>QAOA01006734.1:909891-1088572 GCA_003255065.1 Cercis canadensis
AAAAAAAAAAGGATTGTAAATTGTAATCATTGATAACTTTTTTGTTAATTCTCATGAATTTGTTGACTTTTAGTATAAAAACTTTTGACGTGTTTTTTAAGCAAATGCACCTTCGAATTATTAGTATCAAGCATGCTTAAACTTATGTCCATCCACTTTGTACAATTGAATAACTTGCTGAAAAAATTTTCATTGAACAACTTTTTCTTTTGGTATTTATGCGATATCATGTTGTTGGAGTAATAATAAATGAGTAGTTTAATAATCAATAAGGAGCAAGAAAAAAATTTGAGTAAATATATATTTGTGTCTTTAAAATATTTAAATTTTAATAAAATATTTTAAAAAAAATTAATAACTACAAAATAATTTTTAAAAAATTAGATATTTATAACAAAATAATTTATAATTAATAAAATTTATTAATAGGTGACAAAATTAATGATATGTTATTGTTAACAGCTTGCGTTAAAATTTTAAGTTACATTAGTGGGCATCGTAACCAATGAGACATACAAATATAACAAAATGAGGAAAAAAAAAAAGAAGCAGAAACTTGAGGCCTATTGAAATCTATTTTTAAAAATTGTTTTCTATTTTTCAAAAAATAAAATAAAAAAATTTATTTGATAGACTATTATTACTTACATGTTTTAAAATTTTGTTCTGAAAATGTTGTTTTAAAAACAAGAAAATCAAAACAACTCAAGGATGTTTTTGTTCCGAAAACAAATAAAAGACCAGAGAACAACTTGTTCTCATTAATGGCACGATAGTAATTATAAGCAATTCTCCATCGAGCTACAGCTCGCAGCCCCAATTGCACCTCATCCGCTCTCAAACTCGGCGTTTCCGATTTACCAATCTACCTTCGCAGTGTTCCTCTTTGCCGGTCGACATCTGAGACTGTAATCTGCACCTTACCTCTATAGCTGGTGAGTTTTCCCCTTACTCTAGCCACCACCCCAAGCTTAATAAGGTTGGCGAAATGGGCTGCGAACTCGGCAATTAATCGAACATCTGGTGGGCTTCTACGGCGGGCGAAGTATGGGGAGGTCAGCTGGTTGAGCCAGAGGATGCAATTGACAAGACCAGTGTCGTCGTCGATATAGAATTTGAGGAATTTGCAGGGTTAGTATTCGCGATAGGTGACTGACGGTGCCCACGGTTTCTGCCCAAGAGAGGGGTATGCCTCTGCGAGAGAAAGAGATAACTGGGTTTCAGGAATAGGAGGAAGGAGAAGGGGTTTGGGTGAGGGAGAGAAGATTAAAAGCAAGGAGTTTTACATGGCTGTGGTATATTGGATTTTGCATTGGGAACAAGATGATTCAACGGGAATTCATCATAAAATTTTTTTTAAAAAAACAATTTATATCAAACAAGTCTTTTATTTTTTATTATTTAAAAATTAATTTTAAAACAATTTATTAAATAATTTTTTTTANCACAACAGCACCAATATGATAGCAAGAGGAGCTCACCACTGCCAGTGAATGGACCAGAGATGGCCTTGATTAAAACAATGGGTCACATGACTTTCTAAAATTATTACATGACCTTCTATATTGTGTTATAATCAAGGATATTTATGCTTGATCCAATAGCTATAGTGAGCTCATTTCACCTCTTCGAATAATCCAGAGAACGTGATTTCTGAATTGCACAACAGTTATTCAGCAAAAGCAAGTTAATGGTCTGCAACCAAGACAACTTTTTGGTAGGAAAGGTTGAAGACAAATCTTCATGAAAGATTAAAAATATATATATATATATGGAAGATCAAATAATTTATTGCAGACTAAAATCATAATTTAATGATCAAGAATACTAAACTTCTCCAGCAATAACCACATCAAAATATAGTTGGATAGATTAAGAGTTCCAATTAGCATAAACATGAACAGGAAGGGAAGGGAAGCATAGGATGCTACTATACATGCCTTGTATAAAGCAATAAGAAAGGCATGGATCACATTGACAATAAAAGCAAACAATAACTGCACATAGCTTTAATGTGATTTCTGAATTGCACATGACAGATATTCAGCAAAAGCAGGTTACTGATTCGCAACCAAGACAACTTTTTGGTAGGAAAGTTTGAAGAAAAAACCCTTCATGAAAGATTAAAAAATTATGGAAGATCAAATAATTTCATGCGGCTTAAAAGATAATTCATTCATCAAGAATCCTAAACTTTCAAAATACAGTCAGATAAACTAAGAGTTTAAAATTTGCAGGTAGGGAAAGGAAGCATGGTATGCTAGTACACACGCCTTTTATAACACACTCTAACTAAGAAAGGCATGTATGTCATTGACAATCCAAGCAAACAATAACTGCACCTAATTTTCCTTACGCATCATAAATTTCATAGAACACTCTTAACAACTGAACTTACCATTTCTTACAGAACCTAAACCTAATTGTCCATGTTTATTCCAACCAAAGGCAAGGGAGAGTCCATCCTCTGTAACAACCACTGTGAGGCCCCTCCCTGCTCCAGCTTTCTCAATTTTGTATTTTTAACACAAATATCAATAAAGATTAGCACTACAAGAAATAACGACCGAAAACCTTAAAGATGTAAACACAAAAGTAACTGCTAAGTTGGCAATGGAAAAAAAACGGAAAAAAAACACCAAAGTCAGCATTTGATATAAATTAGAGACAGAAAATCTAACTTCCACAGTCCTTGCCTTGCATAAGAGGTAAGTGAGGGGGGAGATGGTATTGGAGGAGAGGGAGTGGGAGCTGACCCATTTGCTGGAAGAAGGTCTCAGAGACAGCGAAGATGGTGAGAGAACGAGTTTCTGGGTTTAGGGTCTGGGAAGCGAGCTCAAGATTCAGAGCCATGGTTTCGAAGCCAGTGCTGGAGAGGATCTCGGCAGCATCGAGGATGGCTGATTATGGGAAGGGAGAAGAGAGAGGCAGTGAAGTTGAAGACGTGAAGAAGTTAAATCTCATTCCTTGCAAAGCGTTTCTTGTTTCTGCATTTTTTTTCCTTTAATTTTGTTATATTTATTATCCACTTAAAAGTATCACTTAAGTCTTTAATGTGTCACACAAACAATTAATAATGACGCATCATTAATTTCGTCATTTGTTAACAGATAAACTATTTTGTTACAAATATCCAATCTTTTAAGAATTATTTTATTAAAACTCAAATCTTTCCAAGAAATAAATATAAATTTACTCAAAAAACTTCTTTAGTGAAATGAAACTGTATTGTACTAAATGCACGGAAGAAAATTGTATTGCACAGAAGCATTTGCTTCAACAGGAATATTTCAAACAAAACCACAAANAAAATATCACGTAAGTCTTTAATGTGTCACACAAACAATTAATAATGACACATCATTAATTTCGTCATTTGTTAACAGACCTAATTAACGATAAACTATTTTGTTACAAATATCCAATCTTTTAAGAATTATTTTATTAAAACTCAAATCTTTCCAAGAAATAAATATAAATTTACTCAAAAAACTTCTTTAGTGAAATGAAACTGTATTGTACTAAATGCACGGAAGAAAATTGTATTGCACAGAAGCATTTGCTTCAACAGGAATATTTCAAACAAAACCACAAAAATCGCACATTTTTGGTATTGGTAATGAACTCCTACACTGTTCCTGTTTCAGAACAGTTAAGCAGTATGGAATTTAATTCTTCTTACTCTAGTAGAACAAAACAGGAACACTGCCATAAATTTGCATAACGAGTCCGCAGATCTTGAGAAACAACCAGAAGTCTATGGTAACGTCGTGAACAATACATGATATACATACCTGGTATACTATGCAACATCAAAGTGACTCTAGAGTTCCGAGCTAGATATCTACAATTGAACACTAAAACCTCCAGATAAGTTCAACCTGGCACACTGTACATCCATTACTAATTTTTCTAAATATTATGCAGATGCTTTTTAAGTGTAGCTGCGTAGTCACCAAAATGACTGTCAGTGGGAGGAGGGTATAGGCCGAAGACATACGAGATGGGCCTTGATGCCAACATTGGTTTTTTAGAAGTTACTATGTCATATAATTCCCCAAAGCTCATTTCATCAAATGCAAATGACTCTGTAAGTAAGAAGAAAGAGCCCCTTGCCAATTTTTCCACCTGCAACAATATAACAACCAGTAAGATGTCTTGTCACCATCACAGCCATCAAAATGGTAGATTTCATCAGTTCTTCATATAGTCATTGAGATAATTCTACTTTTAAGCAGTAATTGCATCGAGCTTTTGTGCTACTAAATAATCTACACAAGTGCCACATAGCTCTACATGCAAACCAAGTAGGTTTTCATCAATTAACCACTGTCGCCAAAGTTGTAAATAACGCTATCATTATGTGACCACTCAGGCAGTAAAATAAAAGTATATATTTTATAGCACAAGCAATCACCTGAAGTTGAGAAAATCTGAGATTATTCATGGTTATGATAACTTTCACTTCATACAATGCATCAGCCAATATTTGAATGGCTAGATACTCAAAGAAGTTCTGCAAGAGATGCTTCTGTTCTTCCAAATCTTCACCAAAGCTATCACAATTAGGAAACCAAAGAACACACTTAACTTCATTCCAAGGGATAGTGGTCCACCCAGCTTTGGCTAAAATTGTCTGGTATAGGTCATGAAGACCCCATAAAATTCTGACTCCTGTCAATGATGGTTTACATATGACTGTTTCTGACAAACATGTAGTTGTAATTATTTTGGATGGATCATAGTGGCAAGCAAGATGAGAGGAGAAACGTAAATCAGTGTCATCCAATATGAGAATGGATTTGCTGGAAGATGTGGGAAACAAATTTATAAGGGATGTAGCATTCACGTCATTGTCTTCTGGCTGGCAGAAGTATGGCCTCAATGACAATACTGATCGACCCATATCGTGTGAAAAGGAACATGACTCTCCATTTCGGCATCCCTGTTATGGTGAATGAATAAAAATCATAATCACATACCAATAGTAGTATCATAATGAAGTCAAACTCACCCAAATCCAATACCTGCAAGGAAAAGAAGAATTTGCACTGGGGTGTCTTAGCTTGTAATGAGTGAGAAAATAAACATTTACTTCCCCTGTTGCAGGATCCATTAATGAAAAAGCGACAAAGAGAAGGTTCCCCATTGACACAAAAATCATCAATATCAACACTTTCCGGTTGATGGACAGAAGCGTTCTCTGCATATAGAGCTCTTATCTGTTCGATACAAGTTAAAAAGGAAAACCAATCATTATAATAAGGATATGGGTACAAGACATCAGTAGAACATTACCTCTTTAATAACTGTGCCTAACTTTTCTGCCACATCAATAATGTGAAAGTGATTTGAAGCAACATAGGGTACAGCAAAACATTTCCTACTTTCATTTGATGACTCAAGGCCTTCCCCATCTGCAGCGAGTACATCTGTGTCCTCATTTGACTCATATTCCAGTAGGCATGTGTGTTTGAATTCATGAGGATCATCACAAGATGGTAGGCCATTGGATTTGTTCAAAAATTTGGGCCGAAACCGATGTATTGAATTTAGTATCTCATCATCTATAAATATTAGAATTAAGGTGTTAAACACTTTTATAGTCAATGTAATACACTTTCACCAAAAAACAAAATATAATAAATAAAAGAATATGTATCGTCACATAATTATAACATAGACACGTACATATTTCTGACATCTTATGTAGAGATGACTGCAAAAGATGGTGAAAAGAACACCATTCTTCCTCAAACTTAGGCAACAGTTGTGTGGCAGGTTTTATCTGCTCATTCTTTAGAACCTGCTTCAAATGCTCAATACGGTATTTATCCTGCATAAGAAAGTGAAATATCTAACTCCATCAAATCCATGCAAACTTTAAAGGTTCAACATTATTACAGATATGAAAGAACATCCTATTTTCAGGAAATAAGTGGCAGCTCACAAGCCCTTTCTTTTGGGTCTGCCCCATCTGCAAGTCTCACAGGCAAGAACTATGTAGAAGCATCTCTCTAATTCATGTAAATAGTAGTTCCCAATATCAAGAAGCAGACAGCTCAGCAAGCAATAAATAAAGTATTTGATTAAGAAAAGCAAGATTCCAGAAATTTGTTGTCTTTCAACTTTTATTGAGAAATTCATTGCAGATGCTAAATGATACAACATATTTGGAAGCATCAATATACACCAAGGACATAGAACTTTACCTTGAAAACATGTTGCCAAAACTGAAAGGCACAGAGGTTACCCATGAATATCATCTCCTTTCGTCCAGACAAGATTGTTTTCTCATTATAGTAATATTCAATGTACTCGGAAAACTGATGAATATAAAAAGATTTTATTAGAGACTTTTCATTCAAGCAATCAAACGTAGACCCTGAAGTTGATTCAGCTGACAGACATTACCAAATCTTCCTCTCCAAATGGATGAAGAATGGGTAGAGGCTGCATATCCATCATTATACCCAGCAAGATGCCTTCACGTAGCCTCCCAATGTCTCCAAACTTCAGAACCAGAATAGAAGCATCAAAAGACAATGAAAAACTAGCAAGCAATCTTCCATAAAATGTAGGCTCATAACGGCCCCTTGGAAGTGTCTTCTCCAGTGCATGCATCTGAACAAGCAAATCTAATGCATCTTCAATCACTTGATGATCTGGTGGATCCAGAGCTTTTTGCAACAATACTGACATAAATTCAATCAGTCAGGGCAATATACATTGACATGCACTGCATGACCAAATATTTTCTCTAGACTGAGGCTTGTATATTGTACTGTGATGAATTTGCTATAACTAGTAGGAAACAGCCATACCACAAAAAGATTTACTACACAAGAAGACACCCATCAACAAAGTGTCTAGCAGATTTTTTTCTCTAATGTATGTAATATTAGTATAAAATATAACATAATTTATAGGGGTTAAAGCTCTAAATTTACCATGCTATGCACGGATTCACAAAAAAAAAAGTAATATAAGTGAACATGAGCTAGAGCCCATACATTGAAGAGAAAAAAATATTAAAATATCCTCTTAAGACTAATAGGGTCCACAACATCTAAAAAAAATGAAGCTTATGACGAACACCAATCCAGTCTAACAAGGAAACCTAGTGGGACAAATAAACTCAATCCACTGCCTATAAAAGCTATAGCTTACATGTTTTTGCTCATTTTAAAAGAACTCTTAAGTGGTGAGCTTCTTAGATGACAAGCTTGTGACAGGAAAACTGCAAGTAATCATTGTGAGAGAAAGTTAAACTTGTTAAGTGCATGTTTGAGTACAAACCCAATTCTTCCATAATCAATTCTCAATTTACTGCTTCCTAATAAGTGAACCACTGGTTTATAAAGCACGCACCACTATTTTGTGTAACCCTTACAAATCCTCTTCTCTCTCTAATTCTTCCATCATCAATTCTCCCTATCTCTCTCTAATTCTTGCAGAATTCTTCCATAATCAATTCTCAATTTACTGCTTCCTAATAAGTGAACCACTGGTTTATAAAGCACGCACCACTATTTTGTGTAACCCTTACAAATCCTCTTCTCTCTCCAATTCTTCCATCATCAATTCTCCCTATCTCTCTCTAATTCTTGCAGAATCTAATACAAACACACCTTAAGACTTCCACTCATGCCCCAATCAATTTTATTCAAGTAGGAAGTATGTTCAAACATTAACAAACTTCAAGCCATGCTGCTTCTTCTAATGCAGGTGGAAACTAGGTGCAGTCAAATTTCAACCACCCAACACAAAAATACTGCCTATCTATCATAGATTATTGGCCAGAATCATGGAGAATAATAGCTACAATCAGTATGTATACATATATTCAAAGCATTAAATCCTTCAGCATGTATACATCATTAACAAATAATAAGGATCAAATGAACTTACCCTTGGGATCATTGATAGCTTTAGATTCCGCACAGCAGATCAAAAGAACTTGAAGCCTCAAAGATAATTTCAGTATAGCTGGATGTTCATGATCCTCAAGCTTGGTGAAAAATGATCCAGTAACTAGCCTATAAACTTGGCCATCACATGTTCGGCCAGTTCTTCCTTTACGCTGCTCAGCCTGCAAGATTGCACAAACCTCAAGAAAAAATGTAAAAAGAAATCAATATCCAGGAATAAAATTCTTTATGTACCTGAGACTTGGAAACCCAAACAAGCTTTGCAGATTCCTTCTTCCGAGACTTATCCCAAAAGACTTGTAAAGATCGGCATGAATCAATAACAAAAGCCAATTTGGGTATCGTAACAGAGGATTCGGCAATGTTGGTAGCCAATATTACCTGACAAAAATTTTTCAGACAATAGCCACAATCATAGAAGAAAAAATCTACAGAAAGTACAATTCTACCCTACCAGAGGTGTAAGTAAAGAGCCATAAAGGAACAAAGTATCATATTAAGATATTATACCGATCCGAGTCTACTACTTATATAAACCCAGACACATACTGGACGCATCTTGGAAACATTTTTAGACTTACAGAGACACGTGAGAAAACTGATTTAGAAATTATTATAAGCAACAAAAGTGAATAATCATGTGTTTCTTATACATATGTATATGTTAAATGACACAAGACAACTAAAAATTGGATCTTTAAGAAGTGAAAACAACTCCTAAGGCATATAATTCATGATTTAATAGTATCAAATTGACATTTGCAACATACATAAATGTTTAACGAGCTAACACAATGCTAAACGGAAAATAATAATTTTCATTACAATAGATGGGATATATTTTCTTATTTTCAGTTTACATCAAATTATGATTTATATATTAATAATTTATAAACTTAGAAACATATTTTATTAAAAAAAAATAATTAGTAACATAAAGTTAATAGCACCATGCTATAAACCTGTCCTCTTTAGGTTATAAGAAAAATCTAATGATGACTACACAACTGGCTGAATTCACCAAGTACCTTACGATGTGACTTTGAGATCCTCATAGCCATAAGAGTTTGTTCAGTATCAATGCTACCATGTAAGATATGAACTTTGAAGGTTGACCCAAGTGGCTTCAGAAGGTGCCATTGTTGCTCCAGAGAATAGTAGGTTGGAAGGAAAACCAGAATGCTTTTCTCAANATCCTCATAGCCATAAGAGCTTGTTCAGTATCAATGCTACCATGTAAGATATGAACTTTGAAGGTTGACCCAAGTGGCTTCAGAAGGTGCCATTGTTGCTCCAGAGAATAGTAGGTTGGAAGGAAAACCAGAATGCTTTTCTCAATATCTGGCTCCTTCTCATGGATATGCATCACCAGATCACGAATAAGTTTGTGCAGTTCAGGCTTAATATTAGTGTTGGCTTCAGAAGGATTTGCACCAGGAGAATATTGTGAATGCACTAATTCAGAACTTATCCCAAGAGATTCAGCTACCTGAAATGATGTTAATGATTATCCCATCCTTGAAATGTCTTTAAGAAAGATAATGCATATTGATATTAAAATAGCACCCACATCATATTTTAAAGTACATAACAATCTATGACAGAATCACAGAAAAGGTTTTTGCACCCTCACTAATACTGCATCACTTTACAATTTGCCTCTATTTTGGACTAGTTTTGTCTGAAGAAGTGAATCTGGTTATGATCTCCAACATCTTATTCAAACAATCCATAAGAAATGTTTCTGTTTTATCAATTTTCCTCATTGTCCATTGACTGTACTTCCAGCCATATTAACAAGACATGGTCAGCCAACTCGAAGATGCACATACATTATTAAAGCTGCTAATTCTAGTAAATGCGCACACAAGAAAGCTCCTAATTAACCAATCAAAATACATTACTACTCCAAACATAATACAGATGCTGAAAACTTAAAGTGCTTAAATTTTGCTTATTCACAGAATATATTGATATGCTTATGTGTAATATAATCCTATGTAGATTTACCAATTGTGCAGTAACTTACATAGAATTCTATTACTCTGAGTAAATTTTGCCAGGAGTAGTGTGCTTTTACGTGCAGGAGCAGCAGGACATAAGGAAGCATATGGATCATGAAGCTTTCAAATGCCCACTATTTAGAGTCGTAAATAATCTTGATGTTGAAGCATAGATGTAAACCATCACATGTATGCCACATGGCTAAGATACAGAAACCGAAAGATTTTCTGGTAGAGTATATATGCATACCTGCTCAAGATACAAAACACTTCGCTGAAAAACAGCTTTCTGATTCAAGCTGGGAATTGCAAGCACTTCAACTCGTTCACCCCTACCAAGATCCCTAAAGTAGTCCCTGTATCTCGAAATATCAGCAGTTGCAGACATCAAAACCACCCTGTAAAGTTTTAAAGATATTAGATCCTCAAACCAACTACTTGCTTAGGACATTCAAATGAGAAGCAGTGCTTCCAACAAAATTCAGCCTAGCAGATAAGATTGTTATCAAGTGCATTTCTGGGCCAGACTGCTGCTTAGAACCACGTTATCCAGTGGTTAAAATACTGTATCCCAATTTAATGTTAGCTAAGAAGCACCCTGCATTCTAATACTCGGATAATCTAAAAGATATAGTAAATCTTTAGAAAGTAAATGAAGGAAAACTAGAAATACAACCAAAAAAACTTCTAAATCGCATTTCTTATCTTGAAATGTAAAATTGTTTAATTCTAACTTCCACATTGAATTCTGTTTTATTTATCCATTCTAAACAAGCTATATAAATTAGCAACCAAAACATCCAAACTAGTTGTTATACACTATAGGTCAGGAGAAGGCAGTATCTATATAGAGAATCATTTCACCACTGATTGACTAGTGCAACAGACAAGAAGAAAAACTCATTAACATGGCAATAATGTCCAAGAGGACAAACAAATAAGCTGAATGGAAACTAATATAGGGAACAAAATTAGTTTACCACAAATCAGTAGATAAGAAAAGCCACTAAATACAATCATAAAACTAAGATGTTAACCTCAGATCATTGTTTTTTAACAAAAACTGCTTCACGCAAACAAGGGCTAGATCAGACTCCACAGATCTTTCATGCACTTCATCAAGAATAATAACCCTGTACTTTAGTGCATTGAAGCCCTTCTCTCGCAATTCATCCAACAACACTCCAGCAGTTTTAAAAACAATTTTTGACCTGCAGTATGACATAAGAAACGCATGAGGTTCCAGTGCCATCCTAACCAGAATGATAAGAATGATAGGAAGAAAAAGACAAGCTCCATGGCCCTTCTACAAAATAGCTTCCCTATTACCATCTACATAACTTCATTACGTCAAGATGGAAGAAGCCATCAAATGATTATTATACTAAAAAATAGAGCTAAAAAACACAGATGCAAAAGATTTAAGTGACTGTAAATCTGTAATACCCTGCTGATAAATTCCTTGAATGCCCAATATGATATCCAACTTCTCCTCCCAATTCACTATTACGAGCTTTTGCAACCATTTTAGCAACAGCAACAACAGCTAATCTCCTAGGCTGTGTACACAGAATGGGTGCCATGTTTTCTTCCAGAAGAAACTGTGGAACTTGTGAACTTTTCCCTGGGGAGGAAAATGAGCAGCAATATCAATATAAAAAAAGAATAATAAAAAAATAGGCAGATCATACTCCTCGTTAGTGGAGTTTAGAGGAACCAGAAACTTTAGCTGGAAATAGCCACGTAAATTCCGTTCACATGTATAAAAGCATGGAGTGCACGAGAGGAACAACTGAATAACCCTCTCAATCATGCACAACCGTTCAATTTTATTTGGCCTGGACAGATGGAGGGATGCAGGCATGCAGCAGGGTTTAGAGAAGGAAAAGGTCCATGGTGCCTGGCTTCTTATATTTCCTTATCTACGTTTCTAGTTTTTCTTTTCTTTTCTTCCCTTTTTTTTTTTTTTTTTTTTTTTTTTTTTTTTTTTTTTTTTTNNTTTTTTTTTTTTTTTCTTTTTTAACTTTTACTTCTCCAGCTTTTAAACATCTTCAGCCTCATCTTGATTGACATAGTATACAACAATCCATAGTAATTGTAACCAAGTTCAAGTTTATGGTATGTTAACAGCAAACTTCTTGATTTATCCACAGATTTCAAGACCTGGTAAGGAGTTTATCTGAAACCTAAGTAAATCAAGACCATAAAGATAATATGCTACTATAGTCTTGAAATAAATAACGCAAATCAAATAATTGTGCCCTTCTTTAGATGTGAAGAAATTCCTAAAAAAGGTCTAGTTAAGCCGTATTCTTTGAAATATAAAAGTATATACGAAATAATGGTAAGACTTCGACATGACTTTTCATGCAAATATATACGCTAACAAAAATTTATGTCAATTCCAAAACGATTTTCTTACTCGGTTGCCATCATAATAAGAAGAACAACGACGACACGACGACAATAATACTAAAGAAACCACTCTTTCAGTTCCAGATCACTAGCCACTGGCAAATTGGCGATGAAAAACAGATGATCGCACAGGTGAAACTATCAAATCTAACAACAAAAAAGACATCAGACATGCAATGAAAGTTTTAAACAAATTAGAATAATACAAGAGAAACACTAACATTTTCGAACATAATTTTTCCTCAACGTCCTGAAGTTAAAGCACCAAACAGAGAGAGTTTAATTTCCCCTTCATGAAAATATAACAGATTATCAGGTATATGACCGTACAAGTTTCTCCGATTCCACTATACTCATGGCACTTAAACACAATGAACTGATGAACCATAAGAAGACGAAGTGTGCTCATGCAATTGAGTTGAAAACAGAATGAGGCAAGCCAAACAAAGTTTCGAAAGATTTACCGCAGCCAGCCTCGCCGACGATGAGGGTGACGCGATTTTGTTGTATCTTCTCGACGATTTTGTCTCTGCGCGACATCACAGGTAGAAAGGCAAATGTGGAAGAAGGTATCGGAGAAGAGTGCGATGAACTACAAGGAGAAGGTGGAGGAGACGACGACGACGACGACGACAACGCCATTCTCAGAAGCCCTCGCTTCACTCCCACTCGTTCTCTCTGCGGAAACAAAGCAAAAGGTAGAAAGAAACAAATGGAGAATGAAATGCTTTGCTGCTTTTTTAAAATGACCGAATGGCAAGAATGCTGTTGAAGACGGAGGGAGGGACTCGCGATTAGGGGGTACTCTCCCGCGCCTCAGACCGCATTTTCTCCAGAGCAATGATCGGAGAAGGTCGTGTGTAAGTGAGCTCCAGAGTCGAGAAGGCATGATTGATGGATTGACTCCTAGTCAATGATTTTTCCTTTTCTGTTGACTACTTTCTTGTTTTAGCCAATCATAGCGCTGTTTGAAAGAATGGAGACAGTACGTGCGGAGTACGTGGAAGGTCTCCACAATCCTTCCCTCGTAAGTTAGTGGAGGATGAGTGATGCCCTTCGCAACTTTCCGCGAAGTGAGGGATATGAGTCGTCTGACTCCCGCCTCTGGTCATCTGCCTTATATCATCTGATGACATAAAAAAAATTAGGAGTTTTTTTTAGATTTTTTAATATTTATATAGTATGTTATATTACATAAAAATAGTTAATAAATAAATGATATATATGTAAATTAATTATTTTTAAATTTGTTTAAAAAATAAATAAATTATATTTTATATCTAATAAAATATGAAAATTATGTATGTTTGTCACGTCAATATAGTATGATATATTCATATAGTATCATAAAATCTCAAAAAAAAATTATGATTAATAACAATCACATCTCAAAAAAAAAAAAAAGTTGCCCTTCAGTCCTTAAAGTTTATGTCTTCTTTTAATTTCGTGTCTAAACTTTTTTTGTTCAATTAATATCCTCATAATTTCAATTTTTTAATTATGCCCTATTTTAAGGTAAATTTATCAAAATAATATCATTTAATAAAGTATTTACAAATTTAAGTTAGTTTTGAAACCATTTATCAAAATTGATTATTTTTTTCACTTAATACATGCTAAAGTATTTTTATCAAAAAACGCTAAAACATTACAACGTTTTAAACAATAAACGCTAAAATATAAAATAAGTTTTCTGTAAAAAAAAAAATGTCAAAACATTAAGGTTTCAAACAATATTTTTCTTGAAAAGACAATAAAATTTAAATTTGGGTTTTCTATAAAAAAATGCAAATTCAAATAATTATTCTTCCTCTTCCCTCGTTCTTAATGAAACCCCCTATTCGTTAGGTTTTTTATGGTTCATCAAAAATTAAATCCACCTAAAAAATTAAAATTTTATAGTAATCCATTGAACTAAAACAAAATATAAATATAAAGTTGAAATTTAAAAAAGCGTAAACTTGAGAGATTTAAAATGTAATTTATCAAAAAATTAATCATAATTACAATTATTCTTTTTTTATTCATTAGAAAGACTATGCTATATTTTATAGATGGATATATTGAAAAAATGGTAATTCCAACTGAAAATCTTAAACAGAGTAAATGTTTGTGACATAATTAGGATTACTCACCATATTTTTTTTGGGTACTTCTCATCATATTAATATACACAAAGATTTTGTCATACTATTCCAAATTGTATTTGTAGTAAATTTTAAATTCAATAAGTTTCATTTAATAGTTTTTATAAATTTTATATTTTATCATGTTACAATTGTATATAGTTGAATTTATTATTTTTTCACTTTTTTTTAAAAAAAAATTCTTTGATGCAATCTTCACTTTTTTATTGGTTAATAAGGAGAGGAAATTCAAAACTTTGAGTATCTTATTCTTTTTATTTTACTTTAAAAGTATGCCTAACAAATTAATTTTTTTTAGTATGATTAGATAAAATTACTTTAGTCTCACTTAATTTCAGCTTGAATTACACAAATGTTCTATTTATTTTTAAAAGGTTTACTTCTCTTAGTATTTAGATAGCCATTACAATGTAAATAAATTATAAATAATTTTCAACATATATAATTACCTATATTTAATAGACAGAATGGGTTAAATTATTTAAATTGGTTAAAAAAATACTATTTTATGCTATGGCAACCAAAAATATTTGGGTGTTTTATCAATTTAAATGATTTGAAGCCAATTTGATATTTTATTCACTTATTTTACATTTAGTTATAAGACTTAATTGCAATTTTGGTCCTCCTATTTTAACCACTTGAACGTTTTGGTCCCCCTTCTTTAAAAATGAACTATTGAGTCCCTCTATATTCATAAAATGTACAAGTTTAGTCTATTTATCTTTAAGTCAAAATTCTTATGTTTATTTCAAAGTGTAAAGTTCTCTGATTCATAATCCCACCGTTCAGATTGAAGGGCTACATCTTGTGAACCTTCTCACTAAATTTGAGTTCGATCTAACGATGAAACTCAGCCCAAAATACCAAAACCATAAGTTTTTATTGAACCAAAAATTTAGACTTATTCACCGTTAGATCGAGCTGAAATTTAATGGAAAGATTCACAAGACGTAGCTCTTCAATCTGAACGGTGAGATTATGAATCAGAGAACTTTACACCTTGAAATAAACCTAAAAATTTTGACTTAAAGATAAATGGACTAAACTTGTACATTTTATGAATATAGAGGGACTCAATAGTTCATTTTTAAAGAAGGAGGACCAAAACGTTCAAGTGGTTAAAATAGGAGGACAAAAATTACAATTAAGCCTAGTTATAATCAATGGATTCGTTATTTTTAATGGATAATTTAATAATTAAATCATTGCTTAGTGTTTTTTTCCCTTTCGTTTATGCTATCTCACACATGAATGCGTTATGTGTGTATCCCAGTCAACTCATAATACCCGATTTAATTGTTCTTTTAAGCGATTTTCAGTTGATACACCTAAAAATGTGTGTCAAGTGTTCACTATTATTCATTTTTTTTTTCTTTTTTATATAACACTGTTATTCAAAGTTGATTCATGTGTCACACATAAAATTCCCATGTGATTAATAAAAAAAAAAATCACATGAATCACATATGTAATAAGAAAATAATACAATAAACCAAATATTGTTAGACAAATCAAATATACGATCAGATAAATAAAAATGTTATTTTGTTAAATTTATTAATATAGTGTGTTTTATTTTCTTCCTTATCATTTATTTCTTTTGTTTCCATTCTTCTAACCAAGCATGTGCATGTACACCGAAAAAAAGTGCATAATGTATTTACATTCGTTTCCCTCTTGCAAATGTGGCAATCACTGATTCACAAATAGCGAAATTTCGGATTAATACGAAAAAAAAAAGGAAAGAAAAAACCAAGTTTCTGGTATTTTGGTAATTTAGTGATCGGCCAGACGGTTTACTCTGATCAGAGCACCCGGCCACAGAATCGACAAGCTAAAGCGCGAAGCTAATACTCACTGCGAGGGGGAGAGAGACAGAGATGGCATCGGGGTGGGGAATTAATGGGAACAAAGGTCGTTGCTACGATTTCTGGATCGACTTCAGCGAGTGCATGTCTCGCTGCCGAGAGCCCAAGGACTGCGCTCTCCTCCGTGAAGACTACCTCGAATGTCTCCACCATTCCAAAGAGGTCAACTCGCCCCATTATATGTTCCTCGCTTAACATCACACATTTTCTTGTTAGACTGGTTAAATCCCTAAAATGGCATCGCTAAACTTGTTTGTTTGCTTTGATTGCTGAAAACCCTAATTACTGCATCCAAATCGCATATAAACCCCATCAAATTTTCATAAGTGGTTGATGATGGTGCATGAGCTGTAAATCTTAAACGAATTACAATTTATTCAAATAATCAATTAATTTAGTTTTTCTTTTGGCCCTTATTAATTTTGCTTAGTGATGAACGTCACATGTCAATTTATTTTAGCGATCAATAACTGTGGATATTGTGGTTCGAAAGTGCATCTATAATATTGGATAACCTATTTGTTGTCATTTTCGCTATTGATTGTCACTGTTATATGTGGGTTTTAGCTCATGGGTATTAAGCACATATTTTCATGCTATGTTTGTATCTTGAATTGTTGATAAGTATGTAGAAAGGATGAGAGAATCATAGCAGTGCATAAGCAAGAAATGTCACTGCTTAAGTAACAATTCCCTTGCATTTACTTAAAGAAGTATAAGATTTTCAGTGAAGTCTAATTTGTTATTTTGTATCCTACAAACTCAAGGTAGCCACATTTGTTTTTCAATGAATTAGCAACTTCCCCTTTCCAAAATGAAGACTAAAGTGTTGTATGAAACTACAACTGAAACATACAAGAAAGAATGGAACCTAGAACTCATTTATATAGTTTAGATACAGTGAATCTCCAGTGGAACTAAACTCTTTGTTTACTGTATAATTGAATTGAGCCATGGTTATCTTAACATCTTTCCATCTCTGTTGTGGATACTATTTCTCGATGATGACAATTTATGTGAATCCTTTAGTTCCGTTTTTGCTAAACAAAAAAGAAGGGGGGAAGGGGTTGTTGAGCTAAAAATGAATAATATCTGAAAATTTTCATTTCTCATTCATAACCATTATAATCTGCTTCTAAAGTTGCAGACATATCTTGTGGTTTTTTATCTCTACTTACACTATAAAGAATGTTTTGCCTTGAATATATATGTAAAGGCATTTGGTTATGTACCTGACTAGACAGATACACACTCTGTATATTGAAGACTAGAAACACAATAAAGCCTTATTGATATTTTCATTTTTATTTATTTAATTGGTCTTGGTATATCTAGTAGCAGTGACCAAGAAAGGGCTAAGGTGAACATGAGAGGAATTGCGCAGAAGGACTGACAATCTTTAATCTTGCACACTTCATGTCTCCCATGTTTGTCGGGTGTGTTTGGATAGAGAAGGGCTTCAATACAAAAGTATTTCAGAGCCTTTTCTCAAGTGTAGCGCTTTTTTAATTATAGCTTCTCTATCTAAAAGCACTCTACTTCTCTCAAAGTGAAGCCAACGTAGTGTGTAAAATCAATTTTGTGGTATCTTAATATTCCATGTCTCATTTGTGCCATGACCTAAATTTGGATTTTCCCTATCTCCACATTCATGCTGTATTGTGACGATGGTTTTAGTATCAGACTTTGAAAGGTTGTGTTTCAAGATTTCAATAATTATTGTTTCTGGTAAATCTTAAAACTATGTGTCCCTTGTAGCAATCCAATGTTAATCTATAATCCATACTATAAACTGTCTTTTGGATTGACTTTGAGAAACACACAAACTTTCTGCTGATTTACTGGGGTTCTCTGAGTTCTTTATGCCTTTTTCTTCTTGGCCATCTATGCCACTCCTGGATTTGGTCAGTAACCATAAAAGTTATAAGAGAATCTGGTTGTGATCAGTGGTGAACTTTGAACTATGACTGGAATGCTTGGTGTAGGTCTGGCTGCAGGCTGTTTATTGTTATTTTATTCTTTTGTTTAGCGGCAGTGCTTTTGGTGTAGAATCTGACATAAACCTGTGTCCATACTTATGTGACAAAGGATAATGGAATGTGGATTATCCAAGTACCTGATTTTGGTCTCCAATTGCTTACAGTCAGGGAATAACTGTAAGGCATATACTAATGTGGTTGAAATGATATTGTAGTTAGGTTTAGAAACTCGTCAAATGTGGACTTGGTAGTTTTTTCTTAGTGCTGGCCTGTCCTATTTTGTAGTCAAACTTATCATATCATGTGCTTTTTTTTTGGAATACAAGACTTGTTTTGCACTGTGCATGTGAATTTTGTGATATGGTGATAGTTTGATTGGCAAATGTAACTCCCTATCGGTTTTGTGAATTATTTATATCAATTTTGTTGCTTATCTGGATCTTATTGCAGTTTCAACGAAGAAATCGGATTTACAAGGAGGAGGCACGTAAACTAAGAGCTGCTGCACGGAAGGACCAGGGAGATGGAGTTGTTCATGGACATCATTAGCACTCCCAATTAATTGTCAATTTTAGCTTCAGAATAAGTATTGTGATGAAATGTTGTAATTTTACTTGGACTATTATTCCTGCATGTTCTATGTGCTCCTGAGTTTATTTCTCTCTACTGTTGCGGGGTCTTTTGTCTGTGCAATAATTTAAAGGTCGAAATACCTTACGACTGCAAATTGGACTTTTGCTTTGCTGATGCTGAGTGAATCTGGAACTGTTATCGGGCCTTTTTATTTGGGCAAACATGCAGGTTTAAAACATACGTCTGNTGCTTTGCATGATGCTGAGTGAATCTGGAACTGTTATCGGGCCTTTTTATTTGGGCAAACATGCAGGTTTAAAACATACGTCTGTTGTGAGTCTGCACACCCTTTATGTTCTCGGGGATTTGGTTCAATGTTTTTTTGTTAAAGTTGAGAACTAATAATTTATAGAATTGGTTTTATTCATAAATGATTTTTCCATATTTTTTTTTAGAACGATATTTATTTAAGAATTTCATTTAGTTATAAATTATTTTGAAATATTTGAAAATTTATAAATTTTCAAATGAAACATGTATTGTGCGTTGGTTGGCAATAAAAGTAACGGGATTTACACAATAATGTAAAATAATGTAAGGATCGATTACCACAAGTATAGACAATATAATTAATTCAACGATCTTTCAAAAAATATTTGAGTTCTTTGGTTTAATTTTTTCATTTCTCCATATCCTTAAAAAAATGTAAAGATAAACTAATGTGTATTAAGTATTTTTCTTTTTCATTATCTTTCTAATATATTGGTAAAATATGATGTCCAAAACCAATCAAGTATTTTCATGTAAGAAATAAGTCTTTTCTATTTTGGCCCAAAGGGAAAAGGAAAAAAGAGAAAAAGAAACAGCTGGTAAAAAAAGAACTTTTTCGGGGTCACTAGTTATTAAGTAATTGTATTGGATTTAAATATTTTCTATTAATAAAGAAAGTTCTCTCCAGAGTCCAGAGTTTCTTATTTATACTTTCTAAATAAAAAAAAATGTTATATCTTAAATAAATATTCGTTAAATAAATTATTCATAAATGCAAATTCATGTAAATCATTAAAAATAAAACTATTAAATAATTGAATATTTGGTATTATATTTTTATGCTTCAATGATAAAATTATTTTTATTGCATTTTTATGCCTTTATTTTCAATAATTTAATGATATATAATAAAAATAACATAATTGATAAGATATTTTATTATTTTTTGTGCCTTAGTAATATTTTTTTTTGATAAAGTTATTTGCATAGAAAAATAATTGAAATATACTTTAAACTATGTGATTATCATGTATTAAATATAAATATATTTTACACATGGTAATATATAGTTCAAAAATATTTTTATTTTATTATGTGAATAATCTAATTAAAAATATATTTAAATTTTATGACTTTAGAGATTTATCCTCCCTTTAGCCCTTTATGTGGGAGATTTGACACAAATATTACAGTCTACAAAATTATTTACCTAAATGTAATAGGTTTTAAAGTATTTATATAAATATTACACTTTTTAAAAATTTAAAAATAATACTAAAAAATATTTCGGAGCACATGGGACCCACTGAACACGCCGTGAGGCTTACGACGTGTCCCAATTGGCCAATTGTCCAAAATTGATAAGTTACTGTAACATGTAAAGCCACCTACACACGCAAGCGGAGGAAATTGGCCAATTGGAACACATCGTAGGCCTCACGGCGTGTCCACGTGGGACACGCTGTGAGGCCTACGACATGTCCGGTGAGTCCCATGTGCTTCGAAATGTTTTATTTTTTTATTTTTAAATTTTTAAAAAACATAATATTTATATAAATACTTAAAAAACATAATATTTATATAAATACTTTGAAACCTATTTACATTTGGGTAAATACTTTTGTAGACCGTAATATTTGTGTCAATTGGCCCCTTTATGTGTGACACTTTTTTTTTTTTTTTTAATAGGTATGTCACGTTTTCTATCCATCACGTGAAACGCGCACACGGCAAGACCGTGCGGCGCTCTTCTAATATCTCCCAGACGTCATAGTATATTCTTGGCCGATATCTAATTTTCCAGTGCCTAGCAGTAGCGTACCTTCCTCTTGAGCCTCGTCCTTTAAAACCCTAATCTTCGAAGCTGCGACTGGATTAGGAGCGATTCCAGACTAATCGAAGGTTATTCGATTCCAGGCGCTGAAATCCCTTAAGGTTCTACCCGCTTCTTGATTAATCTTTGAGAAAGTAGAAGAAAAGAACAAGAAAAATGGAAGTTTGTATTTTTTTTTTTTCGTAGGAATAATTGAAATTCCCCCCTGAAAGTGTGGTAATTAGCACAACATGGGTGATGTATTGGTGGCTAGGATCTTAAATTTAATTTATTTTCCTTTTCACGCTTTTTTCTCAGTGAGAAAGGATTATTAGGGGCTAATTACTTCTCTCTTATTTTACGTGTCATAGGAAAAATGAGTAGACGTGCAAGCAGAACTGTCTACGTTGGGAATCTACCGGGTGATATTCGCGAAAGAGAAGTGGAAGATTTGTTTGTCAAGGTACAATTTCACCTGAATTGCGGTCCTGTGCGATTTTGTAAACTCTGTTGGGTCATTTAGGGCTATTGGTTAGAGTCTCTAACTTAGAGCTATCGTTCTGAACCAAATGTATACACGAATGTAAAAGGTGATTGTGAGGGGCATAAGCCTCGACAGACTAGGGTTAGTTGCGCTTAAACACTTCATAGAAAATGTCAACAGGAATTCGAAAGTTGATGCACATTCCATGCTCTAGAAAGGGTCTGCACTCAATGAGTACTGGAATCAATTTAGTCATTAATCATAATTTTTTGTAATCCCCCCTTTCTTGATTCAATCTTTCTCTCTTCCCTTCTTATCTCAAAATATATTTAATAATTTAGTGTCCTTTTATAGGAGATAGAAAGGTCAGGAAAAAATGAAAGGAAAAAAAAGTTAAAATATGTAAAAAGTAATGATGAGTTTTACTTATGTGTCATCTAAGTCATGTGATAATCTGAATGGCTTGTCAACTATTGACGGTAGTTTGCCACCAATAAATTTAATATTTACATTGTTTAAATAGAACAATTTAAAAATTTTGAACAGTTATTCTACTAGATTGAACAAATAAAAAAGTTTTGACTTAATTGATATAGAGCTTTTGGACTCCTAGTGGCTTTATACATTTCCCAGATTGATTTATATGACTATCATATGGTTTTTCGAATTCTTATTTCTTACTTCATTGCTTGTTCTTTATTTGTCTTATAAATTTCTGCTTTGCAGTATGGACACATAACTCACATTGACCTGAAGGTTCCTCCAAGGCCTCCTGGTTATGCATTTGTAGAGGTGAGATTGAATCTTTACAGGTTGATTGCTTTTTCTTACTTTTCTTTATTCTAATTAGTGATTGGTTGTTGATAGTTTGAAGATTCTCAAGATGCTGAGGATGCAATTCGTGGTCGTGATGGCTATGATTTTGATGGGCACCGGTTACGGGTTGGTTATATATGTTTCATGCTATGGTGATCTGATAGCTGCTGTGCTTTGCCAATGTTGTTTAAACATATAACTTTATAGGTAGAGCCTGCACATGGTGGACGTGGTCATTCATCATCAAGAGATCGACATAGTAGTCACAGCAATGGTCGGGGTGGACGTGGTGTATCTAGGCGCTCTGAATATCGTGGTATGTAAAGTACTAAATTGTTTTAAACACTTTTAATGTGTTGTATGAGCATGCTTTTAATATATTTCTAATTTTTTCATCTTTCCATATGCAGTTCTAGTCACTGGGTTACCATCTTCTGCTTCCTGGCAGGATCTTAAAGTTAGTTATGGTGTTTATTTCATTTCTATTAGAGAAATTTTCTGGAAAGTAGATGGTAATGTTACAAAATCATGCTTTTCTGAAATTCAGGATCACATGCGGAAGGCAGGGGATGTTTGTTTCTCCCAAGTTTTCCATGATGGAAGAGGTGAGAAATGTTCAAATTGGAATGTTTGGTTCTAAATTTATACAATGGTTTGGATGTGTTTCTCTCGTCTTGATTTTTTTTTATTTTCTTATGGGAGGGTGGCATTTGAGCCTGTCAGAACAGTCTGTGAGCTTTTTTCTTAGTTTCTTATTTTCCATACTCTTTTTGTGAGATTCTTGATGTATTATAGTTGTTTCGTAGGTACAACTGGGATTGTAGATTACACAAACCATGAAGACATGAAATATGCGGTGAGTTTTCTTCATCCCAGGGAAACATTATAGATAATAATCTTTCATGAGCTTTGCATTGTGTCATCTCTGATCAATACGTAAGATGTCTGAAATATCAGTAATTTTTTCTCTGCAGATCAAGAAGCTTGATGATTCTGAGTTCCGGAATGCATTTTCCAGGGCTTATGTTCGTGTACGAATCAAATTTGATAATGGAAAAATTATATTTGACCTAGTACATGCTACTTCTACTTATTATTTTATCTGTCTCAAGGTGAGGGAGTATGATTCTAGGCGTGACTCCTCTAGAAGTCCTAGTCGTGGCCGATCTTATTCTAGGGGCAGAAGCTATAGTCGCAGTCGTAGCCGTAGTAACAGTCGGGGCCAGAGCCAAAGGTTTGGCCATCTTATTTTAAATTCAAAGATTGTTCCTTATGTAAGATTTTTCTTTTATTTGCTAATCTTTATTTTTTAATTTTATGCAGCAAATCTCCAAAAGGAAAATCTTCGCAGCGTTCACCTGCTAGATCTCCTTCAAAATCTGTTTCTCGCTCACGGTCTAGGTCAAGGTCCCATTCTTTATCAGGGTATGGAATCTTCTTTTGAGCATTCATTACACTTTTTAAGTGTCAGTTTCTTGAATAACATTGTTATCTGGTATTGTAATGGTTGATTTACCAGTCTGTTTGGAGCTTCTTAGGTAAATCTAATGACCAAAAGAATCCATCCAGAAAGGGCATTTTGGTTTATGGAATTGGGGGAACATAGAGAATGATTAGTATTGATTATGAATAAAATATGTGATTATCACCTTAACAAACTTTTTAAGTATAAAAGTTTGTAGATTTCTAGAGCTTCATTTTCTTAGTTAAGCCAATTGTGGACCTTCTGTTGTTTGTGTTGATACATATTAAAGACTCTGTAACTTGTTTTGTTTAATACTTTTTCCCCCTTACTAAAAGAGACAAAGGCAATCTTGCTTACGGATGGATCAGAGTTTAGTCTTCTGTGGATGAACCAATCTATTATTTGTGAAATAATGTAATCAGTTTTTCTTTATGAACTTCAGATCTGTTGATTTTTTTGTGACACAAATTGTAGTCTCTCCCTACCCTTTGTTGTCAACTTTATCCTCTTGCTTTCTTCATGTTTTGTTCGCGGGGTTCCTGACAAAACGTACCACCTTGCCCGAGTGTTCATTTTTTTTTTTGGTTTTTGTGAAAATTCCTTTCTTTGTTTTTCTTAGATATGGATACTTGCAGCAAACTGGGAATTGGAAATTAGGAACTTGGTGGGATTTGGTTCAATTTCCTGCATCTCAATTTGTTGTGGAGGTATGATACTTTTTAGATGGGCGACTTTGGATACCTTCATAGTACATCTGTTCTAATGCTTTTTAGCATGTAAATGTCCATGGGTGCTAGATTGGGAACAAAGGAGATCATGGATTGCTATATTAGAGCTGGATGTCTTGTGTACTAAGGCAATTGGGATTTGGAAATCACCATCAATGAGCAATAGGGACAATTTCATTACAATTATCGGATCCAAGATTTGCCCGGCCAATAGGATGCACTATCTGGATTCTCTGGATTTTTGTGGTGCAGTAGGGAAGAATTCTTCTCTCCAGTCCACTAGTGTCTTAATATTATTCTGATTTTTTTTAATAATATATTGTAGGTAGAATGTCTATAAATTTGCCTTTGTTTTTTATTTTTCTCTGTTGAGCTGTTATATATTTTATGATGTTTGTGATGTTTGGTGCTACCTCTTTCGGATATGATAACTCTGACTTTGGAGAGGGCATCAAGGCTGTTGGATCAAATTTGATAAAAGGAACTTGTGGATTTTAAACTCTGTTGTTTCTGGAACTTTTGCAGATCAAGATCAAGATCCAGATCTCCATTGCCTTTGGTGAGTGAATTTCTTAAGTTTGATAAGACATTTGCTGCCTGTATGTTGTCTTTGCTGAATTCGTAGATCTCATTCAATTTGCCACATAGAATCGGTGGCAGGGTTTTTGGGCCCAGTCATGCTTTAAGGAAAGCCTGGGATGTTCAATTATATAAAGTGTCATTTTTCCTCAATGTGAACCCTTATGGATTTTTAAAAAATTGTTTGGCATTTGTATGGGGAGTATTACAAGATCAACTGCTTTTCTTGGCATGTTTGAAGTACAATTCTGATAGACTGGGCTATTTTTTCCCCTTTTTCAATTAATTGATTTTCCTTTGTCAGCGTCATAAAAGCCCAAAAAGACGCAGTGCCAGCAGGAGCCCGAGTAGGAGCAGAAGCAGGAGCAAGAGTTTGTCTCGGTCTCTCTCTTGAATTCAGCATAATTTGTTTCTTATAATGATTTTTCTGTGCATCCCTTAAATCGCTCACTTTAAACTTGTTTGGATGTCATTATTATTCTCAAATCTATTTGATGAGAGATCTTATTTGATCTTGGTCTGGCAGGTGAGCGCTAGTTGTTGTGAATCTTTTAATTCATGAGGTTGTGGATGGTGAGTACTACTAAGTTTGCCTGTCTGGCTTTAAGTTGTTTATTGAACTCGCTTAGACTTCTACCTTGTTCTTTGGCATCATGATCCATGAGATTTTAATGGATTCTAGCTTTCTGTATTAGACTCTTGAATATGAAATTTATTATAGTCTGTTCCTTATTGTTGGTTTATTTGGTGTTGGCCTACATTGTTTTATTGGTTTATGTTCTTGTGATATATGTATAATCTTATTTGAAAGGCGACCGTGTATTCTCATTCAAGTTGTGGTTATATTTGTACCAATTAAGGTTCTGGATCTGAGGGAAAGTATTAGTGTGTGTGCTTCGGATAAGGCCCCTAGGTTTTTATGGGGTTGGTTGGGATAAGGTGGCGCGGGAGGAATGGAATGCATTCAACTGAATAAAACCGCGGCTGCTTATCCCATTGGGAGACAAACTGATTGTCAAGTCGCGTCGCGTGTAAAGTTGGCCACACTACGCTACACAAGTAGTAAACGTGAACATGTCTGAGTGAGTGACCCTTGGGGTTGGTGGTCTCTGGTTGTTGGCCTCCTTGTGTGGTCCTCCTTTCTTTTCATGTCTCATGCTCTTCATCATCAAGAATTAGCATTGGAAGGGATAGAAGCCAAACTCTTCGTGGTCCTTATGATTTTGCCTTCCTTTTCCTTTGGTAGACCAGCCACACAATTAATTTCTTATATTTTATATAGCCTTGTTCATGCCACCTGTCTTGTTCTTTGGTCAAATGGATTCGGAAGTTCGTATAATTTTTTAGTGCTTAAAACTTAAAAGGAGGAATTAACATGTCTGTCATGTTATAACCAGATTTGATATATATATATATATATATCCAAAATCCTTTTTTAATTCCTCTCAATCAAAACGCTACATATTTAAGACTTCCACTAGCTGTTCAATCAAGCATGATTGTAACGGGATAAAAGCGTACGTGGCTGAATCCAATACTTTTCTAGCAACAAAAATTAATGGTTATTTTGGTCAATAACAATAATGATATTATTAATAGTTAGACAGAGAAACTATTGGTGGGTAGTGGAATTCATACTATTTTTTAGTCAGCATCAACAAAATAATTGGTAGTGGAATTCAAACTCTTAATATAAGAGCAAGTTCCGTAGATTTTATAAAACATGTAACAAATATTGATATGATACATAATATTATATAAGTGGAAACACAAGTGTGCATGAATTTCACAAAAAAATTAAAATTTCATATTTGAATTTTTATTTTATATATCTTTAAAAAATTATACTTTAGGTAAATAAAAACAAATATTATATGAGTGTAAGAGTCAAAGTGATCACTAAAAGTCAAGGAAATTATAAATATATTCTCGTTGAACACAACGCATTTGAGATCATTTTTGGAAATTGATTACTCTTTCAAGTTAATTACCGCCAGCGCCCGCTGAAAAAAAAGAATGTAGCCGCCTTAAATTCAAATTTGCACAGCACACCAAAAGAAAAAGAAAGAAAGAGAACAAAAACTCTCGTGTTTATAAGTCGTCAAATTCAGTTGCTTGATTCGATTATCCTCGTTTCTCAATTCTCACCAAATAACCTCTCTGCCGCGCCGCACCGCACCTCACCGGTTCCCCGCAGCAGTCCCATTTGGCACCACTTCAGCAATTTCTGAAAAAGGAGATCAACGCCAACAGTGCAATTAGATTCATATCCATCGTAGAATCTGACAGATAATTGCAGATAAGAGAAAGAAAAATCAGATCCACCTCATAAATTTTACCAGACAGTGTTTTCCGAGTGTATAATCATGGGGGAAACCGTTTTCTCACTGCTCACCGATGATGTTATTCTCAACATTTTCCTTAAGCTCGAGGACGATCCACGAAACTGGGCTCGCCTCGCCTGTGTCTGCACCAAATTCTCGTCTCTGATGCGGAATTTTTGCTGGAAAGACAAGTGCTCGCAGGCCATCCCTTCCGTGGTTTCTGATCTTCTCTCCGATTGTTCTACTCCGCCGGGTGGCTGGGCTTCGTTGCATAAGCTGGCTGTGTGCTGTCCCGGGCTTGGTCATGCCGGGCTTCTCTTAGAAAGCTCAGATTTCGGACTGGAACGTGAGCTCGGCCCTGATGAGAATTACCAGAGATTGTTTTCCCCGCAAACAACGAGAGCACCCCCAGAAATTTGCTCCAGTCGTTCGGATGCTGATTCAGATTTTGGTGCTTCTGGGTCTGATTGTTATTGGTCCCTATTCGATGATCTATATTATGATACCGTCTATAATGCTTCTGAATCCCCAGATGGTTCTGAACCCCAATTCTGTGAGGAGGTTGAGAATGGAGTTGTCAACGTTGGTCACGAATTCTCTTCCTGTAAAAGAAGGAAGATATGCAAATCTCAAAGGTCACATTTGGCTTCTGGTATTTGGAATTTGAGTAGGGAGCAGGGCAGTAAGCTCCTTGCTAGACAGTTTCGAGATGATTGTCTTTACATTTGCGATTGGCCTGGCTGTGTGCACATGGAGGAGAAGAGAAACTACATGCTTTTCAGAGGGGTTTTCAAGAATTTTAAGCGGTCCCGGGTATGGAGGACAATAAAAGATGGCAATCGGAGAAAGCTCGATCTGAGTTGTGCGTTTTGCCTCTGTAAACAGACTTGGGATTTGCACTCTGCCTTCTGTCTAAGGCGAGTTTTTGGATACCATGATGATGGTGAGCCTGTCGTTCGAGCTTATGTTTGTGAGAATGGTCATGTCTCTGGGGCATGGACAGATTTGCCGTTGTATACTTAATGCAAAATTTCAGTTGAAGTTAGCTTTCTTGTGGTTCTTTTTTTGGGTACGCGTTTCTTCTTGTTCTTACATTTCTCATTAGTTTCTCTAATCATATATATGGTCAATAATGGATATATGCGATTTGATTTATAAATGACGATTCTGTTCAAAGCTGTGCAAGTAGCCTACTATATATTTTTTTCGCATTTATTATGCTATTTGTGCTCTGGCTTTCAATTCGTGTTCATGTGATATTGTCAAAAAGATCCTAGAAATGTTTAGTTAGAATGAGAAGACAACTAACTAAGAGAAGTATCATGGAAATCTATTTCAAGCTTTGGTAGTACTTCTTCATATAAGGGTGAGTTGAGCTATGTGTTGAAAAAATCATCGATGAGTAGTAATACAATTGTTTCTGGTTTGCACTTGTATTAAATATGTATGAACTATGAACTATTTCGAGTTCATGTCATGTAGGCTGGAGGTGTCTGAGTGTGTCCACTATAGCCTCTAGTGCATAAGAAGAGTGTAGGGCATATTAGTTCCCCTTTATAAAGTGTCTTATATTTTCTAAGAAGGCTAACCGTGTCTTGATTACATAATTTATTTTTGCCTATTTGTCTCTGGAGTCCCATAAACAACAAATGCTGCGAACAAATAACTGAAACTTTAGTTTTGGAGGTGTTATATTGTGTTTTCGTTGTTCGTCTTGACTTCAGCTTAGGGTGGCTACAATTGGTATTCTTCCTTTCTTGGGGGCCTTAGTTCAGATGATGGTACATTACATGCTTTTCAGGGTGTATTTTAATTGTAAGCTGTCTGTCTGAAGGTTACAAAGAAGGAAATTAAGGGTCAACCTCATTGTAAGCTGTATGGCTTTCCATGATGGGCTTCTGTATTTTCAATCTCATCTAAATATAGACATCAAACAGAGGTATTAGGTTGCCAAGTTAAAATGAATATTGTAGCACTTTCAAGTTATATTCTTCTAATATTTAGCAGAAGATAGAAAAGGTGAGAAAGGCAAGGGTGATAAACTCCTATGATTGTTTTCTTTTGGTGATAGAAATATATCAGTGTAAGTTTACATGAATGTTTCATTGGAATCTTTAATGTCTATTATTTTGAACGTAAATTCTAGCTTCAAATCTTAGCTAGGTAGGTTTTCTGAAATAATATGGGGTATCTAATGCTGTGCATCTCTGGACTAGCAATCTTTTCCACTAGGGCCTTACCTTTTGCGGTGGATTCTTTTCTTCTGCTGAAAAAAAAAGTTGCCCCATGTAATCCTTCTTCTTCGTCGTTGTCTTCCTTTTTTTTTTTTTTTTTTAGACTTAAAGATNTTTTTCAAGACTTAAAGATTTATAATCATGTTGCTTGAGAATCAGAGTCTCATACTGGCTTGGAATTCTTTGAAGCTTATCTATGAGATCAACTTTGTGAAAGAGAGTAATTGCATTGCATTAGGCAGACTTCTTGTTTCATTGCGATTGAACATTAGTGGGAGAAGTTGACAAGTCCACAGGCCGTTAGGTAGTACTATGGTAATATTGATACTGCTTTCTTTTGTCAAAAAATACGACTTCCGTTTTGTTATGTGGACTTGTCAAAATAATGGTTGAGTTAGAAGCATAATATGAAGAAATAGTTGTTATTTGTCAAATTGGTATGAAAGTAGTATGGGTGCTAGAGATACTTCCATATAGCGGAAGGTTCTTCGCATGAAGTTTGCTCGAATTTTCCTCACTTCTGTTACAGCCAATGTCAGTTTTCCAGTGCACTAGTTCACTGTGTGCACGTGAAGCCTTATCTTGTTTTCTCTAAAGGATCTTCTGTAATTAGTAACACATCCCGTTTTGTACTGCATGTGACATGGTCCTGGGTTTTCTACTTCATTCTTGAAATCTTCTTAGAGATTGAATCAAATACTATGTAATTGGCCTACACCACATTGATTGGGATGAATGAACCACATTTGAAGAGATATCTAAGGATCTCCGCATGTCGGTACTTCGTTCTATAGTTAAAGTTAATGTGGTTTTCTTCTGCCTCTTTTTGTGTTTCCCTTTTCTGTTTCACTGTTTGTCTTTTGATGTACTGGCAAAAATAAATAAATAAATAAATGAAAATAGCTAGTAAAGTTGCCGACAGTAATTAGGGATGGGCACATGATACGCGAGTTATGGGCGGAGCTGGTAGTGTCCTTGTGTGGTTCTAGTTTCTTGAACTGGCTAGCATTGCTCTTTCATGTGATTGGAATTTTTTGCTTTGGATTTAATTTGTTTTGGTATCCGACTATCCATGTGGGAAAGCCAGGGATTATATCGTCGGTTTTCTAATGGGTCCGTCATTTTTATCGTTCACTTGCCTTCAGGCAATCACGGACCACGGCTGAGTGTGTATGAATCAAATACCAATTTCTTTGAGAAAATAACATAATATATTGTAAAGCAAAAGAAAGGGGATAGGAGATATTTGAGTTCTCGAGTTTTCTCAAGGAAATATTAGAAAATGTTTTTTATATTTCAAAAAATTTGTTTGAGCAACATATTAAAATAGTTTTGCAGCCAGAAAGAAAAGAAATTACCCAAAATTTCGCTAGCAACAAATTGATTAAAATTCTTTTCGGCTGATAAAAAAAATTATTAATATTCGTTATTTTTTTTTATTATCACATTAATGACTTCATTTGTCCCTATTATAGTATTGTCATGGCATTCTATCCAAATAGCCTGGCAGATGGAGGATTAGTCCTTGAATCCTGGACTGCGGTTCAATTCGTGAATCATGGTTGAAGGGATTCTGTATATTTTACTCAACTTTGTCATACTCATAGTCATACATGTTTTTATTTTTAAAACAAATATATTGCACCGTGAATTGCTTAAAATGGAAAAAGGAAAACCTGCTTTATGAAGTCTTTAGCTCAATTTGGCGCGCGATCCTCATTTTTCAACTCTTGCAGGAAATTCTGAGTAACATTGGAAATAGTCAGATTCCAATTCCATAGCGTAGTTCAATTCACTATGCAACCTTACAGATAATTTGGAAAAATTTACCCATAAACTCTGCATTTCAAGCTAATACTGATAGGAGAGGAAAATGTTTTCTCAATGCTCGCCGATGACTTTGAGTTGGCCTCTTTCTTTTCACGAGGGATTGTTTTCCCAGCAAAAACCCAAAGCACAAACAGAAATTTAGATGGAAATTCAAATGTACGTAATTCTTACTTTAATTTTATTTGTTCTCTGAAGTCTGGACCCCAATTCTGTTGTAAGGAGAGGAGTATTTTTGTGGATCATTGAAATCGCATTTGGCTTCTCGAATCTGGAATTTGAGTAGGGAACAGGAGAACAAGCTCCTTGCTAGAAGACAGTTTCCAGGTAATTGTCTGTATATTTTTCCTATGTTTCATATATAATAAACGATGAGAACCGGAAAATGGTGAAATTGAGTTGTGCATTTTGCTACTGTAAGGAGACTTGGGCTCTGCATTCTACTTAATTTGTGGACACCACGATGAGATGGTGAACCTATGTGTTATGTGAGAATGGTCAATTGGTCTTGTTGCTGGGGGCATGGATGCGATGTTCCGTTCACCGTAGTTGATTAATGCTCTGGCCAGGTCGTTATCATGCACATATTGGGAATAGTGATGTACACATGACATGAAATTCTCAATGAGATATATGTACGTATTCTGATGACCAAGTAAATGAAATGAATCCTCTCAAAAAAAATAAAAATGAAATGGATAGTCCTTTTCAGCTAAAGGCGACGTTTCTTGTAAGTTATATCATAAATGAGAGGTCACCATTTGCTCACTCAATACACCACAGTCCCATCCAATGGGAAAATTTTCCTGTTTGGGTTTATATAAATTGAAGTCAACATTTACGTGGTAATTAGGCCACACAAAACTTTTGTGTTATCCCTTTTGCTCTCTCCATTAATATATGGACTCTAGATATGAATTAAAGAATTAAAGAATTATAGATGATGCTACCGGAAACAAGTTTGAGCCTTGCTCTCTTGCTTACACTATTGCTTCTGAACTTGACTGTGGGAGTGCTCAGTGTTGATAACTATACCAGAGATGACTTCCCACCTGACTTTATTTTTGGTTCAGGCACCTCCGCTTATCAGGTCACTTTATCCATTCTAGCTCTTTTCTTTCTTCTTTGTAGTTCCTTTTTTTTTTTTCCAAAAAAATCAGAAAGAAATCAAGTTTAGAAAATAAGTTAATTGAACTATGGTTTGAAAAAAAATACGTTTCTGATGAATAACATCTACGTGTTTGTTATACCAAAGGTGGAGGGAGCTGCAAACGAAGATGGAAGAACTCCTAGCATATGGGATACCTTCGCCCATGCTGGTTAGTTCTTTTGCTCTATTTAGCTTACAAAAAAATGGAAGCACCCCTATTTTCTTTATCGTGTTTATGGTTTAGTGCTCTCTTAACTTCTGTTAGTTTACAAGCGCATCCCAAAAGCTGAAGTTTTTAAGTTCCCATATCTGTGTAGCAAAGATGATGAAATCTTGTTTAAGAATCAATGAATAGAAACTGGGAAGTAAGGTTTATCCCTATCAATGAGTGGTTATTATTTATCCATCATATTCCTTCACCCAATGACAGATTCTCATTCTATGTTCTTGATAATCAGGGTTTGTGCATGGAGACAATGGAGATGTAGCCTGCGATGGGTACCACAAATATAAGGTATGCATGTTGCACTTTTTCTTTTGCCCACAAGTACATTCCTTGTGGTTGACCTGATGATTTCAAGAAAAAGAAAAAGAATCTTCCCTGCCATGTGTTGCAATTTAGCTTCGGTTATATGACGCCTGAGCTTGTTGATAGTTCTATGTCTTAAGTTTCTTTTCCCTATATATCTGTAATGCAGGAAGATGTGCAGCTCATGGTGGAAACAGGCCTTGATGCTTATAGATTTTCCATTTCTTGGTCAAGACTGATTCCAAGTAATTTCCCAACTCGGAACTTGTATAAAGTATGAGAGAACCAATTGGAAATTTAGGTGCTCTTTTTCTTTCTCCAATATATTTTTTTCTTTTTTTCATGCCCTTGAAACCGTTTTTCTTTTTGCCTAGATGGTAGAGGACCTGTCAATCCAAAGGGGCAAGAATTCTACAACAATCTCATCAACGAGCTAATCAGCAATGGTTACATTCAAGTTTCTTTGACAAATAAACCATGCCTTGAAATATAATATATTGTGCTTCTTCTGATGTAGCCTTTTCCTTGAGCAGGAATCCAACCGCATGTTACACTGCACAACTTTGATCTTCCACAGGCACTTGAAGACGAATACGGAGGATGGGTCAGTCGTGACATCATGTATGTTCCTGAGCTCTTATACCATTATACATTTGTCCCCACTCAGCATGTACAGAATTGAGTGATGATAATGGATGAATACTTGTATGTGAATGCAGAAGAGACTTCACAGCATATGCGGAGGTGTGTTTTAGAGAGTTTGGTGACAGAGTATTGTATTGGTCTACTGTGAATGAACCCAATGTGTTTGCCACGGGGGGATATGATCAGGGAATATGCCCACCTTCACGATGCTCTCCCCCATTTGGTATTTTTAATTGCACGAGGGGCAACTCCTCATCTGAGCCCTACATAGTGGTTCATAATATTTTGTTGGCACATTCATCAGCTGCAAGGTTGTATAGGAGAAAATACAAGGTATGTAACTTACCTTTTTCCAATTTTCCGTCTTATGTTTTTTACTTTATGAATTAATTAGATTTAAATGGCAGAAACTCCAACTTATACGCTTAACATTTAACTTTATAGACCTTGTTCTTGTTCTCCATCATTTCATAATAGATTTTGGTTGTCTTCTTGTGATCTTGGCACATAATAAAAACTTCACTGGCAAAGATAATGTGTTGATGATGACTCGGGACTGTTGCATTGCAGGAGAAACAACATGGATCTATTGGTATCTCTCTCTATACATTTGCGGTCACTCCTCATACAAATGCTGAAAAAGACATAATAGCAGTTCAAAGAGTCCTTGATTTCAATTTTGGTTGGTTGGTTACAGATCCTATAATTGGCTATTTTTTACTTCTCTCTTCCCCCTATGTTCTTTGTTTTTGCTTTTCTTTGGTATTATCAAATTCCTTATAGGCCCAAAACTTGCATCTTTCATTTGATATGCTATTATTTTTGCATGGTTTAAACATGAACTCGTGGATTTGTATGAAATCTTTATACTGCGAATGAGCTCTGATTTGGAGAGAAATTTTGAGGACTTATCCCGTCAGCTTCTGCTTTATTGCAGGATTATGGAGCCATTGTTGTATGGTGACTATCCCATTTCCATGAAGACACTTGCGGGCTCAAAAATCCCAAGCTTCACTAATCGCGAATCCAAACAAGTTAAAGGTTCATGTGATTTTATAGGCATAATTCAGTACACAAATGTTAATGTCTCAGACTACTCTGAGAGCTGGAAGAGAGAAGTGAGAGATATCGGCGCAGACATGGCTGCTCTAGTAATCTGTACGTTCTTTTGTTTTGTAATAATTAGTAAAATTCAAGAGAAGATTACTTAATAGGCATATAAGTTTAGTATGTTAATTGCATTCCCCATATCTTTCCATTTGACTTTCTGAATAAACTTTTAAAATGGTAGAACGAGGAGGATGACTCACTGCATGTTTTCTTGGTTTTGGCAGTTGGACAGGATCTGTTTTCAGAAGAAGAGGTGAGAATTAAAATATAAATAATTAAATGGTTTTTATTAGATTAGTTCACCTTGTGACTGGGCGGCTTTATTTGATTCAGTACCCAATCACACCATGGGGTTTACAACAAGTGCTGGATATATTCAAGCTCCGCTATGGCAACCCTCCTTTATACATTTATGAAAATGGTATGTATGTCTGTCTCTTTCGCATTCAAGATTTGAGACTTGATGAGATTGATAAGCTAGTAAGTCTTTTTTATGAGATTGAATTCAAATGGGTTTTTATTTTACTGGTCAAACTTGGCATGCCATCTATTTTAGGTCAACGGACAGCAAGCAATTCATCACTGAAAGACGTGTCAAGGGTGAAATACTTGCGTGCATACATCGGAGCCGTGGTTGATGCCTTGAGGTATGGATTTACTGCTCCAACGTTTCTGTGGTTTCTTTCTCAACAACCCTTCAGTCTCTAATCCATTTGATGAGATCTCTAATTTTCTACCTCATGCTTAAAATTTGTTCTCTTTCAGGAATGGATCAAATACAAGAGGGTATTTTGCATGGTCATTCCTAGATGTATTCGAGTTACTGGATGGCTACAAATCGAGCTTCGGCCTATATTATGTTGATCGCAATGACCCAGACTTGAGGAGATACCCAAAGCTCTCCTCACACTGGTACTCACACTTTCTCAAAGGTAGAAGCACCTCTACCATTGGAGATGGATCCATCACTTCATCCTGATCCATCACTTATTTCAATAGCTCTTGCGACACAAGATGAAAGACAAGGAAGGAGATTGCACAGTTGAACATGCAAACTCCCTAACCATCCCACTCAAACAAGTTACTAAGCACTGCATTTTTTTTTCTTTTTTTGTTTGAGATATTGTATAATATTGTTTCATCACTAAATATTAATCTTTTATATTTGATAGCAAATTTAACCAACTTTGCTAAAATATTCCAAAACAATTAAATTTAAAATATTAAAAAGCAATGCATAAATGTGCTAGGATCTCAATTCCAATGTGCAATTCAGTTAAAAACTTGTCTTCTAAGACTCGGGCCTACTCCATAAACTGTTGATCAGAATAATAGTAGCTGCCAGCTGGCAAATAAGTTTCTAGTTGCTGTTGGTGCTGCCCAAATAAATAGAGAGGTCCACTGGGATCAGAGTGAGGGAATGCCCATGCTAAGCTTCCTTGACCATCAGATCTTCCAAAGCTGTTTGCGGGCATTGTGGGAACAGCATAGGGTTGTTGTTGTTGCTGATAAGGGGAGGTCATTGAAGCTGGGCCATTTTCATGGCTCCAACCAATGTTGTTTTGTTGGGGTTTGTGAGTAACTGCAGCAGCTACAGAACTGGACTTACAAAGTGACACCAAGCTTATTTTATGATTCCAGTGCTCAATAATTTGCACAAACAACTTTTGGACACCAATCACAGGTAAAAACTAGACTTGATTACAGCAAAAAAGATTTATGTTTCAATAATTACTATAACTAACCAGTGATGCAATTAATACGGGAAAAGTAAATGCAGACAAGACCTGTACCTTCCGATAGCACCAGATTCACCAAGAGCAGATGTCAATGTTGCAGTTGGAAGTGATGCCAAATCACGACCATTCATATATGGCCAATGACTTGGGGAATAGGATAGGAATAAATATCTAAACTACTAAGATTGGAGCAATTAATGTGAACAATTCAAAGAACGTAGCAGCAAAAAAGAGATGTGTATATACCAATGATGCACATATATATTACAACTGATAAAAGCACAAGAAAGATAACAATTTGTGGAGAATTTTAGGACCTTCAGGTTAACTTTTGCAATGGTTAAAGATTGTTTATAAATTTATATGAAGTCCAAACAAATAATAATAATTTTACCAGAAAAAAATAGGGAAAAAGAAAAAGACGACAAATTAACCAAGATGGAACTCATGGCATTGTAACTTGGCGATGGCTCTTCCGCCGTTTTCCGACACGGATTCTAAACAAATAGAACAACTAGTTGCATCGCTCATCACCGTCTCTCCTAGTATATCACTCACAAAAGACAACAAAGACAAGAGCAGCCAAAATTCTCTCTCTGAGGTCTGTGAGCTATATATGATGTCATAGGATAGGGCACAGAATTGGCGTCACAATGCCGTCTACAAATCTAATAAAATAAAATCACAAAATTAATCGAAAGGCAATTCTAGTAGCCAATAATTAATAATTAGTATTAAATTTTGATTATGTAAAACTAAGATGTAAGAATTATGACAAAGTAGAGTGAACGACAATATTACTCATTATTTCATTTTTAATCTAGTTTTAGATTTAATTTTGACTTACAAATATTAGAAAAAAAATTATACAATCATTGGACACCTAATGTCCCTGAACCCCATACAAAAAATATTTAAATGAAACAATAAAACTTATATTGTGCAATTGAAGCCTATTAGCATAAATTTACTTGAAGGCTTTATTTACATTTAAGTTGACATTTTCTTTTTTTTGATATGTAAATAGAGTTTTCTTAAAATTTTCTCTATACATAAGATTACTATAGCCTTATGACATTAATATATTGAAGGTCCTATTTGAACAGAAAATCACAAAATATATAAGGCATATCTTTTTAAATACACAAATTAATAAATATGTATATTCATTTGGGTAACTTTAATCCAATTTTCCGCGTAAATTATTCTAACTCGTTTAAACCAAAAATAAAAACAAAGATAACTAATGGTACAAAGCTATGATGAAGTTTCTCATTAAGCAAGAATAAACTGAGTTCTTACACAGTAAAGTTTTTACTGAATGCGCAACCAAATCACACTTTTATGAATTTTCTGCACACATTATGTTTATTGCTTTACTATTTAGACGAGGTAATTAGTGTAGATCAATGTTTGGTTTTTGGCTTCTTCACGATCATCACAGTGCAGTGAGCATGATGAGCACAGTAGTCACTCACACTACCTAAAACGGCCCTGCAAACAAAAACAAAAAGTATACATGAATATTACATGATAATGAGCAAGTAGTCAATCACACTACTCATGCTGTTTGCAATTTTTATTTGGTGATGATGATGATATACATACATATTACATCATTCCTAAGCATACACCATTAGCAAGTTTGATAATTAAACTTAAGTAAAGCGAAGAATAGTAGCAGGATAAATGTGTACCTTTTGATAGCCCCATAGCCATGACTACCCACAACCAATACTGAAGCATGGTGCTTTTCCACAGCCTCGCAAAGAACATTCCTAGCATCACCTTCCATCACTTCCACTATCACGTCATTCACCTGAAACAAACTTAATAATTAATATCAAATCAGATATGAAAATGGAAAACAGAAAATTACAATCAGACAAACACGATATTCTCTTTGGCCGCCCTAAGTGTTAACTAGCAAATTACAAATATATTTATCGCAGAAATCAGTTAATTATGAGACTTTCCCTTCAATTCCTTTTTATGTTTCCGTCAGCCATTTCATAAAAACTAAACCTTAATTAGGAGGATTACTTGTAAAGGCTCATGACATCCAAGCGATCCATAGAAATATATATATCAATATGAGGGAAAAAAAACTGGGATAAGGAAGAATTAAGTGAGGCGATTAATGGCATAGAAATAGAATAACAGAGTTCAATATGAAAAGTGATAATTACAGATTTCTTGGTGCAAAGTTCTTTCGCTTTTTCAATAACTCTGGCAGCTATCCTCTTCAAATCGGTATCCACAATAGGCAAAACCTCAGCAGCTCCTGCAATTATATCAATGCATTCCATCAATGACTCAAAAGAATCAAGATCAACCCTATTCTAGGCCTAATTAACTTGATTAATTAGCACTAGGCAGCATATATACCAATTCCCACAAATTAATTTACAATTTGAAAATATAATTGATTAAAAAAAAAAAAGAAAGAAAAGGGCAGGAACCAGGGCCGACGAGGCCAACGGCGGCGGTAGGAAGAGGTTTAGCATGGACGAGGACAAGCTTGAAAAGAGGAATTGGTACTGGTGTGAAGAAATGATCTAGAGTCCAATTGAGGGCGTATGTGCTGTGCTCGCTCTCATCGATCCCAACCACCATCACTTGCTGCGCTGATGTCGAGCTCGCCATCGATGGAAATGCTTCTTCTTCTTCACTCTCACACTGCTTCTCCTTAGCTTGCTTTCAACGCTTACTCCCAAATAAAGGAAAGAAGTTACTGGATAAGTTTCGAAACAACTAGACTAGTTGACGCACGCATACGCATAAATTTATTCTTCTTTGCTTTGAATCCGATGCACTGAACGGTGTCGCTTAATCATCTGGTCCACGTGGATCCTCTTCTAACTTCTAGATCATCTGGGGAAAGAATAGACTCCACAGGTATTACCTGTAAGTTGTAACGGACGTTTAAACCGTCATGATTTATTTCTTTTCTCTTTCTTTATTGCTGAACTGAATGATTGAATATGATATTTTATGGATCTCTTTTCTCTAACCAATAAGAACCATTGATTTCCTTCTTGTTAGTGTCGTGTTGTCATTATTCTTTGCGGGTCTGCGTACTCTCCACAAAAAATAGTTAAGGAATCCCTCAAGCATTTCTTTATAGAAAAGATGGGATGTTCAGTTGCTATGTAACACGCCTATGGTAGCCTATGGGTATGAGTATGAAATGTCAGTAAGATATTTTTTTAAAAATATAAATACGGATATATTACGTTATATATATTAATTATGTATATATTAAATAAAATAAAAAATTTAAAATTTTTTANTTAAAAATATCAACCATAAAAAAAGAAGGATTGGAGGAGAAATTTTGAAAAAAAAAAATTAGGGCTCTATAATGCTATAAAATCTGATTTTGAGAGAAAAAGAAATGAATCAATGATAGGCAAAACGACGTCTTTTCTAGGTGACCGGTTCTTCAACTAGCTAAAATATCGTCGTTTCACATGACATCTAATTCACATCATCGTTTGATATGATCGGCAGCCAGCAATCCGTTTCATAACTTCTGGTTAATGAATTTTCACAGAAAAAAAATGTATATATATATATATACGGGGATTCTATAATATTACGTAAGTATGTCATATTACACTGACGTGGTAAGCATACATAATTTTTATATTTTATTATATATAAAATATAATTTATTTTATTATTTAAACAAACTTAAAAATAGTTAATTTATACACATGTTATTTATTTATTAGTTATTCTTATATAGTATGACATACTACATAAATACTAAAAGTATCTAAGAAAGAGGAACTACGGCTTAAAGTAACGGGATTGGACTGTGAAGGTAATTTTTCCAAACTCATTGTCGGGCCGTCGACACATAATTGAGTGCTTTGGGCCGAAAGCCCACGGTTAAGTTTATTAGTGCTTTAACTTTTTTGCTTTTGGTCCGGTAGAACTTAATTTAAAGAGTGAGAACCAGATAAATAATTTCAAGCAAAACAGAATAAAAATAGAGAACCAGATCAGTAAGACACCAAAAAAAAATGACCAAATTATTTTTATGAAGATTAACTTCATTGTACTAAATAATTTAAAAAATAAAATCTTACAAAATATTTTTAGGTTATGATATCTTCTAAAAATATTTCACTTGTAAATATTTATATAAAAATAAAATAAATAAATATTACACCAAAAATATACTTTTTTTTTTAAAAAAAAAAAAAAGTGCATCAAACATCAGAATATACCCGGAAAAAATTAAAACCAATAAAACCTTTTAATTTTCTAATTGTCTATATTGCAAAGGGATTTAATCCTAAAATCTGAGATCGTGATATTTCTTTTCCCAATAAGATGGATAGATGATCATTGAAATTGTATTAGTCTTAGCCCTTTTAATTTTCTAATTATCCATTAAGCCTGTATTAGTCTTTTAGCTCTATAATTTTAAAGAACAAAAAAATGGGTGCAAATTGATTCTCCTTCACTATATGTTATGATGTCACGATACTTTGAGTCACAAGTCCTGATCAGAATTTCATTACTTTTTCCAACCCATTATTCTAGCATAATAACATGATATCGTCAATTTAGTCACCTGCAAAAGTGTGAGCAATGAATGTAGTCACCTCCATAATCCATACATATGATAATATGATATTATCAATTTAAAAATATATGATGTAGTCGTGTAGATGAAGTTATTGACCATATGGAGACATGAACAACTGGGACAAGCAATGCCGTAAACTGTTTTTGATGGAGAAAAAATCTGCTCTTTCTCTTTTCCAAAGTGGGTTGTTTTACACTTCTACTATTTTAGTCACAGATATTCATTGAATGGATAACATTTATCGACAATTCTTAGTGGCCCTTCCACTCAACGATTCACATGTTTAAGCCGTCAAAAGGCACATAAAGATCTCTTCACCATTTTGGTCTCTTCACATGACACGGGCCTCAACTACCACCATCCATAAAAAGGAGCCAAGAATTATTTGGTCTGCATGTAGTACCATAAAATATTGAAGATGGTGTTGATTTATTATGGTACCAATATTTTGGGTGAAGAGAGGCTAGGAGTTTACTTGAGTGCCTACATCACTAAACAAAATGTTACGCGTGCTTCATTGCGACATAGAAGCGAATTGTTTAGCCGTCAGTGGAGGAAAAGGTTCAAAAGGAACAACTAACGACTAGTAAAGTAAAGCATGTTGATTATGGGTTGATGGCAAAAAAAATTTATATATATTTTCACATTGTGTCACTATAGGTTGATGGTGTTGATGTTAATCCAAATCATACGTTGATTCAGATTAGAGATTGAGTATTCTATCTTCCTCCATTATTCTATCTTCATTTCACATAATATATACATAGTTGATTATGGTAGAAGAGAGAGAGAGAGAGAGAGAGAGAGAGACGTTGGGTGGATTAGTAGATAAGCATATTGGAAAAATGGAACAAGAAAAAGAAGAGTGCGTTGATAACTATCACATTAGCATACAAACATTTTTAAATCTTAATAAAAATTGGATTGTTAGAAAAGATAAACTTTGTTTTTTCCTTCTTGTGACAGCTAACCATAAAAGGAAGTATAAATTGACTAAAGTGACAATATTATACGGTTCGTAGTAATTGTATGGTGAGTTGGCACAATTAAAAGGAGGATACACAAACGGACTGTCCCTGTGTGTGAAGGGTACACTCATGTTTGCCATCTGTCTCTTACGCCAGCATAGCACGGAAGAAAATATGTATGTCGAGGGTAGGAGTAGGACCTTAAACATCGTTTGGAGAGAAATTTAGGGTGTGTTTAATTTTTGTTTTTAAAAATTATTTTTTATTTTTAAAAATAATAAAATAAAAAAATTTGTTTGATATGGCTGTTTTTAAAAATATATTTTAAAATTTTCTTCTTATAAAATTATTCTAAAAACAAAAAAACAAAAACAAAAGAAGATTATTTTTAAAAACAAAAATACTTTTAAACACACTCTTAAGTGTCACAAAAATACCTTACTGTTTAATTGAAAAAAAAAAAAAAGAAACCTTGAAATCAAAAGAGAAAACTTTACGTTTATGTAAAGAATAATAACACACATCAATATTTATTAATTAATATACTAAACTTTCAGCCTCTAATACAACCAACCAACAAACTAATATTACATACATTGCATTAGTTTGTATATCTTATCTCTTTATTAATAGAAAGGAAGGCATGAGCAAGGGAATCTTGGGGTCATCTCCTGTAGATGTGAGGTGGATCATTTCTCTAAGATGATATAGAGGTGTATACTATCTTCTTAAATTAGACTTGACTTCAATTTTTTAAGGAGCGTAATCGGTGACTTTATTTCNTTCAGAAAGAGACTTGACTTCAATTTTTTAAGGAGCGTAATCGGTGACTTTATTTCTGTTTTCTTTTTCATGAAGCAGGTGTTCTGTTAAATTATGTTTTTTTGAGGTAAATATTATATTTTGATAATTTATTTATTTTAAAAAATAAAGTCTACGAGATCTAATTTTGCATGTGGAATACGCTATGGGTTATATCTTTTGACATTTATTTTTTTAAATAAAAAACTATAATATTAAAATAAATAATTTTAAAATAATAATAATAATAATAAAATATTTAAATAAAAAAAAAACCGTTAAATTACTGAGAAATATCCGATATTTTGACTTTTTCTCAGTTCCAGTGTCCGATAGGGAGTGACTTTCCCAGTTTAAATTAACCCTTTGCACTCGTCAAAATGTGAAACCGTTAACATAGGCACGAAGCATTCAGAAGTAATCAAAGAAGGAGCGAGAAAGTAGAAGGCTCCACGTGGATAAACACCTGAGTCACCTTCAGATATATTCACATTCTTCCAAACTCAATCGTATTCTTTTTCCATTTTGTCGAGGCAGATTCATCTTGTGTACAGTAAAAAGCCAGGGGATTGATTGCGTTCCTCGATGTTTCTGAGAAAAAATGAAGTTCTGCAAGAAATACCAGGAGTACATGCAAGGTCAGGAGAAGAAACTACCTGGGGTTGGCTTCAAGAAGCTCAAGACGATACTGAAGAAGTGCAGGAGACACTGTCAATCCCAGAAAGGCCATAATGAAGCCCTTGCCGTCCAAACCTGCGCCAATAGCAATTGCCCACGTAATCAAAATGTTACCTTTTTCTTCTCTGGGCTTCTCTTCCTATTTGAAAGTTTTGATTTTGAATGAATCCGTATTTGTTCATTTGTTGTTAAATTATCCTGTTTTCACTTCCTTGTTGAAAAGAATTCTTAGATTTTCATGCTTATTAGGATAACAAGGGAGGATTCTGGAATTTGGTATTCGTGTTTGTAGAATAAGCTTTTGAGTTTTGACGTATGATTTCTTCTATTTGGCTTCTTTTTCAAGGTCTCTTTCTCTTTCCCTCGATCATATCGTTTTAATCTTCCAAAATTATATAACCAAAATCGACAGTTACAATTCGCGGCGTAAAACTTGACCTTTCGCATTTTCTTTCTACCTTAACTGATTCTGCCAAATTAAGCTTTACTTAAACCAGATTCAGTAGATTTTCATGAGATGAGCGAGACTGCATTCATTATCTGCATCACCTTGGAGGTGTTTCTTTTGCTCATTTCGCTTTGCCTGTGGCATCACTGTTGATTCCACTGCCATCATATCCATTCAAAAGCAAAGGAGCGCATTTCTCTGTTGCTCGCTCTGGCACGCATAACATGTTGTATTTCTTAATGATTTGAAATCACTATTTTAGTCTATTCTCAAGTGCCTGATTATAGTCCTGCCAAGAAGACTTTTTTTCTCGGGGGAACAGAGGGGGTATGGTTCATGTTATTTCCAATAACATCTAAGCTATCAATATGATTATGTAGTTTGCGATGGGACCTTCTTCCCTTCTCTTCTCAATGAAATGTCACAAGTAGTAGGCTGCTTCAACCATCGTGCACAGAAATTGCTGGAGCTACATCTTGCTTCTGGATTCAGAAAGTACTTTTTCTGGGTCAAAGGAAAATTACAACAAAACCATGAAGCTCTAACTCAAGAAGGCAAAGATCTAGTTACTTATGCACTGATAAATGCCATTGCAGTTCGGAAAATACTGAAGAAATATGATAAGGTATGTTTGTCTTGCTTCATGAGATAATTATTATGATCCTTCTCACGTCTTTGCTCCGTTGATTTCAAGTTTTGAGATCAAGGTGAATATCATGACTGGTGTTCTTTATGTGTTCTTACTACCACTTTGACTGCAGATTCATGTTTCCAAGCAAGGGCAATTATTTAAGTCACAAGCACAGAGTATGCACATAGAAATTCTTCAGAGTCCCTGGCTTTGTGAGCTTATGGCCTTCCACATTAATTTAAGGGAAACCAACGCCAATTTACGGAAGGCATCTGCTTTATTTGATGGATGTTCCCTCGAAATTAAGGATGGAAAACCATCTCTTACTTGTGAGCTCTTTGATTCCATCAAGCTTGATGTTGACTTGACTTGCTCTATATGCTTGGTAAGTTACTGGGTTTTACTTGCCGAGGACATTTTCCTGCTTATATTCCATGCATTACTCAGTTCTCCGTTTGAGGATATCTGCTGCTCAAATTCAAGCAGTTTCAAGTTGAGCAAAAGATTCTGCTGTTGAATATAATTCAGGCTTCCACCAAAATAGTATATTTACTCATAAAATATCTTACTTGTACATCGTTTCAAATATTTCTTCCAAGTCTAACAGGATTTAGAATCCAGACCTCTTTAATTGTCCAAATTTTTTAAAGGCCAGTAGCCTTAAATTAAGCATTTAACTTTTTTGCATCAGTTTTATCCTCAACTGATTATTCATCTCGCTCTTCTGTGATAGGACACAGTATTTGATCCAGTTTCTCTTACTTGTGGCCATATATACTGCTACGTGTGTGCTTGCTCAGCTGCATCTGTAAGTATTGTTGATGGACTTAAGACATCAAATCCAAAAGAAAAATGTCCTCTATGCCGGGAGGTAAGCTACTTTATTTCTTATTTATATAGTTATCTCTGCTACAAGCCTACAAGTTCATTTTTTTTTTTTTTTTTTTTTTTNTTTTTTGCAATGGGAGTCTACAAAAATTAATGACGGCCTCCTCTCTACGTCCATAATGTATGTAAATTAGTGTATTAAATATCTATTCACATGACTGATTTATTACATTTCATGACATCAGGCTTGCCTTCAATTTAAAGAGCATACTTTATCTGAATTGTCTAGAGTTCAAAGTAAGACCTGTTAATTCGTTTCTTGGCTGCAAATGCAAGTTAAGCCCTTATTTTATATCTTTGTCTGCAAGTAAGACCTGAAGAATAGTTTAGATCTTCCTAAGCAAGCTAAGCCCATGTGTTTGTACTCTTTGTTGGCTAATAGTTTGTAAGGAAGAACTACTCACTTAATTTAGGCATATCAGTGTTGAACTATAAACAGTCTGTTTTTTCTTTTTTCTGGTCTTGAACCAATTAAAGGTATTCATACTTTATATTGTGTTTAAATTTTGCTGATTGCAGGGAGGAGTTTATAAAGGTTCTGTTCACTTGGAAGAATTAAGTATTCTGTTAGGCCGAAGGTATAATTCCATTTGTTCTATCCTCATGACTCTCTGTTGATACATTTTTTGCAAGTCTCTTAACATAATTTGCGTATTTTTTACAGCTGCCAGGAATACTGGAAAGAAAGGCTTCAGGCGGAGAGAGTGGAGAGGGTGAAGCAAATAAAGCAGCACTGGGAAACTCAGTGCAAAGCATTCATGGGCGTCTGAGGTGAGAAGCAACCTCGTTCTTTGGTGATGTCCAATGTCAGTTTTAGGAAAAACAGTAAATGCCCATTTGTTTTATGTTGTTGTTTTGTATGTAACTATCAGAATAATGTGAAGCTTTTTTTTTTTTTTTTTTTTTTTNGTGAAGCTTTTTTTTTTTTTTCTTTGGTTTTTCACTCAGAAAGTGGTCCTCACACACTTTTAGTGTGAGACTAATCTTCGATTGGGTTTCAGCATGCCCTGGCCATTAGCGCTTTGAACTCCTAACATTACCTCAAAATTCATCTCACATGGAGCTCAATTTATCAACTAAGTCACACCTTGTGATTGAAGCTGTTTGTAAGTTAATATTTGACAGATTCTTGATACTTACTAGTAATATTATCAGTGTGACTATAATGAAATAACGGCTTGTTGTGAAATAGAAAAATATCCATTTATATTGGATGATGATTAATATTATTTCTATCACTTATATTTTAACCTGAGGTTTAAACTTCAAACCGTAAATGAACATCAAACCCTAAGTAGGAGCAGATTTCTTTTTTAATTTTATTTTTTTGCTGATCAAATAGAAACAGATTGATCAACAAGAGGCTATTGCGATCAGTGCGCTCGGAGTATGTATCAAATTCAAGATCCTTCAAGCGAAGTATGAATGAACTAAACAAACCTGAAAAAATGTTTATTGTTTACTTATTGTCAGGAAATAGACTGCCACATAACCAAATTCATCTTGCCAAGCTTTTGGTTCAATTGACACCACATGCTCCACTCTATTAATATAGCAAGCTGGATTCAAGCCGTGGCAAGACAATTTTTGCCTTTAGCCCCCTTTCCTCACCTTCAGAATTTGTAATATACCAAAAGAATATCCACCATCTTCAATTTTCTTTATTAGGCCAACAAAAAATAAGAAAAAAGGCCATTCCACCGTCCAATAATCTCCACCTCAACCATAAGCTGACCCATTCAACAATCTCACGACAGTTTGTCCGCTGTAAAATTTCCTTCCCTAGCCTCTCCAATAATAAAAATTTGCACATCCTGAGATGACTCGTTCACCATCTTATTTTTCAGCCCTTGGAAGAGGAGGATAAGTCGGCATGATTTCATACAACATAATAGATTCCAAATACGTTTGATCCGTTATACGTTTAACGAATGAGTAGTTTACCGGAAATCGAACCCAATCAATCGACATTAGTAGGATTTCAGCATCGTACATGACTAATTCAATGCGAGTCACAAACGCCACACTTCAAAACACAGCATTTTCCAAACACAACAGATTTTATTTTTTTTTGGTGGAGCAGGGATTGGAGAGAACAGAATACTTCATCTTACTAACTGAATTCAATCCATATATAAATTGCTTAATGATCTTACATATGTAATATTCTAAGCATTGAAGAATACATCAAAAGTTGAGACACATTCTCATCGTCAAAATTTTGGCTATTGGAGCCATAGTGATCCATTCATGTCCAAGTGCAGATTCAAAACATCATTAATCCACCAAAGTTCCGCCCTTTAGTAAGCAAACGCCATACGACCAATCCAGAAGAAAGGATATCATTTGGCCAAAATCAGGGGATTTTTATCTTTGTACATATGATACCTCTGGCATAGTTTCTGTAAACGTGCTACTGAATGTTGCATTGTATTTAGCTTAATATCCCTGAACATACTCTGCAAAAGAGAAGACAAAATGTAAGCACTTTTCTCATGCTTTGTAATTTCTTGGAAAACAAGCACAATATCCAACCTCATAATCATCTCCATATTTATCTACCAATCGACCAATGTGAAGGCGCTGCATGGCAGTCAAAGGCTGAGGAGGTGCACTTTTTCCATCTCTTCGCTGCTTTCCTAGTGCTGATTTCAAGTCTAAATAATCCAGAGAAAAGATATTTAGAATCAAACAAGGCCAGTAAGTATAATATTAAATGTCACTGTATTCAATTGTAACACCTGAAAAAATGCTGCTAGGATCTAACAACCATATAACTAACATGGACTACTGAAGCTTCAACATTATACAGGAAACTATGCTTCTTCCAAGTCAGTTGATAAGCAATAATGAAGACCTTGAGACCAGACCTCCAATAAAAAGAAAGAGAAATTAAAGGGAAAGTCTGATAATTAACTGATTTCCGATATTAATATATTTGTAATTTAGTAGTTGAAAATATGTTAACACTTGGGAGCTGGATTATGATTTTTTACTTGACTATGTGTTGATTATAGATTTTGAATCAAATTTATATGTTAGTTCTGAGTTTAAAGAGCGAATTTGCGTGGCCTGTACAATGTATACATGGCCTATTTTGCAATTATACTGAGACGTATCCATTTGCTTCAGTCAGGGACTTCACAGTTCTTGCCTAACAGACAATCTTGAGGTTTAACTACACATTCTCTGACAAGGATACCCAGAAAATTTGACAATCTTAAGGTTTAATTAGACATTCTCTGACAAGAATACCCAGCAAATGTGATGTTAGTATGTTACTGTCTTTTTATTCCAATGAATGTGACTTCTAGCTTTACAATAAACCAAAAATTTCTATCGTGTGATTCTCAAAATGAACTGCATTGTCAATTTACAGACATATATTTGGGAGGTATAAGAACTGCAAGTACTATATTATATCCTAAGCTCCGGTGCACAACTTTTCCCAACGTAAAGAAAAACAGGATTAGCTTCAGCTGGGAACAACAGAAAATTCCTTAGCCTAATTAAAGGAAGAGGGGAAAACATGGTTACGCTAATTAGATGTGAATGTTTTTAACTTTTCTTGTTTTGTGAAAAAACCGATATGTGAAGGGAAAGCGTAGCATGGCCATTGAGTAAAAAAGAAATTTCTGACTGACCGTCTTCTTCGAGATCGCTACCAGAATCCAAGAGCTCCGATTCGGCAGCGGCTTCATTGGCCGGCGGGGGAACCTGAAGGGAATCGCTTTCGACGATGTGCGGAGTGCGAGATCGGACACTGAGCAAGTTAGGGTTTGAGACAACGCCGAAGGACTTGTAATTATGAATTACGCTGCCTTCGTCGTCCCATTTGAGGTCTTTCTCATCTAGAGAGTGCAATAGCTTCGAAGGAAGAGAAAAGGCTGGCTTGAAAACTCGAGGGTTTTTCTTTGGTAGTCCAATTTGGACCTTTGCTTTCGATTGCTTATATTTTCTTCGCGACCTTCCCATTCTCTCTGTTTCTCTCTATCGCTAGTGCAAAAGGGAAGACGAGGACGAGGACGAGGACGATGACGCTAGGGTTTATTCGGAGGTTCAGGGTACGAAATGGCATTGGCATACGAATACCATGATGAGCTCCAACGGTGTCGTTTTCTCTGTTTCCAATTCCAAATGCTGCTCCTGCGTAGAACTGAGAACGGTGCGTTTCAACTTTCAACTTATCTTTTTCCTTTTTTTGGGTCCGGGAGAATTTCTCGGCGTGAGAAATCATGAGAAAGAAATACTTTCAAAGAGAAAATATTACACATCTAGAGTATAAGAATCTGAACTGTATTAAAAAAATTTGAGTTAGTTTAGTACTAGTTGAGTTTAATTAAAAAAATTAAAGTTTAGTTGACTTTAGTACTGATGTCATCCTCTTGTAAGTTTTATGTTCAAATATAAAATTATGGAGGTTTCTTAAATACTTTTAGTATTTATGTAATATGTCATACTACATAGAAATAACCAATAAATGAATGACATGTGTACAAATTAACTATTTTTAAGTTTGTTTAAAAAATTAAATAAATTATATTTTATATATAATAAAATATGAAAATTATATATACTTACCACATTAGTATAGTATGACATACTTACGTAGTATCATAGAATCCCCGTAAAATTATATATTTAAATTCAAAGTCATAGTTAAGCCAAAAAAAAATTACAATTACAAGCTCTAAAAAATATAAGCATAGCTTATTATAATAAGATAATTGTTACCAAAAAATATTATGAGAGAATCACATTGGCTTACACTCAAGTAAAAACCTTCTCCAATTAATTAACATTTTGTGTATAATATTAATGAAAGCAATAAAGATATAATCTGATAAGCAAATAGAACGTAGATAAAGATATAATCTGATAAGAGAAGCTAAGAATAGAGTTCCAAATTCTATTACTGTTCAATGAAAGGCACTACAATGCCAAAGGTACCGGCGTACCGCGTATTACACTTGGCGTAGTAGGGAGTTACAGTATACAAGCGTTAGTGCGGGCGGGCTTATGTCAGAATTACATTTATAACTGTAGCGCATCGCTGATGCTTCATTTATCAAGTCAACATTCACTCCCAATGAAACAGCACATCTCTAATTGATTGCTGATACTCTAATCTCACCTCTCTCCGCCAAGTTTCTGTGCCTTGAGAAGAAATGGTTATTTCCTTCACAATGTTACTTCAATGATCAATTAAGAAGGTTGTCTTGGGGAACAATTTTTCATTTTACTTGTATTATTTGGCAGAGGAAGACACGTCAAGAAAAGCAGAATGAGTTTGTTACACTTATAATCCACAGGAGCGGTTGGCATATTCCTGCACTAATGCCCCAAAGAGCGATGGCCTCTGAAGCAAGTGAGAAGGTTTATCAAATTCTTTTGCCAGCCCTGTTACAAAAGAAAACGAATCTTATCAGGCAAATTAACCCAAAATATATAAAAGATATGCAAAATTGAAGGCAAAGAAATTTAATCTCTTCTTCACATTGAGAGAAGAATCAAGAGAATAGCATACCTGCATCTATGACCAAAACCCTATTACAGTCCATGACTGTTGGTATTCTGTGCGCAATGCTGATAATGGTACAAGCTGCAAAATCCTCTCTGATGATCTTCTGAATTACAGCATCAGTTTGAGAATCAACAGAAGCTGTTGCTTCATCCATAAACAAGAGCCGGCTTCGCTTAAGCATAACCCGCCCCAAACAAAGCAACTGCCTCTGCCCAACACTCCAATTCTCTCCATTATCAACCACTGTAAAGTCAAATAACATTGTCATTAGAAAAATGATGAGATGGAGGTGAAACTGGATTCAGCTCATAGAAAATTGTAAGAAAAACTTGCATACCTAAAGAATCAAGTTTTTCAGGCTTAGCCGCCACTGCATCTTTTAGTTGACAGCGTTCCAGGCTCTACACAAATAAAAAGCTATTAGACTAGGCCAAGGAATGAAGCCTATACTTAACTTAGATAAAAATTTAGCACACCATATATATCAGTTTACCTTCCATATCTCTTCATCTGAATATTGTCCAATTGGATCAATGTTACTTCTGACAGTTCCTTCAAAAAGGACAGGCTCTTGGGGAATGATACCAAACCGAGATCTAAGATCATGAAGCCCCAACGTAGATGTGTCAATGCCATCGATGATTATTTTCCCTCCTGAAGGTTCCACCAGCCTAAAGAAAACTTGAATTAGAGTTGATTTTCCGCTCCCCGTTCGACCAACAACACCAATCTTTTCTCCCCCACTAATGCTTAGTGTTATGCCTTTAAGAACCAGAGGAGTATTTGGCCGATATCTGACCTGTTAACCGGAAATTCAAGTCATTACCATACCATTAGTATTAGTAGTAACAAAAAACATAGATCACTTGGAATATCCTCAACAATTCTAGTTAGTTACCTGCAAGTCTTTGACATCAACATCACCACGGGCAGGCCAATTTGGAGGAGGCAGACGATCTTTAAGATTCCATGTTGATTCTGATGGAATATTTGTAAACTGCTTTATCCTCTCAACAGATACCATTTTGTTCTCAATGAAACAGCTCATGTATATAGCCCAGAACAGGACAGAATTTAGGGACAATCCGTAAGAGAGTGATAAACCCACGTTTTCTACAACATGCACAACAAAACCAGTTAGACTAATTAATCATAACAAAATTTAAAGCAGAAAAAATAACATTGTTCTACGGAACAAGCTACTCGACATTATCAAAAATGCAGTATACACTTCACAGTCCACGCATACTGGTATGACAATGTATGCTCATAAACATATAGTAACTGCGTAGTTAAAAGAACCATCTTCTTGTACTTATTATCTTCTCTAATACTATTGTACCTAATTGCCCCCCTTGGTGGTGTTTTCTTGATTTAAAGTGCTTTTTAAAATAGGTTGCAAGTTGCAACAGATAATATCTTGTCATGATTTGAAATTGTCTAGTAGTCGAGAGTCGATATACCTGGATTTATGATGCTGCTGGGTAACATGATCATGAACAAAGCAGAAAAGCAGAAAACTAAGCTCCCAAGAAATTCTAAGCGGAAACCCAACCACTCATTGGAACCATTGTTATGGAAATCCATTCGCAAATTGGCATTCACTCTTTTAACATTTTCTTCAGTAAATTTCTCCTGCTTTCTGAATGCACGTATTGTCATTACCCCTGAAATGCTTTCTGAGAAATGGTGAATGACAGGTGCCTTTGTAATTGAATCCAGGCGAGTTAATTCACGAGATGAAGCAAGGAAATAACCCTGCAAGAACCAAAAAATGGGGGAACTTTTTAACATAAAGTAGACAAGATGTAATTATTTGCGAACAAAATTTGATTTTGACTACCATAGATTTTTTCCGTCAGACAACTTTGTATAGTGGTTACTTATTCTCTAAATTATAGCTAACTGTTTAAAGAAATCAGCTATGTCAGAGCCATTCAATTTACTTGCAATCTGTTATTATAACTAGTTATGATCAGAATTCTTTCAGCAACACATTTAACTAAGAGGGTTATCATATCATACCCGGTACCATATATTCAACCAAAGAAGAGGAATTAATAAGAACACTGTTGGCCAAGAATTTTGACATGTAACGATGAGGATGCTGATCACTGTAATGTACATAGCGATAACAATGCTCACGAACAGGGGGAGGAGCACATCAACATTGAACTGATCGGTGGATGCCTAGAGAATTTAAATACAAATACAAATAGAAGTCAGTAAAAGTATGTACATAGAACATGTCAAAAATGTAGAAATTGACACCAATAAGGTTTCAGGTTCTTACCCTACTTAGAATTCTTCCGGAAGGCGTAGTGTCAAAGAAAGACATGGGGGCATGCAAGATGCTATGGAGAATTTGCGTGAAGAAAATCTGAGCTGTGTTAAGCCCCATAATTGTAAAGGAGAAGGATCTTATCACAACCAGAACAATTGAAAATGCAGCTATAATTGCATAGACGGAAATAAACTGAGAAGGACTGAAGAATTGAGCACGCTTTTCCGAGGTTTCATATGCCAACCAATAATCACCCGCCAACAGAGATGCTTGCCATACCAAAGAAAGAAGCAAAACTCCTATAGCGCCCCACCACCCAAAAGCCTCGGTGCAGTAGAGTTTATAAATATGCAAGCTCACTTTGCCAGTTTCTCTCTCCTCTTCTTTGATGAGTTTAGAACTTTCCTTCCCAGACTTGGCCTGGTCAAGGGAGTTGCTTTCGCCATTGGTTTCCCTATGGTTAGAAGCTGCACTTGGAGACTTGGCTGGTCTAGGAGAATTTTCACCGGCAGCTACCGCACCCTCTGCACCCTGTTCTACTAGTTCCATTGAGGTTTCATGTGCAGCAACCAGAGCTCCAAAATCCATCCCAGAATCTAGTAGATCATTGTACTTCCCTGATTGGACTATCATTCCATCCCTCATCACCTTTTAGCAAAAATATTTTAGTATTTTAATCACTCTCCAAGTCAAATTGAACGTTACAACAGATGGAAGGATGGAAGAGAAAAAACACTTACCAATATAAGATCAATATTATGCAAGAAGTCTACTTGGTGTGTGACAAGAATAATGGTCTTTCCTTTGAGAGCTCCCCTCACACATTCCTGCAGAAAAGACACACCAAAACAAGGAAAACTTAAGCTTGAATGCAGCATATCATTTATATGTCATAGTCTCATTGGATTTGGAACCTTGAGAATATGAATCAGGCAAAACTAGTGAAAGTTGTGAGTAGGAATTGTGTGACTTTGACAATAAGCACCTTAAATATTTCAGAGCCAGTATGTGCATCAACAGCACTAAAGACATCGTCGAGAAGATATATATCACAGTCTTGATATACAGCCCTGGCAAGTTGTATACGCTGCTTCTGACCTCCACTAAGGTTGATGCCACGCTCTCCTATCTCTGTCTGATCCCCATCCTCCATCATTTCCAAGTCTTTCTCCAAACAACAAACCCTGATTACTTCATTGTACTTCTGTCTGTTCATTGGTAAACCATAGAGGATGTTCTCCTGAATGGTCCCATTTTGAATCCAAGATGTCTGTGCTACATAGGCAGTGCTCCCACAAACTCGAACCTGTTACAGAAACATAAAGAAATCAAAAACTTGAAAATGAAAATGAAAATGTAATTCTTAATTCTTAGCCAGAAATTATACCTTTCCAGAAATTCTGTGCATCTCACCAAGAATTGATGCTAGGAGAGAAGATTTTCCAGAGCCCACAGTTCCAACAATAGCTGTAAGCTCCCCTTTTTTGATCTCCAAGTTTATATTTTTCAAGTCCCGCTCCCCATTTTCATCATCCCAGCTAAAGAACCCATCTTGAACCTCCACAGCAATTCCTCCACCACAACCTTCTTCTCTCTCCACCGAATCAATTGACAATTCCCTACTCACCATGTACCTATCCAGCCTCCCCAGTGATATCATTGCTTGTGAAAGAGAGATCATAGACTGTGGGAAGGCCCTAATGGGTTCCTGCAAGATTTTGAAGATTGTTGTTGTCGTGAAAACGGTGCCTGCATCAAGTGGAACTCCCAGCCAAATTGCGGTAGCAAACGTGAGAGTCGATATCAGTAATGGTGTGCTCCACATCACAATAATATTGCCAGAAATTGAGTACATAAACTTGGAAATCCATTCAAATTCTGATTTACGAAAACCCAGAATTCTCTTGTTGAAATGCTCTTCCCATGCCTGGAACTTTATCACACGCATGTAATTAAGCATCTCATTCACAGCTTTCATTCTTGAATCACGACTCCTCATTGCGTTGAATTGGTAACGGTTGTTTCTTCTAGTACCAAACACAACAAACACGAGAACACAAAAAACTCCAAGCAACGATGTAACGACAGAGGAACCCAGATACCGGTAAAGCAGAAATAAGGCAATACCAACTTGAAATGGCATCATCCACACAGCATGTAGCTGAAGCATCATATCAGAGAGTTGTTGGGCATCAACAGCCATGTAATTCACTATAACTCCAACCCCATGATCCTGCCGAGCAGAGCATGATAGCCTTAGCCCTTTCTTGTACAGAGAAGTGATGAGAGTGCACCTAATAAGCATTCCAAGCTTCTGAGAGTTGAAGTTGAAATGGTGAGTGGTCAACACTTCTATGAATTTTGCAACGAGGAGAATCAACACGAGGTAATATCCTTCATATACAGAGCTTCTCTTCCCTGCTGTGTAGTCAACGAAACTCTGTATCAGAACTGGCCCCACAAACATGACACAGAGACGAACAATTGCAAGGAAGGCAGTGAAGGCTACTTCCTTCCAGAAGCATCGGAGCAATGTGGTTCGAACTGGGTGCCTCGACCTTTCTTGCGGCTTAGGCCATTTTGATTCGAACAGAGCTGACATTCTTTCTGCTCTGTGTTTTGGGGAAAGTGAAGGGACATCATCAATCTTCAGCGGCGACTTGTACCCTTTACTCAATAAGGGGTTTATCCAAAGCCAAAAGGCCTTCGATACTATAGAAGCTGAAGCGAAGCCAGTAACATTGAATTTGCTCAGAGTAGTATCATCAATAAGTGGTTGCGTTTCTTCAGTGGACCTAATGCCGGTTGTTCCTTTAATGGCAGCCAGAAGGAGAAAGAGGGTCAGAGGAAAAGAAATGAAAGAAACTATATCATCCACTTTAAAGCTGAAGTCTTGGGTTTCTTCCACAGAGACAAAACGTATCATCCCAGATGCTGTAAACAAAGAAATGAGAATGAAATTGGCAATCCAATAAATCCGAAGTGATATTGGGTGATTATCAGCTTGAAATCTTCTTTCGTGGATGATTAAGATTACGAGCACCGCATGAGTTAAGCCCTGAACCAACCAAAATAGTCCTTCAACTAACTTCCATGGAACTTGGGTGGCTCTGTTAAATACCAGAATGCATGTGATAGTGTACAAAATAGCTAAAACAGCCGTTGCAGTTAGAGTAAGGTTAAACCATATAGCTGTTCTAACATAAGCTCTGTTATTTCTGATTAGGGGCTTGTTGAGTTCAGAGGTGGGGTCGCCATTGGAGGTGAACCTTGAATAGAGCTTCTTAAGGGCAAAGACAAAGAGGATGAGCAGGAATAAGATGTCGACAGCAGACAAGAGAGCTCTTTGAGGACAGGGGGAGAGGAAAACAAATCTTAGCCACTGAGGAAGAGTTGAAACAACTGTGTCCCCTGAGGTTCCTGTCGCAGGTAATGAACACGAGAGGGATGAGATCCAAGTTGCAGAGGACATGTTTGTTCACCCAAGAAAAACCTCAGCTGTATCACAACCAAGTCTTCGTGATAACCTTGATTTTCATGGATGTTCTTTCCCCACACCCTGAAAAAAGCAGAGTTATCCATTAAAATCGTGAATAGAAGATCTAAGGTGATCTTTCCCACTAATGAACCAAGCCAGAAGTCACCAGCAAAAAACGGAGCCAGTAGAAAAAGTTTGAAGAGTGGACAAAGTGCCAAAAAATGATCAGAAGTTGAAGCCAGAAGATTCGATTGAAAACACATTCACCCTTTCCAATATCTTAAAGAAATTTCACCTTTTTCAGCTTTCGCAATCAAGAAAAAGAGGCCCAAATCAGGCGAACTCAGAAAAGCGAAACTGATAACCAAAACAGCAAACCCAAATTGACCCTTCCAAAAAAAAAAAAAAAAAAANAAAAAAAAAAAACAGAACAACCTCCGAAATGGTCTACTGCAATATTTCTAAGTTCCCCGTACAAAATTGTCACTAGTTTATTCTTCTTGCACTTTGGAAGCTAGAGTCTAGTACAAAATCATTTGGAGTAGAGAATTAGAGAACAGCTTCCTTATTTTTAAGATGTTATTATGAAAGAGGCATGTGATACTTGAAAAATAATTAATTTTGACTGTCAAAATTTTTTTATATGAATTAAATTTTGTTTTAAATTCATATAAAGAAATATCTTAACCACTTATATAATATCACAATTAGATACTGCGATTACAAGCGGTGGTGAAGGAGCTCAACGTCCTATGCAATCCACTAAACTATGGTCATAAATGGCAGCGTATATATCTTATATGACATTATTGAGCAGTTAGACCAAAATAAAATTAAAAAGAAAATTCTACATAGAAAAAGCTTGGTTGCAGACAATACGAGACAGTCCAAAAAAACAAGTAGTGAAGATTGAAGACGGCAACAAAGTCAAACCAAACCCGAACAGAAAGGCCTTAAACACATAACACAATGAAACACGAAATAATTGTCTCTCACCCTCACCTTGTTTGAACCGAAAGAAGGATTCATAAAACGGAAACAAACAGCTTCAGTGAATCAGTGCTGGCTGGGCTACCTTCAGGCTTCTGGCATCAACAAAGAGATTAAAAGACATAAAGCAGCTTGTAATATAGGAGATGTCGACGACCCCCCTGGAAACGTGTTCTTTTCTTGGTATATAGAAACTGAGCTGCGATAGAGAGAGTAACGACGTGGAGAAATGGTATTCCCCTCTCTCTCAGAGACACACACAGGGCGCGAGAGAGAGAGAGACAGAACAGAGGCAGTAATCTATAGAAGGAGATGTGTAAATAACTAAGTATGTGTTGTTACTTTTATATTTGTGGTGTGGGGACATAAATTTTTGTCTGCGAGTACATACATTATAGCTGGACAAATCACAAATCACAAATCTCTGATTAGGAAGAATTCAATTCGGCTACAACAAGGCGCGTGTACTCATCTCTCTTCTTCATCTGACGTGCCAAAACATGGCCTGCTTGTTCCATTCCACCTAACCAGAATTGTTTTTGTCAGGAAATACAATAGAAAATTGCAGGGAGCGTGGACAATAGTACCCCGGGAGCGCGTAGGTCTCGCAAACCAATCTAGAGAAAGTCGAACTTCTGGTTATTGTTAATTTCCTCCTTCCTTCCTACGAGACATCTTGGCAATTCCTTTTTCCAAACAGATAAAGAAAAATTATTATGTGATGTCATTTCCTCCATGAAGGGGTGTGACCGCCAAGGGCGCCCAGCAGAGCACCGCATCGGCAGTGCAGAGCCGAGCCAGAGCCAGCGCCAGTGCAGCCCCAGCCCCAAAATACGACCACATTTATTTACAAAAGGACAGGTTGGTGTGAATGGTAATTATGGACTCACCGCCACCCTTTGGCCCTCTCAGTTCTTATCTGAGCAACCCATTAATGAACATTTCCCTTTTATTTCATTCTTCTTTATTCGTATATTGGTTTTTCTTAGAAATCACAGCTGTTACACTAGTGTACAATTGCTAAAATTACATTTTTATTATTTTAAAAATTATTTTGAGGTTCATCTTCCTCACCTATATGTCTTTTAGGTGCATTAGGCAGCTGCTTCTTTTTAATAGGTTTTTTTTTAATATTATAAGTATTTTTATTTTATTTAATTGAATGTAATTTTTTTTTTTGCAATAATTAAAGNATTACGATTTTTTTCATCTAATAATATTTTTATTGAACCTTAAATTTTTTACTACAATTAATGATGCACACTCAAAATTTATTTTACTACTAGTTAAATCAAATGTTCGTTAATTTTTTTTAATAGGTACTCTTTCATTTTGTTTATTTATATATAGTTAAAAGTCAAATAAAAAATTAAAAATAAATAAAAGCAATTATCAATTGTTTATATGTTTAACTTATAAAATTTCACTTAATTTTATATAAGCTTCATATTAAACTTAATAATAAAAATTATTTATGTAAAAAATTCACCTTTTAAATACTAATATAGTACTATCTTATTTTTTAAAAAGACTAGCATAACAAAACTCTTGTAATAATAATAATCACTCAACGGAAAATATTGTCTTGTGGTTATGGTTGTGGGTGAAAATTACGATTTATCTTGTCTGCATTTGTGGCGTAAAATAAATTCTGGAGAAAATTAAAATAGGAAAAAAAAATTACTACATGTTATCGTTCCTTGATAGTTGCTACTTGTTAGAAGGTGATACTGCCACTTAACAAACTTAAACGTGAACTGTCATAAAAGAAAGTGTCATAGAGAACAGGAACTTAGTGCACGTGATTAGTCTGCACTAACATTATTACCATATCCATCGTTATTGATTCCTTCATTTTTTTTTTTTCTTTTGTATGAGTAGAGGAAAGCATATTTAATAGAGGTGATCATTATATTATTATTTTTTATATTATATTTTTTAATTGAGTGAATTTAGTGAGATTTATAATATAATTTAGTGAGTTATTTAATATATGTTAAAATATATTATTTTTTATAAAATATAAGAATAATATAATATAAAAAAATATGTTAAAAATAATTTTTTTATATTATATTATTTTTATATTTTATAAGAAATTATATTTTTTATATATTAAATAATTTAATTTTTTAAAATTTTTTTATAATAATATTAAAATTATACTGTAATTTTTTTATAAATAAAATAAAAATAATAATAATTTTATGAAAGAGATACTCTCGACAAATATAAAGTAACGAATCTTTTAAGATTGAGAGGTAGAAAGTTGCTTCATTTTTCTTCTCCTTCATGTGATATGACTTGTGTCATAACTTTTTGAATGATCTCCCTTTCTCCATAATAATTACTTTTTCTCAAATCATAACAAAGGCGTGTTTATGACTCAGCTGTGAAAATATAAAGTAAACATAAAAGTACCAAAATTTACAATTTTTTAAATTTTTGTTCATTAAGATGTTATTAGCCAAAAGAAAAACGGAAGTGCTACCTCCATTCCAAAAGACTTCGAAGATAAATAGAGGCAGATTTTTTTATTTGCTGTTTGGTCAACAAGAGCCTTGCATTTCCTAATTGAAAGAGAATTAATTACTGTACCAAAATGTACATGGACTGGGAAAAAGGTGGAAAGTGGTGCTAACGTGCACAGAATATAAATGCGTTGACAACAAATGATATCCTCCTAACTTACCAACAAAAAATAATGTCCTCTTACTTATCAAAGAAAATAAACTATTCTATTTAAATAAGAATGCTCCCTGTGTAGCCCAATATCACTCGTTCCTTTTTAAGTTTTTATTTTTTTGCCCTTTTGAATGTTTAAAGTTTCATTTAACTCTCTAGCGTTGAAAAAGGTTGAAAGTATTTTATTTAAATGTATTATAATTTTGACAATTTTGTACTAATATAACAAATGACTTATTAATGTGACAATAAAATAAATTAATGTGGTGTCAAAATAGTACAAAAATTATCATCTCATTAAATTTTAACTCAAAAAAGTATATAAAAAAATTAATAAGATTACAATTTTTGTGTTATTTTTGCCCCACAACTATTTCTTTTATTGTCATATGACAAGGTGTTTGTCATATTAGCATTAAATTAACGAATTTATAACCGATAATGATGGCAGGGACCCAATTAAAAAAAATATAAACTATAATAACCTTAAAAGATAAAAAAAAAAATATAAATACATAATTTAAAATTCGTTCAAATTACAATATATTTAAACTTTTTTTTTCATCACAAGTAAATATATTTAAACTCAAAAAACAAATTTATCATTAGTAGAAAATAAGTTTTAAATTTGAGCCATTAGAAAATTTCCATTCTTATACAGGTACATTCACATGGCTTAATTATTACTGTTTATTGTATTATAATTCATATTACGGCCCCTTTATATTAAAATAGGTTTAAGTACATTATATTAAATTTCGCACTTCTACTTCCCCGTTTTCATTCATATATATATATATATATTTTGCTTGAATCATTATCGCGCAAAGGATTCTTCAAATATATACTGTATATTGTACATGTACTGTTTTTAAAATTTTATATCTTTGTCAAACCTTCTATTCTTATAGGAAGGCAAAATTCAATGTTGAGTCCAGATTAGAGTTGATAGCAAGTTGCGTAATAAACTGAATTAGTTGACAAATATGTCAAATACAGCACCACCCTTGTATATATTTGTGAGATGCAGTTGCATTTTCTCATTGCTCGTCGGTGCATCTCAATGAAACTTTAATATACTACTGACATTTGCTGCATTTATCCAGAAGTAAGGATAAGAACTGATTGCGTTCTACTGTAGCTATCGATGCCATGTCTTCTATCTCCAGTTTTCGGTTAAAAGTTCATTCAATTCAAGGAAAATAAATTCAGTACTGAATACTCGTAAATTGTACCACGTAATGGAATCTCTATGGAAGTCTTTAATTTTCTGCTTGCAAGTCTGGTTTTAAATAGTAATGCGACAAGGACAAAAAGCTTGAGTTTTGGTCCCTCCCGTCCCGGGTTCACTTTGTCATTGTCGCAATTCACATATTTTCAGTAGAGGAGGGAAAGCGGGAAAATTCTCTGCAACTGCAAATATTCCAAGTTCCAAAGGAATAACAACGTTGGGGCGAACGATTGACTTCACAAACAGAACACTATTCGGTTAATGAACCAGTCTCTGCCTCCCAATTAAAATGGAATATAAGTGATTTATGAGATAATAATATTGATATCGTTTTTAAAAGTTTATGAAAATATATACTTAAATTCAAAATTATAATAAAAAATATTTCTTTTAAGTGCATCTGATACTTATTGTTTTAGCATAATCTAAAATTCCAAGTAGTCATCGCATGAAGTAGGATTAGAACCACCAAATCTGTGGTTCATTTTGCAGGAGAACATCATTATCACAGTAGAAGCTTTTTCCCCAAGGATTTTGAATTTTCAAAACTCGTATTATGTACGTTAGTAGAACGAAGTTCGTCAGGTATGACATCAGCGATAACTAAATGATGCATCGACAACATACATGTAAATCCATTCAACAGGTCACATTATGGAATCAGAATTTGATAGCAGTAATTGTTGTTGCTATTCACTTAATTTTTAAAAGAGGAGTTGTCTCTATTAAGGGGGGGTGCTGTCGAAGGTTCCCAGCCAGCGGCGCTCCTTCGACTGCGGGTCCCTTATCTCGACGACGTAACAGCCCCATGGCCTACGCCGAACTCCGCGGTACCTCAAAGTGCCATCGCCGTTTTCTCTCAAGGTCCTCTTGTTGGTGGTGGCTGCAGTGGCGGTTGCGCACTTCTTCTGGTGGTCGAAAACAGAGTTCACAGGGTCGGGTTCTGGAATCGGAGCCATCCCGTTCAGCCGCCTAAGCGCTTCTTCCATGATGATTGGCTTGGCTTGGTGTTTGCAGAAGAGAGAAAGCAAAGGACGAGGATAAAATGAATGGCTAATAGGGATTATACGGAAGGGGCAACCCAAAAAGGAGAAATTTCAACTTTTGGGAAATTTTAGCAAATTTTAAACATTTTTAGCCAAATTTTTAATTATTTAAACTTTCATTATTTTCAACTATAACCGGTAGTCTTCCTCTTTAAAAACTAATAAACTTGTAAAAGTTGCAAAGAGCAGTTGAATGTCACTTTCAGATGGTGTAGCATAGCACCCCCCTCACTTTCAGATGATGTTAAAATTGACTTGGTTAACTTTAATCTTTGCGGAATCTAAAAAGGATTCTAACTTAGGGTGCTATGCTACACTTCTTGAAAGTGACATGAAGAGAAAAGTTGGTTGGTTTTGCACAGTTTAACTCATTGACTACAGGATAATAAGAAAAATATAAGTAATTATAAATTTAAGTATAAGTTTTTTAAATTTGCAGAAGTTACTCAACTTTATTTAAATTTGTCATGAACACATAAAACTAAATAAAATAAGAAGCACAATTCTAATGAAAATTTGTATCTTTAAATAAAGTACCCACTTATGAAGGAATAGTGTATGAAGAAATAAAGCTGATTGATTAATTTTGAGAAATAGAAAAGAAGAAAAAATACCCAATGTTATGAGTTTTATTCTTAGTTAATATTGCTTTTTTAATCTCTATATTATTTTTATGTATTTTTAGTTTAATATTTTGTGTATTTTTTATAATTTTCATTAATAAATAATGTATTTCCAGTAGCTATAGCACCTCACCCCTCACTTTCTAGCACCTCAACGCTTGTTCCAATTGCAGCATACAAACTCCAACCTGAGCCATTTATATTACATGGTAGATTCTTTTATTTACCATGTTATCCAATCTCATATGCTAGTTCTTATAACAAAAATTATTTCACTCTCCTTTTAAGAAATTAGTCTCTTACATGGGAGATTATCTTTTACTTGGTTTAATCTTAATTTTATCATCTCTTACTTTTCTCATCATTTTGTATTAGAGATTGCATCTCATATAAAACATTATACACAATTAAGTTAAATTTTGCGATACAAATTTAAGAATTATTCACAACTAAGTGGAATTTCATATTTTAAATTAGACAATTGTCTTTTCTTGAAGTTAAGGAATTTAAAGGACTTAATAAAAGTGAACGTTAAGCTACCTTCATTTATACTACTTTCTTATGTTACTCCTTATTCACGCATAAGACTCACTGAGAGTTACATTGTCATTTTGGTGTTATTACAAAAATATTAAAAAATTGAGTTACTCAGTATGTGTTATGATACACAGTTCCGTAAAATAAGTAAAGAACGACACAATATAAGAAATCATGTTAAACAAAAAATTAAACGTTTGCAAAAAAAAAAAATTATTTGACACGCTTTCATATATCGTGTCATTATTGTATTTTATAAAAAAGTATGTGTCCTAACACATATTGAGTGACTCAATTTTTTAAGACATTCGCAATAACACCAAAACTACACTATAACTCTCATTGGGTCTCATGAATGAGTAAGGGTAGCATAAGTAATTGTAGCATAGCAATCACTACTTAAAATTCATATCTAACATTATGAAATTTTTATAATTAACTTACATTTTATGTAATGAATTTGACTTAGACAATGTGAAATTAGGTTAACAATGTATGAAAATAAATTATTAAGTTGAAATTAACTTAGAAAACTTAGAAATTCATTGTTAATTAATGTTGACATCATATTATTAACTTATAGCTACATATACGTATATATTTTGTTGATAAATATTTATTTTTAATGTATACTTTAACACATTTAAATAACATCGAAGCTTGTNATTATAAAAATATTAAAAAATTGAGCCACTCAGTATGTGTTATGACACACAGTTCCATAAAATAATTAAAGAATGACACAATATAAGAAATCATGTTAAACAAAAAATTAAACGTTTGCAAAAAAAAAAAATTGACACGCTTTCATATATCGTGTCATTATTGTATTTTATAAAAAAGTATGTGTCCTGACACATATTGAGTGACTCAATTTTTTAAGACAATCGCAATAACACCAAAATTACACTATAACTCTCATTGGGTCTCATGAATGAGTAAGGGTAGCATAAGTAATTGTAGCATAGCAATCACCACTTAAAATTCATATCTAACATTATGAAATTTTTATAATTAACTTACATTTTATGTAATGAATTTGACTTAGACAATGTGAAATTAGGTTAACAATGTATGAAAATAAATTATTAAGTTGAAATTAACTTAGAAAACTTAGAAATTCATTGTTAATTAATGTTGACATCATATTATTAACTTATAGCTACATATACGTATATATTTTGTTGATAAATATTTATTTTTAATGTATACTTTAACACATTTAAATAACATCGAAGCTTGTTAAATTTTAATAACATTTACTATGTTAATTAAGTTTTGTTCTCATTCATTCACATTTTCTTTTAATTCTTATACATTAAGTTTTTTTTTTAGCAAAATGAGTGAAATTGGCTTTTTTTTTTTGTTTTTTTTTTTGGGTTCATAGAGCCTAGGCGCTAGTAAGGCACCAAGTTACCATAATATCTAGTGCTTTGGCTCCATATGCTTAATTAAATGATGCATCGACATACATATAAATCCATTCAACATGTCACATTATCGAATCAGAATTTGATAGCAGTAATTGTTGTTGCCATTCACTTAATTGTTAAAAGAGCTGTTGTCTCTATTTATGTGTCAATTGCTTTAAAATTGACTTGGTTCACTTTAAATAATATTCGAGACTTGAGAGCTTTGTCTATGGCCACATTCTAATACTCTTTTTGGATTCCACGAAGGTTCAAGTTAAAGTGAACCAAGTCAATTTTAAAACAATTGACACATAAATAGAGACGACAACTCTTTTAACAATTAATTAATTACTTTTATTAGAATGTGGCCAGAGACAGAGCTCTCAAGTCTGGAGTGGTCACATTGTCGTGCTAAGCCAAAAGAGTAAAAACTTAGTCGTCCACGTTTAAGATACAAGGAAGAAAATTAAGCCAAAAGATTGTTTAGTCACATTCTGTCGTGTGGAGTTTAGGATCCGTGATAGTCGTGTAGCCAAAGGAAAAGAAAATTCATTGATTTAGAATTTTCTCTTTGTCCCCACAACCAAAGAAAGAATAGAGGAAGACAGAAATTTCCCTACCAACAAATTGATCGTGTCCTCAGTCCTGACTATGATTTTCTTAAATATTTATTTATTATGGTTGTTATCATTCGCTCAAGGCATTGAAAAAACTCGTTTGTCTATTTTGACACTAGTGGAGATAGAGGAGAATATAGCAGGCCAATGAGCACCACTCCCTAACGTGATCAAAAAGCACAACATCTTGTTTAATTTATGAATTATTATTTTCGTATATTAACGATAGAAAGGGGAATATTTTTATAAACGATTGAAATTTTTGTAATTTATTTTTAATAAGTCAAAATCAAAATATTAGTAATATTTTAATACAATCTTTTTTTTATATCTTTACATGTATTTTTAATATAAAATCATGACAAAAATAAAATAAATAATCATCATTGATTATAAATATTATTCTTACTTTAATTTTTTCATTTTTTAAGTTTATTGGAAAAACTTTATAATTTCAACTAAATCACCATTAGTATAATTCTCATTAAATTTTATTGTCAACAAGACATAAAATGAGCTATATTAACGTAAAATTTAGGCATATATATATATATATATATATATACACATGAGTATGTCATATTACATTAACGTGGCAATCATATGTAATTTTTATATTTTATTGAATATAAATATAATTTATTTTATTTTCTCAAATAAATTTAAAAACAGTTAATTTGTACACATGTCATTCTCATATTGGCTAATCTCATATAGTATGACATACTACATAAATATGAAAAGTATCTAAGAAACCTCCATATATATATATATATGGCTTATTGGCAGTTTTAGTCTCTCTATTTTATCCATTCCTATGAATTAGTCTCCTATTTTTAAAAATGAACGATTTAGCTCATGTGTTTTATTGAGTTTGACAATTTTAGTCATCCAATTAGTCAACCTAATGACATGCTGACGTGACATGGATAAATTATTTTTTTAATTGTTATCATGTTAATATGACACAGATAAAATAATTTTTAAATGTTAAATAATATTTAAGCAAAATTAAGTCATAATTAATAGAAAATTAGTTTTTTATTGTTAAATAATTATTTAAGATTTTTTTTTCAAAAATTCAAGCAAATAAAAAAAATTCATATTTTTTTAGATTAAGTTTATAAGAGATTCTACTAAAAATTTTAGATAAGATTATCTAATCTAAAAAAAATTTGACTGTTTAAATTTTATGAAAAAATTTGAAATTTTAGTAGAATATCGTATGGAATTAATTTGAAAATTTTTTTGCTTGAATTTTATATATATATATTTTAAAATGATTATTTAACTATAAAAAACTTATTTTTTTTTTATGTTAATGTTAATTATGCTTCAATAGTTATTTAACTAAAAATAATAATTTATTTGTGTCACGTTAGCATGTCATTACGTTGATCATTCGGTTGATTAATAAAATGACTAAAATTGTTAAATTTAATAAAACACGTGAACTAAATTATTCACTTTTAAAAATAAAAAATTAACTTGTAAAAATCAATAAAATTAAAAAATTAAAACTGTCAATAAACTTTAACATGTTTGATTAATCGATCTTTCAGTTATATTTACAAAAGGAAATTGATATAACAAGTATAGCTATCTCTCAGTGGAATTGTGGGTCTCAAGACTCTCAACAGATTTTTGATATGTTAAACATATATATATATATATTAAGAAAAAGCTTTCTCTTTACCTATGGGGATGGGAGTAAGTAATTGAGTGTGAAAGTACGGACCAGCCATGAATATATCCTTTTTCGAATAAAAAATAATATAACAAAAGACATACGATAATTGTGATACCTAACAATTTTAAATAAATTAATTAAAGCGATGAAATCTCACACAAATCTGTTACTAGTATTTACTATTTAGCCGAACAAATGCCTCGAGGGCAACAAATGGTACGTAAACTTTTTTTTATTGCAAAATATCAACTTAATTATTTATTCTAACGAGATTGGCGATGCAAAATATTATTTACTCATAAAGTGATGTTCTAGAAGGTGTGACCATGCACGTGGCTTGTTGTAGTAAATTATGGCTACCTGCGTTTGTGTACTGACCATCGGGATGCCCAAATTTGACTTTATATAACTTGACTGCATTTGCAGGTATAGTGGATTGGGCCATGCATGTGATTGCAAGTAGTTTGTCATCAAATAGTATATAGACGCTGTATGGGTAAATAATTTATTTAAGTGTTTATATAAAAATATTTTATATAAAAAAAATTTATATCATAATTTTTTTTAAATTAAGTTATTTAGTATTTGAATATATATTTGAATAAGTATTTTTAAAATTTATAAACTCTTTCTAAAGTATTTTGATAGACAAGTGTTTAAGTATTTATAATTGTGAAAATTACTAAAAAAAATATTAATAAACACTTTTTAAAAATTGTGTTTGGATAAATAAACACTTTGTTGTAATTTGAAAAAAAAAAAATTAATAATAAAATATTTTATATTAGTGCTATAATTATTATATTTTGATTCAAGTAGTTAATTTTTTTATTTTTAGGAATTAAAATTTTGGTTTCTAATTAAGGGCTATATTATCCAAAAAAAATAAAAGAAATAACTATGCATAAAAAGGGCCAACAGAATCAATAAATCATAATTTTCAAGGAATAGGGAACAAAATCAGAGGGTTTAACAAAGTTCTGCTAATGGGTTTTCTTTGACTCTTTGACAACGACACGATGAAGGGGCTTAACTCGTTGATCTGGTCCTTGAGCCGCCGATTACGACGGAGATGGATGGTTCAATCTATGGTGGCAGTAGATCCTCACTCTATTTGAGATTCAAATATATGTTGGTCTGAGCTTTAGGATTCGGTGGATTAGGATTGCATAGTCATTTTTCGTTTTCCCCCTTTCATTTATCTCCATGTTTCTTCTCTGTTGCCCAAATCATCGTGATATTCCTTCGCCATGGCAGATGAGAGAAAACGTGTCTTCCGTTCTTTCCATTTGTCATGGGTGTATGCAAAATTTCTTAATTTTGTTCAAAGTTATTTTTGTCCAAAAATATAATAACAACAATTGCCGCCTAAGCTGTTTTCAGCTTTCGCAGCCACTTATTTTAATAAGCTTCATTTTGTAGCTTATGAAAATAAGCTCAAAATAGCTTATTTGGTGTCATAAGCTCAGAGTAGAAGTTTATCCAAACAACTATAAGATTATCTTATAAGTGCTTATAATACTAGAGAAGCTCCAACAAGTCATAAGTTTTGCTATCCAAATGGGCCAATATTAGTACTGTTAGAATTGAGATTCAGTCATATTGCTTTTAATGTAACAATCTCATATCAATTAAATCTTAATTGTTTATCTTATTAAAAATATCTCAACAATATAAATAATGTCATGTTACTATTCTTAATAAATAAATAAAATCTCTCTCCTTTTCTATTTCTCTCCCACAAATATTCATCTTACTCCTTCACTTTCTCCATGGCAGAGAAGCTCTTATTGTTGGAATTGTATCAGATAACAAGGTGAAAGCACCTTGTAGTAGCTGACATGCTCAATTAAACATCTATTACAGACAATATGTAACATTTTGCACAAAAATCACCAACAACCAACACTGTTATGCCTATGTTAATCAGAGATTAGGAGGCATTGGTGTTGCAGAGCAAAGTGTGTACTTGGAAAATGAATGGGCCAATGAAGGAACCCCTGTTTGGGTTTCTTCCCTTTAGAATCAGAGGGAAAAAACTCCAAAAAAAGTGCGTGCGAGAGAGGGGACAGAGGGAGACTGAGATGCGCCTGTGTCGGTGGCTTTGCTATCGCTGGTGTGCTTGTGCCAATAGTAAAGTGAACGAGCAAGACGAATGCGCGAAGAGAGAAAAAGGAAATAATGGATAATTTTTTTTTTTTATGAAAATAGTGATATAACATTATCAATGCAATTAAAATATTTGTAATGAGATGAATTGTCAATATTTAACTAACATAATATTGTCATGTTAAATAGTAACATGACTGAATACTAATATGCACTATGCTACCCCTAATAGGGCTAGCACTACCAACTCAATTAGTTGGGTTTATATGGAATCTATTTAGTGATTTTAGTGTTATTGTGAATATCTCAAAAAATTTAATCACTTTGTATGTGTAAGAATGTCACAATATAAAAAAACGTGTCATGAGACAACTTTTTAAGTTTATTTTTTGGCATATTTTTATTTTATATTATGTCGTTCTTACATTTTATAATAAATTGTTTGTCCTGACACATACTAAATGACTTAATTTTTTAAGATATTCGCAACAACACTAAAATTACATTGTAAGTCTTACTGTGTCATACCTAAAATCCCATCCAAAAATAGTGAGAAAGTGCTACTCCCTTTAAGAGGGTGGGTAACATAGCCCTCACCATGCTATATACTACGAAATATCATATGCATAATTAGTATAATGAAAGTTATATTAGTTTACTTACACTTTTGTTTTTATGTGTCGCAAAATTTGCTACATTAATAGTGTGACAAAGTGTGTAATTAGGCTTCCTCCCAAATTATTATACTGCCCTTAATTGTATTATTTTTTTTTATTTTCTGTCCACCCAGTCTCTATCTTCCAACTAAGCTTGGGTCAAACAACATAATAATAGATAATGAAGGAAAACATTATGAAAGGACAATGATTGTGGTTAGGTCCTTCTCATTTTTGCAATACTGAATAATTAGTTCATAATTTTTTTTGTGTAGGTGTCGCTGAAATTATACACGTGTGCATACTCTCTTCCCAATTCCTTTTCTAAAGATATATATGAGATTAATGATTAATCTATCAAATAGAGGTGGCAAAATAGGTATGGTCTGATGGGCCAACTCATTTAACCTAGTGTTAGGGTTGTGCTGGGATACATAAATATTGGTTCGAAAAAATCAAGTTGATATTGCTTGGCCCGATGGGCTTAAGCTGGGTTGGCCCAACCCAATTGAACAAATTTTTTTGTTTTTTTTATAAAATTAAGATGAATTTATTTGTATAATTTTTCTAATAAAATATCAAAATTGTGTAAGTAGTATTATTTGTACAATTATTGTAATAAAGGTTGGCTACCATATCTTTTAGGAATGATTCCTAAAATTAAAAAGGTTAAATTCATTAAGAAATATATTTATAGCATATTAGGCTTCATTTGATCTTCATATTTATTGGGACAAAAATTTTCATCATGTAAAATCTATTATAAGATAGTGATGTTATTGAAATTATGAAAGGTTTAGGAGTCATAAATATAATATATATTATTAAATTTAATGTTCATTACAAAATAGATATATTTTTTATATAAAAAAATTTGTATTTCATTATGTAATCTATTATATTACATGAAAAAAATTAAAGAGATAACATATAAGTTTATTATATATTTTTACATACCTATATACTTTTATTTTAATTAAAAAATTAAAAATAAAATTTGATATTAGGGCCGGGCTAGACTAGCTATATGTCAGCCCAATTAAATTCAACACGGCCCAAAAATTGTTGATGGTTCGATCGACCAGGCTGGGCCGATTGCCACCTCTACTACCAAATGATTGTGGTCACAAGACTTATTAATTTTGTGTTTAAACTAAAGTTATAGTCTAAATTAACAAAAAAAATGTGATTATTCAAGAATGGGAACAAAGTTTTTTATTTTATTTTATGTGCAATAGAAATGAGAAGGAAAAGATGAAGGAGAACAAATAAAACTCCCATTTTTTTTTTTTTCTGGCCATAACAAAACTCACATTGAGTGTTGATACTTTTAAAAGTTTTGTTTCACAATAATCTATAGCTACATGGCAGAATATTTAAGTAAGACTCAGTGGATTATGTCATACAATACATTTATAAAATTTTGTATGAAAATTTTATATTATTATTCAGATTTTCTTCCCTCTCCTTCTCCCTCATGTAAACACTGGCACAGCCAACCAATTGCTGGCAAGGCTAATGAAGATGGGCCAACCACATCATTAGTTATTAGGAAAAAAGTTTGACATAACAGTTGGATTTCTTTTGGGCCTTAAGTCTGGTACGAGATAATGAACTGGAGGCCTTAAGCGTGGCGAAAATGTATGACCCAAATTTACAAAGCCCACATGGAATGAGACATGGGCCGTACGATCCCTTTAAGCTTTTGATTTTGTGATTACCCAATCACAAGTTTCGCCTCCTCTTAAAGTCCGTTGTTAGTCTGCGACTGAGCATATTCTATAAATCAGCAAAGAAGGTACTAGAAGTGTCGTCCAACATATATATTGTTGATAAACCCGCTGTCTCATAAATATAAAGAAGGAACATTTTGGGTTTCTAACTAGGGTTTTACAGCTTCTTCTATCGCTTTCTTTGTAGTCAATATGAGGTAAGTCTTAGCTTCTTGTCTTGGATTTTATCTGCTTCTATATCCTCCACTCTCTGATTGATCTTCCATTTCATCATAGTCTGTGACACTACTGCTGTCATCGCCCTCAACTTGGTATATTAATTTATGATCTGGGCTTGTATTGCCCGACTGGTAAACTGCATTTTATCTACGAGAAGAGTTTTAGGAAAATCATAATAAACACCATATCTATATATCCCATGTTTTATGTTTATATGGGTGGAAACGGGGCATTATGTTTTCTGGGATCCTGATTAAGGTTATTCTATTGATTCTTGGGATAATTGATTAATTGAAGCTATATTTTTGTCAATGATGTTATTGCAATGGGAGAAGCCCCCCCCCCCCCCCCCCCCNAATCATAATAAACACCATATCTATATATCCCATGTTTTATGTTTATATGGGTGGAAACGGGGCATCATGTTTTCTGGGATGCTGATTAAGGTTATTCTATTGATTCTTGGGATAATTGATTAATTGAAGCTATATTTTTGTCAATGATGTTATTGCAATGGGAGAAGGCACCCCCCCCCCCCCCCCCCCCNCCCCCCCCCCCTCTTTCCTCTTTCACGTAGTTTCAATGGGTAATTAGGGCTCTCAATAATTGTTGCGGTGAAAAAATAATAAACGTTCAAGGATATATTGAAATTACCAGTGCCACTTGAATGTTACTCTTACCGAGTAAAATTAGTGTCTGTGTCATAGAAGGTTCTGATGTTGATAATAGTTGCTTATTTTTCTTTTGGGTGCAATTTTAATGGAGTAATTTGATCTGCGACCAACATTTCTTTGAAATATACCACAGATTATATCCAGACTAATGACTGCAAAGAACACGATCTGGTTTATAATCCTTTAACGTGTTATTAAAGTGTTAGTAATAGTATTCTTTACAGCTTGAGTGCTTCTGTCTGATTTTCCTTACCTCAATCTCTCCTGATATTCCTCATTTGTTCCTTCTGTACTGCAGTCGTCATCCTGAGGTTAAGTGGGCTCAGAGAGTTGACAAGGTTTATATCACTGTGCAATTGCCCGATTCCAAAAATGCAAAAGTTGATCTTACTCCAGATGGTGTTTTTACTTTTTCTGCAAGTGCTGGTGCAGGAGACCACCTATATGAGCTGAAACTGGAGCTCTATGACAAGGTTAATGTAGAGGTGAGAAGAGACATTCCCAATTTACGGATTGTATTTGGGTCTTTCAGCACGTTTGCATTCTGTTTCCTAGTTGTTAAATACCGAGATTGGATGATATAGGGTGCTCGTGTTACTTTTATATATTTTGTAGCCCCATTACATGTCTTGCCTTTGACTCTTCTTACCTTTGTAATCTTAAATGTGTGTTCTTTTTATTTATTAATGGAAATAGTGCATTCTAACTGTCTCTGTGTTTGAAGTTTTTGGTAAACCCTCTTCCATAAGCAATTCTTTCTTATACGCATCACTTGCATTTTAGTTCCCCCCCTCTTCCCAGTTCACTTATTTTTAATGAGTTTCACTGACTATTCTCTTTTTCTGTTTCAGGAGAGCAAAATTAATATAGGAGTGAGAAGCATATTCTGTGTAGTGCATAAGGCAGAGAATGGATGGTGGAAAAAGTTACTACGTGGAGAAGGCAAGACTCCGCATTATTTAAAAGTAGATTGGGATAAGTGGGTGGATGAAGATGATGATACTGGAAATGGTATGTGCTTCTGTAAACCATGATGTTTACAAATGTAAGTTATGAAAAGCTAATATTACTTTTAGGCGTCAACTTAATCAAGTCCTCTCTTTGTTTTGTTGATTAGGTCCTGGTGACCTGGACTTAGGAGGGATGGATTTCTCGGTATGCAATTTGCTCATGTGAAGTCAAGTTAAACTTCTCCTCTATTGGTCTTGTTCCTAATTTTTTTTTATATGCTGTAGAAATTTGGTGGCATGGGTGATGATGCAATGGGTGATGATTTTGATGAGAGCGATGACGAAGGTAATCATGCTATAAGCTTTTGTAGTTGATGTAGATGTATGCTACTTGACTATTGATTTGCTTCCTTTTTATAAATTATTTGTGGTAGTTGAACAAGTTGACATGTGCCTCTTGCATTTGCACGAGTGTAATTTGTCCAGCATCAATTTTGGAAGTATGCTTATAATATGCATATGTTGTGGTGTATTATTGGAGGGACGTTAACTTTCAGGTTTTTGATGGTTAGAATAATACTGTGTGGTTGTAAGGGTGAAGTATGGTGGCTGCTAGCTACATGTATTTATTACAACTGTTGTTAGAACTTCTGATCTTGGGTTTCATTTGTAAGGTAATGGTCTGGGTGTACATTTATATGGTTCCATGCTTAAGGCATTTAGTGGTAGGAGATTAATGGAATTTAGGGGCTTTTTGAGGTGAGATTACAAAAAAGTAATCAAGAATGAGGTGCAGAATAGAAAGTTGACTGTAATGCAGCCATAGCCTAAACTTGGAATGTTCACTGTTACCCTGTGCGAAGTTTGATTTTGCTTTTAGTATTTTGGAACTCCACAGGGTCTTTTGTGTGGTTTTAATGACTAATGGTTAAACCAACTAGATTAATTCAAAATTTATAGCTGCCCCCTTCCTACATTGATTAATCAATAGCCTTTAACATTTGGGACTAATGGTTGTTCACAGTATCAGAACTTAAATTGTTGCCTGGTAAGATACCCATTCAGATAATTTTGAAGTGTTCAGCTGGTAATCTTCTGTGTCTACATTGTCGTAGATGGAAACTGTAGTGAAGAAAGGAAGGATGGCGGGGAATAGTTTGGGTACATGTTACTTCAAGAGTATGCAACTTGGAAAAGCGGGGAAAAGATATTGTTAATTTCTTAATTAGCAATCATTTAGTGGCATCTTACCCGCTTAGATTTTCCCTTCTCTCCTCTGTGCTTGAAATTGTTCACATGGTTGCATCCAGCTCTTCTGTGTGTTTATAATTTTTTATGTGCTTGAATTTGTGGTGTTGTGAGCCTTAATCATGATACTTAGGTTCATTTATGGGGTAACTGAAATATTTTGTTTGTATACTGTAATAGAGCAAGAAGTGTCAAAGCCTGCACAAGAGATCACCAAGGAGGGAGGAGAACATGATGCTGTCAAGAGTGAGAGTGGAGCTTCAACGGAGAAACAAGAAGCTACTCCAAGCACATAATATCCTTGCACCTCAAGATGCTAATACACTTGAAGATGCGTATGAATTTGTGGAGTGAGGTTTTCAGTCTGAGTGTACCATTGAATGGTAGTTTTTAAGTGAACACGTTCACATTGCTCTATATTGTGTTGGCTAAACGTTAGCATATCTTCTTCACAGGCAAAAGCTCCTCCTAGTTAAATTAGGATATTGTACAATTGAGATTTTATTTCATGAATGAATGGCGGTATCTGGATTTCTATATTTTAAAGTATCTTCCATAAGTTTCGGAACATGCCCAAAAGATTAAATAGGTAGTCAATTTAACTGTGGAATGCAGCTTTCAGATTGACATAAGCAATTGCAGTTTGCGAGCACACGAGTGTTCCATTTATGGATTGATCTCTTCTGGTGATCAATGGAGCTTTGTCTCATTCACCGTAATCTTCCTACTGCGCGGTTGTCTTCACTTTCCGACATGCCATACAGTAAAATGTGATGAAAATATTTTTCTCCCATCAGATCGGGTGATCCTTTTCTCCCACTGTGATAGTTATTAGCATGGAATTACTAGTTTTCGTTTTCAAGGGAAGATTTAAAAATAAGATGTTTTCCCAACTCTAAAACAATGCATAATCACTCGCAGAAATTAAACCTAAAACCGCATTGATAATCTTGATAATTGGAGTAACCTTTTTGGCATCGATATGAACTAATTTTTAATTCAATTAAGGAAAAAAGAGAAGGCATATATATATATATAAAAAAAAAAAAGGAAAAAAGATAAGGTATTCCATGAATATAGAAGGCTTAACCAGATTCCCGTATGTACACGTGGAATAGGCGAATAATCGTATGCTGACGCCCATGTCCCATTCTACGGAGTGTCACTGTAGTCTAGCATTAGGATAATCAACACGTGATTGGCTGATAGGATATACTTGACTGGACTTCATCACATGTGATCGAAGCCCTAAAACCCTGATATCAAGGAGGTGGTCTTTCTTATACATCGGTTAAAAACTTATAATCCTCTGGAACAAGAAGCCAAAGTAAGGGAATGGAAACCACTACGGCTATGGATGTAGAGGAATCGCTGTCGTCCCCGAACCCCAACTCCCTTAAACGGTTCGGACTCAAAAACTCTATTCAAACCAACTTCGGCGACGACTACGTTTTCCAAATCGTCCCAAAGTACGTTTATTTAATGTTCTCTTTCATTAGTTTTCTGCAGAAGCTTTGAGGGGAAAAAAATGTCCCTTTTTTTTTTGGGGTTCATTTACTTGGAATTACTATAGTTGTGACGTGGGTCTGAATTTTACTTTTGGGGGGTTTGTTGGGTTTTCTGGATGGAAGGGGTGATTGGAGTACAATGGCGGTATCATTGTCAACGAACACAGTAAAGTTGTATTCACCAGAAGCGGGTCAGTATTGTGGAGAGTGCAGGGGTCACTCTTCAACCATCAACCAAATTTTGTTTTCGGGTCCTTCAAACCCACATGTTTTAAGCTCTTGCTCTTCTGACGGAACTATTAGAGCTTGGGACACCCGAACATTCCAGCAGGTATTCATGCTCGGTAGCTGTTTAATTTTTAGGCTTGCCGATAAATGTGGGCAATTTACAATTTGAGTGCTGACCATCAAACTGTAGGTGTCTTGCATAACTGCTGGTTCTTCTCAAGAGGTCTTTAGCTTCTCGTTTGGAGGGGTTAGTGGGAATTTAATTGCTGCCGGCTGTAAGTCTCAGGTTTGGATTTTCACAGCAAGGACTTAATTAGTATTGTATAAAATTGTTTAGATTAGTACATGAGTTGTATCTTGCTGAATATTTTTGCTCAGATACTATTCTGGGATTGGAGAAACAACAAGCAAATTGCATGCTTGGAAGACTCTCATGTTGAAGATGTTACTCAGGTCAGTGCTGTGGAAAGTGCTTGAATTACATGTGGTAATGCAATTTAGATTCTTTAGTTAATGGTTTTGTTCTATTGCGAAAGGTATGGCCTCAATTAAAAATTCTTGCTGTTAAGGGAAGAGGGATGTTTAACTTGATTTTGACATGCGATATAGTATGGAGGGTATGGATAGTGAGTATTTGAAATGAAATTACATTATCTTTTTAAAAAATTTATAACATTTCATCCAGGAAACAAATTTGGCTTCACATTATCTCTGAAAGAAATAAGGGTATTAACCTTGCTAGAGTTGAAGGGAAGACCTGAGGAGGTGCCCTGCAGATTTATGAAACCATTAACCATACACTGTTAGTTTTCTTTCAGTTGGTTCCTCATATTGTGATGTGGGTCTAAAATTGCCACACTGGTTGGGAATTTTACAATTCAGAATTCAGCCATCTTCTATAGTTCAGTTTGGCAGTAGACTGTACTTGATCGCTTTAACACTGGCAATTGAATAAGGTTTGAAAAGGTCTTTGGCAGTATCTATTACCTGATATATCTGTGTTCATCCGACGAAGATGATGATAGCACCTTTTATTATCTAAAATAGAGATTGTATTGGAATTTTTTTATTGTTCGGCTAAATAAAGAGATCATGATTAGGCATGAATTTAGGACTGATCTGTTGAAACTGCATAATTGTTGATAGGTTCATTTTGTCCCTGACCAACAAGGCAAGCTTGTTTCTGCTTCAGTTGATGGGCTGATATGCACATTTGATACCAATGGAGACATCAATGATGACGATCATCTGGAATCAGTAAGTGGAAGATCCTAATTCAAGTTGCTTTACTTTGTAATTCTTTCTACCATGCTGGGGTTGAATGATCAGAACAGTTGAATAAGATAGTGAAGTGCTTCCTAACAAAAGTAAACATTGGTTAAGAAGTAGAGTTAGCAATCAGGTGCAGGGCAATGTACTTTGGTTGGTGCATCTCTTGATTCAGCAGATATAGATAATTCGATTTCTTTTTTGGGGTATTTTTTTGGTTGTGGGGAGGGGGTTATGAGTTGCATGAAGAAAGTTGCACATTGTGCTTTTTAAGTCAGATTTTTTAGTGCTGTGTACTTTCGTAAGTGATGCAATTTAACAGTCAGGTTTCTTTTAGTTCAAGCTGGAGATTATGAAAGATGAATTATTATTATTTTTCTTTCTCTTTGCCTCTGTCTCTCTCTCTCTCTTAATTTTTGGACTTCTGTATGTTTCTTGGTACAGATTTAATAATTCCAAGCTTACAAAATTGTAGGTGATTAATGTGGAGACTTCGATTGCAAAGGTGGGGTTTTTTGGAGAGGGTTATCGGAAGCTTTGGTGTTTAACGCATATTGAGACCTTGGGGTACAATCTATCTCCATAAGTTGGTTCGCTTGGCAGTAGTTATCATCTATTTATTTTCCGTATCCTTTGCAATCACGAGGTGTATTATGGTGATGTTCTTTGTCCTGCAATCAATTTAACTCTAGATTTATCACCAAGATACGGAATAAGCACTATATGAATGTGTTCTTCAACAATACCATTAACTGTCAATTAGAATCTATTACAACTAATGTGGTTTATATATATTTGCATTTGATTCTGACTATTTCTTATTTTTCCTTTTCCGGTTTAAAGTTTCATTTACTGCCTGTTAACTTTTTATACTAACAGTTTTTTTCTACTCTGCTACTTTCTAGTATTTGGGACTGGAAAGATGCTAGGAGTGAAGTAAACTTCCCAGATGCTCGTTCTTTAGCGTCTGAAAGTTGGACTCTGGATCCCGTGAGTTCCTCTATAATGTTTATCTGTAAAAGAGCATTATGCTTCACATATGAATGTATAAAAAAAAAAAATTTCATTTTTCTTCTCAGCCGTACGCAAAACTTATGGACTGATCTTTGCTTTTTTCTTTTTTTGGCAGATCGACTATTTTGTTGATTGTCACTACTCCGGAGAAGATGAACGGCTGTGGGTGATTGGTGGCACAAATGCTGGAGTTTTGGCCTACTTTCCTGTAAATTATGAGGGAGCAGCAAGAATTGGATCTCCAGAAGCAATTCTTGAGGGTGGCCATACTGGTGTTGTTAGGAGTGTGTTACCAATGTCAAGATTGCATGGTGGACACGGCATTTTTGGATGGACAGGTGGGGAAGATGGCAGAGTATGTTGTTGGCTGTCTGATGACTCCTCTCAGGTAAATCAATCGTGGATTTCAAGCACATTGATCATGAGGCCACAAAAAACTCGCAAGAAAAATCGCCATCAGCCCTACTAACATGCGTTAATGGACTGCAAACCTGACGGAGGTTTTTTTTTCGTTCATGGCTTTTCGTCTGGATAAGATTAATACGTGTTTCAGGGTTCTTTGTAAAATTTACGGCAGGTTACGCGGGATCTTTGACATGAATATTACTTTTTATAAACAAATTTATCAATCTATAAAAGTTTTTAACTTAATTACCTAAATATTACAGTTAAAAAAAAAAAAAAGTATAATTGACATGTGGGGATCACCAAACACGTTAGTGGCCACATAGTGTGTACACGTTAGACATACCGGTAGTCTCATGACGTGTTCTTTTTAATAAAAGAAAAAAAAAAGATAAAGGAAAAATTGCTCGAAATGAATAAGGAGGGACACGCCAATTGGCTACCATCTCACGTGGACATGCTATGTGGCTACTGGCACGTCCGGTGACCCTTTGAAAAACTTTTTTTGTTTTTAATTTTTTAAAATTATAATATTTAGGTAATGAAATTAAAAAATTATGATAGATGTATAATTTTGTTGTTGNTTTTTAATTTTTTAAAACTATAATATTTAGGTAATGAAATTAAAAATTATGATAGATGTATAATTTTGTTGTTGAAGTATAATATTTAGGTCAATGAACTGGTTACATATGCTCATTTTTTTAAGGAATTTGCAAATTGTTTGCCTTTCTTTGGAATGTCAAATTGTACTTATTCACGAGATGATAATAATGATTGTATTAAAATACGTAGTTACGATCATAAGTTTATGAATAACCTGACGTTGAAAGGGCCGAATTGTGGCGAGGGAAACTAACCTTGAAATTGATTTAAGCATTTGTTCCAATTATGGTCAACCCAAACAGAACTTACCGTCCGAAACAAACGAAGCGTTCATCCATGATGATGACATGCCATAGTTGGGTACGTAGTTTAGCAAAAGGAAGAAATTATCGTCCTAAACCCATCAATATTCGATATGAGGAAACCACAATCAGTTCAGATTCTGATACTGGGTATAATTCTACCGAGAAACCTATTGAGGGCATATGCATTTGGGGCATAATTTTGTGGTGAAAACTTCTTGAATCATGTATCCCCGTTAATCAGTTTACGTAGAGGTCAATCCATCTGGGCTATTTAGTTTAATTGTCACACGACAGTGAATTGAAATTCTACACGAGAAAAAGTACAGTGGCAGATAAAAAAAAATTTCGAAACTGCCTTCACAATTACTAGGATATGAATTTAAGTTAAGCCGCCCAAAATCTTGCATATACAATTGGGATCAATCAACTTGAAACATACTGAGGTTGGGTATTCAACATGTTGCATCATCTCAGTTCTCAATGGGGGAAAGGAACACAAAAGCAAGTTCACCACAGGGTAGGATCAGAAAACGATGCTGGCATAGAAACTTTATATCGAGCTCTATACTATTACCTAAATATAACCATAACAAGAAGGAAATTAATAGACTACTAAAAATCCAAGGATGCACAAACACATGGGCAGTAAAATCTGCTGATAAGCCCAAAAGACGGGCAGATATGCCTCTAAAAGTAGCAAATTGGCCCATCTGAAGTTTTTCCACATAATAAATTGAATCACCCTCTTCCTCGCCCTGCACCTGCAACAGAGAACAAGATAACGGATGAGATTCATCACAAGGTTGCTACCGTTCACTTAAACAGAACATGTACTAGAAAATGTGAGATGATCTAGCAATTTAAATGTATACACGCACAACCTGTTGTAAGACATTTCCAGAAGACATTTCCAGAACATGTACTATAAATTGACACAAAAGCCAGAAAATTAATGAATTAGTAAACACCCCTTAATTCTCTTTTTAGTTGGAAGAAAATTTCTGGCGAAAATGAAAGTACAGAAGTAGGAATCAGTTTGAACTCTTCCATGGTGAATTTGAATAATAGAAATCAATATATGAATATTTATTATCCATGTGACACATAAAAACGGCTGCATGTGCATGGATAAATTTGAAGAGGATATAAGGGGGTCAGTTACCTCTGTTTCCGCCAGCCTTCCCACCTGGTCCACCCTTGCCTCGGCCTCCACCTGCTCCCTTGGCACTTCCATCATCCAGGCCACGCCCAATTCCCTTTGCTTGGCGTCCACCAGGACCATCCTCCCTACCTCTTCCCCTTCCCCGACCCACTCCAGGTGGTTTACGATCTGAAAAAAAAGTCACATTAATCAGAGAACCTGCTAATTTTCTGCAGCTATAGACAGCATGAATGGTTCTTAATACCATAGGGTAAAATTAATCCATTCACAACTAAAATATGAACGGTTATTTACTGATCCAGAAAAGAAGCATGTAAAACTATTGGGTTTAGATTAAAAAAAAATTGCATCTTTATGATGACAGGCATTATAATCCTTTTAAAACAAATTTTGTTTTCACAAATTACCCAGTTTATTTAAATTTCAAGATAAAAAACCAGCTTGAAGTCATAAAATACTTACCAGTACGGCTCTTGGTTTCTTCCTGAACTTTGTCAATCACCTAAAAGAACAGTCAATAAAACTAAATCAGTGGAGAACATCTTCAATAACACGAGAAAGACAAAAAAGGAAACAAACAGTACACACCTCATCAGGAACTCGAAGGTACTTAATTGTATTGCCACGAATGTAACATTCAGGCATCCGCCAAAATCTATCTCCATCCTACATTGCCAATTTCAACCAAATTTTGCCAATGAACCTTTTGATAATGAAGCAAATAAGATGTAGCAAGAAGATAATTAAGGATCAAAGCAAGAGGGATGAGTAAAAGAACATTACTTTAGAGGTACAAATAACTTCACGGAGATGGATGTTCATCCATGTATCACAATTAACCAAATGCCCGTTATAAGTTTCCCCATTTTTCAGTTCCACCAACTGTTGAATATGTAAAAAATCACAGGTTACAACTCCCGAACAAGTATAAAAGGGTAACAGAACAAAGTTCTTTCAGAGCGACTACGAAACATACCATTGGGTGGCCTTGGGCAGTCTTGAGTAGGGAAAGAGGAAGCTGCAACAATGAGCAAATAGTCAGACCATAATAGAGACTGGCTAAGAATGGGGGCAAAATTAACACCGACTGTAACAGTAATCCAATTGATTCGATTTGAAAAATAAAATTTGAAGGCGAAAAATACGGAAAACCTAGGGTTTAAGAAACCTTAGCTGAGTGAGGGAAGTTGAAGGCAATAAAGTAAGGAAAAGGAATAAAGAAGACGAGGGCACTCCGTGAGATCTAGGTATCCATTGTTTGTCCTGCTAGAACTAGTACTCAGCCAAAAACACGACACAAAAAGAGAGAGAGAGAGAGAGAGAGAAGCACTTACCATGACGGAGGCGAATCGGTGGTATTTCAGGTCTGTGTCGTCGATTGTGTTAAGTAAAAGGAAAGGNGGGCAAAATTAACACCGACTGTAACAGTAATCCAATTGATTCGATTTGAAAAATAAAATTTGAAGGCGAAAAATACGGAAAACCTAGGGTTTAAGAAACCTTAGCTGAGTGAGGGAAGTTGAAGGCAATAAAGTAAGGAAAAGGAATAAAGAAGACGAGGGCACTCCGTGAGATCTAGGTATCGATTGTTTGTCCTGCTAGAACTAGTACTCAGCCAAAAACACGACACAAAAAGAGAGAGAGAGAGAGAGAGAAGCACTTACCATGACGGAGGCGAATCGGTGGTATTTCAGGTCTGTGTCGTCGATTGTGTTAAGTGAAAGGAAAGGAAAGGAAAGGAAACAGAGGAGAGAAGGTGTGGTTAGGTCTATGTATTTACTAATTTTAATTTGGCAGGGTCAGTGCTCTACTCTTTCCGCTAATCTCAATTGCCTTTGTTTTGTAATTTCATTGTAATTTGTAGACAAGGCCAGAGGGGATTTTGAACTTGCTAGTTGCCACTGAGACCTGAGTCACTGACTTCTGGGACCCGCCGACTCTAGTCTAGTCTCACGCAGACACAGGTGCTAGTGCTCACCAGCTAGGCTAGCCCAATTAACTGGGTCAACCCGACCCAATTGTTTTCCCCTCAATTTTTTACTCGAAACTATTAATTTGTGATTTCCTGTTGTTGGTTAGAATTGTAATGAGTTTTCACATAAGGGTTTGATTTGTCTTACTAGCAATAATTTCTTAGAAATTTTTTCTTTTGTTTAGTTTACAAGAAAATTTTATATCTCTATGTGAACTAATTTGTACAACTATGTGTACTAACAACTGAACCAGCCAATGCGTCATTTTCACTAGAATTACACATAAACATATAAAATAACATCTCAAGTCAAAATCAAAATGCAAAATCTTTGGCTCAATCATGTTATTCAGAATTGTTAAAAATGTCATTGTTCACTTTCTTTAAGAACACATTCTAAGTATACATTCCGTTATTTTGTAATAACAAATTAACTAGTCCTCGTTGCATAGTACACAAGAGCATAGAAAGTGAAAACGAAAAGACAATCCAACTTGCAGATTAGCAAACTAGAAGCACAGACTAAAATGTACAGTCATTTGAATCTTGATCTTTCTCTGATTATCTTCAGCCCATAGTACGTACCTGCCAAAACAGAAAAACTAGACCATGATTCTCTTCTAAATCTACTGTCTTGAAAGAGTGCATGTCTTATTATTGTTAAGATGATAGAAGTGAAAGAAATTCTATTGTTGAGTTACTAGAATAGAATAAACAATTCAACTAGTAGCATAAAAAAAATAAAAATCGATCAAAGCAACAGTAAGGATTAGAGGGAGCCAGAACCATAAAAAACATTGCATCAGTATAACCAAATAGTCACTATGCACTAAACAATTCATGTAATAAGAGTAGTCTCAGTCGATAAAGTATGTAATTATGGAGAAATCTAGTGATCATGGGCACAGAGTGATAAGGGATAATTAGCATGTATCTATAGCACACAAGTGAGATATATAAAAAACCTGGTAGCACAAAATTGCAGTTCTCAGAAAAAATGCAGTCCATCACACGTTCTTTCAAGGAAAACACTCAACTTAGTCCCATTTAACTTTCATTATAGAAACATAACAAAAAGCTTGCATCCTTTTTATGCCAAACATGGAGTTTCTTCCAAAAATTTTCCAAAATAACTCTGATCATCACACATGCTAATTTATTGGGAGCCTATGTGTTGATTGATAATATCATTTTGTTTATACAAGCCTTTCATTGGGAGCCTATATGTTGATTTATTAATTTATTCTCCTTGGATGATTAAGTGCATAGAAACTATTTAATACTTTAGTAAATGATGGGATTCTTCTCTGTTAGTCTTGTTAGATATAGTTTGTCCAATATTCTTTTATAGTAGCAAGATCACCAGCTTCAGAGAAAAGGAAGAAAAACAAGAATATGCCAATAAATCTTGATGGATATCCTTGAAAAGATAATTTAATGTCAAGCGGGAAAACTGCCATTATGAAGTTAAACATCAAGCATACTCAATTGCTCATGCAACAACATTAGAGGACACAGATACCCCATGAAATTTACAGGGAAAGGTTAAACAATGACTTCTTTTATACATTGTTAAGCCATTACTAAGACTTTACCGAAGTCTGTCTTTTCCAACCACACGAGCAAAGCCCCACCTGGCTTGCCACAACCACTCGAGATAAGCTAGGTGAGTTACCAAGCGTCTTTATATACATGGGTATTTGTTCCGTGATGATGAATAAATATTTGAACAGAGAAAAAGCATAAAAATAAGTTAGCCAATTCCCAGAACATCGGATAGCAACCCCGATTAGAGTAGAAGTCCCGTACGAATCAAACATCCGCAATGTTTAGTTCAGACCTCTTATAAATTGTAGTCAAGTCCACTAAATGACGCATTGTTGGCCTGCCATGCGGACAATTCCAAGGAGATTTCAAGGAAGCCAAATGCTCAAGTATCTGAAACAATTAAAATAACCAGGTTTTGTTAGTGCAGATAGCTACACAACACTTGTTCCCTCAGAGTAAAAATGAAATGTTTAAAAAATCAATTTCGTTGGATTTAGTGTACGCTAAACTAGACGCTTCTTTTATTACTCTTTTGCATCTTTTCCTCCAATCAATATGTGCCTACATTGTTAAGTCAGGGGAAAGGAGGGAAGGTGTTAAAGTAATTTGTGTTTTACTACCTTCTGCATCTCACTTCTTCCAAGTGGATCGCCAATCATGACAGATGATCGGCATGCACGTGATGCCAACATTGAACGAACTCTCGCAGGGCAAATAGAATCTGAGGTGTCCAATTTATAACAACCAACGATGGAGCATTCCCCTTGACTATCAGACAGAGTAGAAATCAGGTCCTTAAGATCTGTTTGGACAAATTCTGATCAGTAATCACTTAAGTACATTTTCATTAGCAAATAATTCACTCTGATTAGACAATTTTTAAAATGCATGATTAGACATAAGAAGAAATGGCCCACATGTTCAAATGCCTGAAAATATACACATTTTGAAAGCAAATGATCTCATTATGGTATCACAGAATGGAAGCAGGTACCACGGACCATTATTGAGGCTGAGCACCATTCTTAAGATTAAATACAATGTGTGCGTCTGCTAAGCATACAGAAGCATGTTCTACAAATGGCTTGTATAAACAAAATGAAATACATTGCCATTTGTAGAACATGCTTCTGTATGCCATTTTGTTTATACAAGCTGAAATTATGCATTTATTGCACACAAGTATTATGAACCCTCTTTCCCTTGACCTACTAAGATCATATAAGCTAATAGAATCTTGAGTTTGAGATCATCATAAGCAAAGTCAAAATTGAGACAATTACCTTCAACTCCAAAAACTACGTTTTTACTGAAAGGAAGAGCCTGTAATTTATAGTGGCATCCTGGCGGAGCATCTGTATCCTCTTGCAAAATAAATCCGTTCTTCCTGAAAATGGAAATAATGCACATACATGTTATCCACCACACACTAACCCTAGAAGGTGAAAAGGAAAATGGAAAAAAAAAAGAAAAAAAAGAACGAAAACATGTGAGAATACAAGAGAAAATAATTGGTTTTCTTTCAGAAAGACACTGGTAAACTATTAACTACTTAGAACCCCAGAAAAAAATATATTATATATAATATGGAAGGAGCACAAGGAAAAATATTCAATGCGATCATTTTTCATATCATGGTCCAACCATCTGCATCAGCTCATTGTAACAATCAAANAAGACACTGGTCAACTATTAACTACTTAGAACCCCAGAAAAAAATATATTATATAGAATATGGAAGGAGCACAAGGAAAAATATTCAATGCGATCATTTTTCATATCATGGTCCAACCATCTGCATCAGCTCATTGTAACAATCAAATCTAACAAAACGAGAAAGTAAATCAGATAATGATGCAACAACATTACAGTACTAACTAAAGCAAGCTGGAAAAATAAACAGTCTGCTTGATGTAGGTTTGATACTAAAATCCCATTACTGAGACATAGTTTCTGACAATAACCTGAAATAAATTAAAACAATATATCACCATTTAACCAGCAAGGCTCTACTTATACCTGATTATGTCCATGTGCATTGAAGCAACTATTTCTTCTTCAGGAGATAACTCCAATCTCAGTGGCCTAGACATGCAATTTTGGAAAACGTGAGTAGGACCTCAGTTGAATTGAGAAGTTCCACAAATTACACAAAGACATAAAAGACTCTACCATGCAAATTATGTCCACAGGGAAACCACATCATATAGTGAATGGGACCTAGAATAGCTAATCCACACACACACATAGCTAAATACAAAATGAACAAGTTACTTTGTCGCATTAGCATTTGGATGCACTAGCGTGCAGAAAGGAAATATACCATCTTTGATCATAAATTTGTAATCTGTCTTTTTTGTCCATCAAATTTGTCATCAATGCAGTGTAGATAGTATAACCACCCATTTTCAGCAAGACTTCTTGTGCAACCAAGTTTCTACTTTGAGCAAAAACTGTAACTATGAATTCTAACAAATTCCTTTATCTTTCCAACATGTACTTGACTACTTGTGATCTTTAAACATAATTCCTCAGAAAATGATCTGTGAAAATTTGTTTTAAAAGAAAATTATGTGAGCAATATCAGGAGGGGATGCAATGATTTGAATCGGAGTCAGATCATTGTACTATATTATTGCAGTTATGAAGTATCATAATCTCTGCAACACCCTCAAGAAGGGCCTAAAATAAAAAAAGTATAATGTTGGTAAGTAAAACGATACAAATTCCTCACCTAAGCAAAGGCTGTTGATTCAAGATAGTTGATTGTGATAGGCGCTCAAAATTGTGCTTCTCATCAGCAGCATGCTAAAAAAGTAACACAATTATGTTTAAATCAAAAAATGAATTTGACTTTTGAGTACAAGGGTAATTTTAACAAAAGGACGTACTCATATGGATTTATCATATAAAAGGATGGTGGACAAAATCACAGATATTGCTAGTTCTGAAGTATGTATTGGAAATTACCTGATCCACAATAAATAAATCTTGATCCAGTTTCCCAATGATAAATCCAAGATTGAATTGGCCAATCACCTATTGAAAGATTAGGTCCAGGCAATCAGAAAGTAATGAAAGTCTATACCTAAACTGAAATTGGATGCATAATCTAATGGGGGATGAATAGGACACAATTCTGGCATGAAGTAGATGATTTTGTATTACAAATACACACTGGCTTGAGTTTTCTAGTGGAAAGAAACCAAAAGAATCTTAAAAAGCTTAGTTCACAACTAAGACACCAATTACCTAAACAGCACAGCAATAACCATTTAACAACATTAGATCAATTATTGACATTTCCACTCAACAAAGCTTTCCACAATCAAAAGGCAAGAGACTTCGCACTGTTAGAAGTATTACAAGCATATAAAATGACAATATAGAGCATGTAACAACCTTCATTCTGCTGAAGTCTTCTTTTTTGAAAAGCCTTTCCAATTCAGTGGTTGCTGCAGCTAAAGCGCTTTCTTTCTGCTCTTCAATTTCCAGTTGTGAAAGCTCCAAGGTTGCAGCAGTATAGCAACTAGAAATAATTATACAAACCAATTGAGTTAAACAGCTATTGGATAATTTGGTACTGTTTCAGATGAAGTTACTGCAATAAAGACCTTTTGACATTCACTCTTCGACATCTATAGTTGGTGGACTGCAATATACAATGCCTCTTCTCTCTCCTTGTCTTTAGGTCTTGAAAAGAAAATTGCATTTTGGAGCATATCTTCTGACCAGAAGTTTTAGGAGAATCTGTTGGTAAAGGAGATGAATTTAATGGAGGGTCTGAGACCAAAACTTGCTCCGACATATTGGTCAGATCATTGCTAGATGGAACATCTGATGCTGCATCATCTAGAGATGTTACTTTCACTTGATATAATTCCTGTAAATCAGCACATGCACATATGAAAACTATAACAACAGGGAAAAGTAAGTAGATCAGAGTAAACTTCACATATACCTAACATAACCAGGGAAGTTCCCAGAGAGGCCCACAAAGTTTGAGAAGAATAATTATATATATGAAAATAAAATAATACTTTTCTTTTCATTTTTTAGATGAAAATAAACGATATATTCTTAGAAAGCATCTGATTTCCGTTGCAGAATGAGACTCAAAGGCAGGAGCCCACTCTGCCCATTCAGGATTCTTGTTCATGATGCTTAATAGAAAGCCAAAGGTCCTTATATCAAGCTTGCAAGTAGGTAATGTTATTACATAAGTCCAATTTTAGATTGCAAGTAGCTTCTTTTACTTTTCAGTTTTCAGCACTCTGTATGATACAAAATTTACAGGTTGGGGCAGATACAATAAAACAAGCCTGAGCGCAGACCCATATACCATTTCACGTTCTCTGTCAGTAGAATCACCTCTTGAAGAACCCAAGTTTTCACTTCTGTGGATGACATTATCAGGATTGAGATGCTGCAAAGACTCACTCTCGCTCACCTTAGCAGTTTCATCAATTTGGTCATAATGAAGTGACGATCTTGTAATCGAGTCATGCATTTCAGTGTTCACAGTCTTCAGTTGACAGTTAAGAGCTTGATTTCTAAGAACAGGCACTTCAGATAAGGCCGCAATTATATTATCATGCTTTCTTTTATTTACAGTAACAAATTTGTTAAGAGTTGACTGAATGCGACTTGAATGGTTATGGTTATATGAATCGTTCTTTGGAGTGACCCCACTCCCAACTCTTCTTGAGGCAAGAACAGTTTGATCAGGTAAAATACCATTAGAGTGTGTTGTCTGTCTTGTATTTTTATCATCCTTTATAGTGCTGTGTGCCCTGAGTGTGAATCCCTTGCCCATTAAATTCCCATCACTCTTATAGATTGACCCTTCTTCAGCATGTGAACACTGATCATCAGCAGCAGATTCAGAAGCATTGTTGCACTCGTTATTATGCTCCTTCTTACACTCCTCCTGAGGAGTACTTCCATTTGGGGATGATTGTTTCATTATGATAAGAGACTTCCTCTGAGAAGAACACAACTCAGCATGGTCTTCTTCCACAGCAGGCTGTTCAACTTTGTTAACAGAATACGAGGCATTACTAGGTGAATAAATTTGTTGTAAACCCTCTCTCAGGGCATGCAACATGGAATTTTCATCAGAAAAAAATATCTTCCTCTTATCAGGAGTCACGTTGACATCATATGATCTGGTAGGAACTGTAAAATTCAAGATTGCAATTGGATATTGCCTAGAGTTTGCACCTTTGTATAACTCATTCACAAGTTTGCTGACTTTAGGCATATCAACAGGTCTACCATTAACAAAAAAATATTGTCTGTCTCCCAAGTTGCGTCCACTGCCCTGTCCAGACTTGGAAAGAAAGCCATCAACTTTGCAACTATCAGATATACATAATGTCACAGGCTCTAGGCAGCTAAAAGTGTTCATGCCAAGCACTGTTATGATGTTATCTTTAAGGGAACCACTTCCTTGTGTCTTAAGTACCACAGACCTTACATTTTTTCCTGTTGTGTTGGTACAGACAAAACGAACACCTTTTGCAATAAGGGCATATGCCTGAAGAATTAGCAGTAGAAGATCATATCAACAAATTTATGGAAACGGGAAATTGAAGAAAGGATTTCAGGAGAAAACAGTTTATAAATAAAACCCAAAAGCAAAGTAAGGGATGAAACTGCATCATTCATATCAATCCTTAATTTAAGTAAAGGCCCTGTACAAAACTGATGTTTCACTGAAAGACAAGGCACAACTCTTCATGAAGAGTAAATTAGGTTTTCATGATGCATCAATCTAAAAGAGGTCAAGAATATAACAGATAGTTAAAATATTACCAACTACTACAAAACATTAGCTCTAACAGAGCACAGGAACCTAATCAATTGTATTTTGAACAACCCCTAACCTATGGGAGTGATATTTATGGATTGGCTGTGGGAAGAGAGACAATCTAGGATGCAAACCTACAACCTTGTACTATCATCCCATTTATAAATTGTCAACTATAAGGACAGCTTAAGCTATTAGAAAAATAGAAAGATGAAATTCTATCTGTAAAATGCTCTAATAAATGGCACAAAGTAATTTTCCATCTTGTTGTAAGGATGCATGTTTTGCAAACTTGCATCCAATATATAATGAAGAAAGCTATAACATAAATTGAATGCATAAAGTTCTCGTGCCAGTCTTCTCAAAGGCATACAATTTTTACAATTTCTTTTTATGAAGATGTCGAAACTAGAATCAGCAAGTCTCCATCATCTAAAAACAATAATCCTCCTCAACGGAATAGGAAGAGTAAGAACAGCTATTACGATATTAACTCCAAAATCTCCTCAAAATATACCTCATAACCTATAACCTAAAAGTTAAACATAAGACACATGATTTGCTCTAACAAGCCAACATTATAATAATAAATTAAAACATAAAGCATCAGAGGGCATAAAACTAACTTACATTCAACAGAGAAACTAACTTCCCATATTCCTTGCGTATGTTACGACTAAATTCTTTGCTTCGGACAGGTAAATTGCATAATAACTTTTTAACAATGACGGTAGTGCCAATTTGACGAGCGGTTTTCTTTTCGGCCACTAGTAGACCTGAGTGGTCAAAAGTCAAGTGTGTAGCAACTGACTCATTCTTTGTTCTTGTTTCAACAGTCAAATTTCCCAAAGCACAAAGAGAACTCAATGCCTCCCCTCTAAAGCCAAATGTGGTCAGAGACTGAAGATCAGGAAAATCTGCTAATTTTGAGGTATGATGCTTAAGCGCAAGAACCTGCAATGATTTTGACAAAGCAATGATAACAGATTATAAAATGATACAATGAAGAAGTACTTCATTCATCAACATCCGAAGCATACTTCCCTTACATTATCTAACTGAGAGCATGCCTATTGTTGATTATCATATCTCAATATTATTTTTCACACAAGCCCACAAATAATTCCCCTTACAACCACGGAACATGAAATTAAGTGGTGAGAAAGCTATCTCCAGCGGCAAAACATCCGTAAAATTGAATCATATTGATTTAGCTGATTTACTACTGAAGCAATTAGTCTACTAGTGCAACGAGCTCAACCAAGTAACCAATTATTGCTCACCCTACCACATTCTACATGTAAACGTTCTCTTAAACCCTGAAATAATCATAATGGAGTCAAGACGTTCCATTTCAATGGTGATAGAATACCTTAAAGTTATTCGGCGAAATGCCACAACCATTATCGATGACCTGAAACCATTCTTCACCATACTCTTTCAGAGCGATTTCAATGCTTGTCGCGCCGGCGTCCAAGCTGTTCTCAACTAACTCCTTAACTGCAGAGGAAAGGTCGAGGATCACTTGCCCGGCACAGATTCTGTGAACAACCCCCTTATTTATAGCCTTGATAATTTGAGAATCAACTGGCATCGCTGCTTGCACTAAAACCCCGCTTGATTAACCTAACCTGTACGCTACCAGTATTGCCTCTACGAACTAAGAAAAACCCCAGAAATTGACGGAAAAATTAACGACACTACAGGATATGGACGTTTGGGCTTTCATATAGAGAGAGAAGACTTTGCCGCCAAAACTGAAGCGGTAATGAAAGTACTTTCATAGTTGCCGGTAAATATACAAGGGCCAGATGAGGAGAAAAAAGATGCCTAAACGTTGGCCTTTCTTCTTCCCAATACGGTACGACGTTTTTGCGTTTTATCAGATTTTTATTTGTATTTGTTCCCTGATCTTCTTCAATTTTTCCCACTGTTTCCCTGATTTTTCCTTTTCATATTCTGGGTTGGGCTACAGTGGCTGCATCAAAGACCATAGACCCGGGGCAACGACTTGAGGGCCCTTCTGACTCCGACCTGGATGACAAAACCCGGCCCGGAAATACTACTCTCTTTTTTTTTTTGGCCTGAGATAAAAAGGAGAGAACACTTTTTGTGCTCCTTGGGAAAGGTTAAAAAAATATTGAATCTAAGCCACTAAATGTGGTCTAATGATAAAAAATTTAAATTCATGAGTTCAAATTTCACTATTGTCATGTAACAAAAAAAATAAATTAATCTCTCAACCTGAAGTAGGCCAAACTTTTAGCTTAATAACAATATTATTTGAGCCGGCCAGAAATACTAGACTCAACTGGAACCATATCCATTGATGATAACTTTCAATGCTTCATACTATTTTCCGTGCGTCCATACCGAGGATAAGCAGCAAATTAAGAAAATTCAAAAAGAAAAAGAGAATACACAACAAATGCAAAGCAAGATCATTAAAACGTCCACAGTGGCTAAAAAAAGGGCAAACCCATCCCTGTGTCCAAGAATGTACATAATATGATATTCAATTTTCTTTATAAAATGAATGGTTAGAAAAGTAAACACGAGTACAAGAAATGTTTACTCAGCTCCAAAGGCTTGCTTGGAGATGGTGTTCATTTCCGTCATATTACATAAACACNCGTCCATAGTGGCTAAAAAAAGGGCAAACCCATCCCTGTGTCCAAGAATGTACATAATATGATATTCAATTTTCTTTATAAAATGAATGGTTAGAAAAGTAAACACGAGTACAAGAAAGTTTACTCAGCTCCAAAGGCTTGCTTGGAGATGGTGTTCATTTCCGTCATATTACATAAACACACAAGCAGAATGCCTATCAACAAAATTAAAATAAGCTACAGTCATTATCCCAAAGGACGCAGGACGACAAGAAGAAACTGATATCACATGACACATTATTCTGTTTATTTCTTTCATGTCATATTACATACAATTAAGCCAAGGAATCTAATAGCGTTGAAAAAATAAAATTCCAAGGCTTTATTTGAATAGAATTTCCCACATTATAATGGAATTAATCATTCCCCTCCACTTTACCTTAAAACACATAAAATTTAAGAAAAGAAAATAAAGAAAACGCCCGCAGAAGCTGCATTTTCTAAGGCTTCTTGATAGAAATAGTCCAAAGAAGATCCGAATCAGATTGTACTGTTACTATCTCTCCTTTTACAATGTTTGATGTGCTTACTAAACCACCAAATCTCATCTCCGTGTCATCTGAAACAGACAAAACAAAATGTTACACACCAGTCTCCACTGATAAACACAACGTGAATAAAACGACAGTCAAAAGAAAATGTAGACATCAGAACCATCACTGCCATCATACAGAAGCATATTTTTTCTGCACCATCGTTTATTCTAGGACACTGATAATCAGCCTATTTTATCACTCTGAAATCAGAATATCCGCCATTTAAGAATCTAACTTTCAAGGCATATCGCATGCAATGAATGTTGTCCCACTCAATGAACGCCTCAGGAAGAACCTTTCTATTTGCATATGCTTAGACCGCAGAAATATAGCAAGCATTAAAAGAATGAAGCAATAATGATATACTTACTAAGATCCCATTGGAGTCCAGTGGTTGTAGTACTTCCAGATGGCATCCCAATAGGAATGAGTCCGCAATGCGGACCCTCGACAGACGATTGAATACAGATCTTATGTCGATGATTCCTTGGAAGAAGGTGAATGAGGCAATCATCAGATAGAAGGATAATGCGTGTGTCAAAGAAACGACACAGCGCATTGATATTTCCAATCTCATGGTCAAACCGGCCACCAAGTGCTCCAGCAACTAGAACGCATAGCTGCCACCGCATCAAGAACAAAAACCAGTTAAAGTGCCACTGAGAGCGGCAGGCCAAGACTGATTCCAGAAAACTGAATAGAAACTGTACAATTAAATAAACATGGCAGTATATAAAAAGCTTAACCTGATATGCAACTTACTGTTGATTTATCAATATTAGGTGTGAGATCACGTATATATGCTATACATTTGTGCAAATCTGTGGTATCCTGATCATGAGATTCATCTATTATCTTAGTTCCCTACAAAAGAGCAAGCAAGTATAACTGTATAAGACCATAGACATGATTATGGAATTGGTGTTAGACCAGAGAATTGAAGTTATTCCTCGATACACATGCAAGCACAAACACCAGAATACGGAGACAGGAGAGTGCAATACCATGTTTTTATAGAAATCAAGTATTTCTGTCCGGATTGAATCCATGTCACCTTTTATTACGTCTGGCTTGTACCTGACAGAAACCTAGCAAGTTAATGTTAAAGGAAACTTGCAAATGAAGCACCAAGATAAGAAATCACACTCTTAATCACAAAAGCAACACACTAATAGCCTGTGGCACATAAAACAGTCAAGATTGCATACTTTTCAGTCTAATTTAATCTTCCAGTAACACAACTCCTAAGACTTCAGTCTAACAGAGTTTGTTTGCATAGCTGACACCGTTGGCGTCAATTCCCAAAGAAATACCACATAAAAGAGGCATGTTTAGGGGGAGAAAATTAACCAATTAATTAAGCTATAGTTGACTGCCCCTTATATAAGGGAATAAATTCTAGAAAACTTATGGCTGCATCACAATGCATACAATTAAAAAAAACAAATGGATAATAACAAGGATGGACGTCTTTGGAATCAAAAACACTACGTAGGAGTTCAACACTGCTATGAGCTTAAATAAAGAAGCAATAAGTACTGTTTGTCTCTGAGTACCACAGGATAGAGCCTATTCAGCATTTTCTGAAAGTTCAAATGATTGGAAAAATGGTTCGCAGACGTTATTTCAATTCTCAAACTCCCAAATAATAGTAGTTCTCAAAATTCCCAAAAGTTACTTAAGTCATTAATCACAAACATCAGGTGTTTTGATGAGCTTATGCTTATATTACAAAACCTCGAATTTTTACAACATTACAATGGTACAAAAAAGGCTTTTTACCAAACAATACATGTCAATTATCATGCCAAGAATGTTTCAATGTAGTACCAAAACCATCTTATGAATCACACAGCTATCCACAAACTTACAGCCCAAGGATATTATTAGATAAGAAGCAGAATTTTAAAACTCAACTTATAAAAGATCAAATTAAGGATCCAGCTCTAAATCTAAAATAGATAATTTTTATGCAAACAAATTTTGGTTCGCTGCAGATAAGGTATTTATCATCTGCGCAATACAGACTTTTCGGTCATCATTGATCAAATCTGCAACATAATAAGCATGATTGAGCTTGAATTCACAATGCTCTGGCATTGCAAACACCATATAGCAATATCCAATCTGGTAACCAACAGAAAAAATGAGAGCCTTTTGATTTTCAGTGGCTATTTGAAAAACACCCAAATTAACTGCATGGGAGGAATTTCAGGCATTTTATGAATCAAACAAACACAAACGATTAAGGCGCTGGATTGTCAAATCATATGACTACTATAATTTGAAGAATAAGAAGTGAACCTGCTTCGAACATGTAAAGCATCTTCTTGAGCCAATAGCAGAGGCATTTCATCATACAGCCGGTTGGCACCTCCATCAGCGCACACACGTAGCTGTGCTGTACTAGACAAAAAGCAAGCGAAAGCAGTGAGAGCAAGAAAAGGAAGAAGAAAAAGAAATCAGAGAGAACGAAGACATAAAAAGCTGAAATCAAACCCTAAGAAAAGAACAGGGTGGGAGTTAAGGAGCAGGAAGAGTTACCGTGCTCCCAAAGCAGAGGAGCAAATCTTGGGAGGCGTTGGTTAAGAACGATAAGCGCGTAGGTTAGAGAAGGTGGGTTCTCTGGCGGAAGAATAGGTAGGAGGAAGGTTGAAGAATGGGTTATCAACTCCATGGTTTCCGACCGCAACCGTTGTTTGTTGACAAAATTGAAAAATGATCACGCAGCTTTTAATAGAGAGAAGTTGCTGTTTGTTAGTTGGGTTCTTGCTACTTCATGCGTCCACGCCATTTTATATTATGCTAATTAATATATAAATATTTATAATGCCCCATGATGACGCCCACCAATGATAAAGTCAAAGTGTCAAACCAATGCACGTCTTGTCGCTTAACAGGAATCGTTGCATCATTACTTTCCAGTTTCCACACATGGCTATAACCTATAATGACAGTATCTTATCTAAAGAAATAAAAGTATAAAATGTTAAATGGGTCTATATTATATCATATATATTAGTGTGGCATCAGTCTATTTAAATTTAAATTAATGTTATATGTACTAGTACAAGAAAAAAGAATCTACAAGTCGCATCCCAGTCCCTCTTCCCACCCTTCATAGCACAAGTATTAAAATTTGAAAATAATTTCTTTTTTATATGTGAAAGGATTTTATGATACTACGTAAATATGTCATACTACACTGACGTGTCAAGCATACATAATTTTTATATTTTATTATATATAAAATATAATTTATTTAATTTTTTAAATAAATTTAAAAATAATTAATTTATACACATGTCATTTATTTATTGATTATTTTTATGTAATATGACATACTACATAAATACTAAAAATATCTAAGTAACCTCCAAAAAATAATACTTCTAAATTATATAAAGATTACTGAGAATGTCCATATATCATGAATTATTGTGGAATTTTCATTATAAAATTATTTAAGGTACAGTTAAATAATTTATTTAGAATAAATTACCATTTTGGTATTTGAAAGATTCATACATTATTATTTTAATCCCTAAAAAAATTTTAATATCAAAATAATCTTTAAAAGATTAAGATTTTTACCAAGTTAATCCTGCGTCAGATTCAGCCATTACGACATAAACAGAGTTGCTGATGTGGCAGTTATCTTGCCGTTAACAGCAAATGTAGCAACTGATCCACACAAGTTGAAGAAGATTCCCTCCACATATAGCATCACACACGGATGTTGTCGACCACTTCAAGCGCTAGTTATGCCAGCGCTATATTAGTCTCACATTCGCTGAATGTTGATTATTGCTTGTGTTTTCTTGTTTACAGAACTGCAAATTATGAATCTTACTCGACCAAGTTCTTTTCTCTATTTCATAGCTATGGTTTTACATGTAAGAATGTTGAACTAGTTAAAAAACAAAAATAAAGCATGTGAACTTCTTCGGCGGTGATTTGCAGAGCTCATCCGCGCATCTACATAACATTTCCCTTGTGTCATACAAGAGACGACTCTCACGAGAAAGAGGAAGCCTAAAATGGAAATCACCAGATATCACGGAATACAATTTTGAGAAATTAACAAAAATATGAATTATTATTGCTTGAGAAAATTGGGAAGGTATTTACAAGCATAAAGGCCAGAACAGGGGAAGGTCAAGAGAGAATAGATTGAGGGGGGAGGGCCTAGAATGAGCTTCTCACCAGTAAAACTGTTAACATTTCTACCATGAGTGAAAAAATTTGGTGAGCAGAAGATGGCAACAATAGAGGGTGGGGTAAAAGGAATGGGAGCCAAAAAAAAAAAAGAGAAACCTATAAATATGATACAAAAGGGGCTGGACAAACGAATGAATTTCCATATTCGTTGTCGCTAACCTTGTCACACCATTTAGGTGAGATAGAAGAATAGCCTAGGCAAGGAATGCTATACAGAGAGCCCTACATGAAATAGCTCAAAGATCTCATCTTTCTTGATCCACCTTCTCCATAAAGGTCATTCCATTGGAGTAGCTCATTCATATTTGTTGACTCTGAGGACACGCTTGCGCACACCTACATTAAGGCACAAGAAACCAATAAGCCTTCATTAATGCATGACCACCACAAAAAAAGCATCTTTCATTTTTTATTTCAACACCATCAGCCTTCACAAATTAGCTCAATGTCTGTTTAATACTCTTCCCGCTTTGAAATTACCATGACCTACTGTTCTATGTAAAATTTCTCTCAACTCATTCTCAGTGATCCACCCTCCCTCCAGCAGCCCATAACTATAGTCTTTGCATGTGTTATCATATGGACTTATTTCTGAACACAATTGGTCAAAGCTCACTGAGCAAAATACCTGACAAAGGAAACTAGGGTTATAATAGTAATATACCTGCTCGTGTGCATATCTGAAATCCTCCATCTTTAAGGGACGAACGTCGGCACTGCTACGCAATGCAGGTAAAGGTCTGTTCTCAGCTAATGCTAAATTTCTCTCCTGAAAGATGAGTAGTTGTCAGAGTATGGAAATACCAAGGACAATAAGGCCTGAACTGTTGAGCATACCCAATAAAAAGGAGCACAAGGTTAAAATATCAACTTCATGCAAAATATATACATTAAAATTCTTCATTCAAGGTAAAAAAAAAAAAAATTAAATAAAAAATCCTAGTTTTGAAGGTAGAGGCACCAAAAGATCTATTCTTTACTTAAACAGAACAAACTATCACATTAAACTAACCTTTTTTTCCTTCTCCAAAATCTCTCTTATTGGACAGTGAGCCGCGGTGATACACAGATTCTGCAGCCAAGTCATAACATAATGACTAAAATATATGGAAGCAGAAACAACCTTCTCCACCAACCAAAAATGAATTAGAAGAAAAGATAGGGAAAAAGAGAGAGAACCTTCAAGTCACTGCCAGAATATCCATCAGTCATATTTGCTACTGCTTCCAAATCAACATCAGGTGCCAAATCTTCTTTTGCTAAAATGACTCTGATAATTTTTTCTCTGTTGGGAGCATCTGGCAAATTAACCATCAATCTGCACATTTGTATAAAAAAGAGGATGAATTGGTTCATCAGTAAAACATCAGACAGAGGAGGTGATGTCAAACATTAACTTGTCTACCTCCGCGGAAGCCTCCTAATTACAGCCTCATCAAGATCAAAAGGCCTATTTGTAGCAGCAAGAACTAGTATTCGTTCTTTATCTTTTGTACGCAGACCATCCCAGTTCACCATAAACTCATTCTTCATTTTACGCATAGCCTCATGCTCACCAGGATTTTCACGTCTTCCTAACATGCTATCAACCTGCCACAGTTACGCAAACGCAAATCAAAGAGACAATTTAAACCAAGATACCCATGAAAGCTACCATCATACAAGTAACAATAACAGTAAAAGGAAATTTAACAGGATACAAAAGTTGCATGCACAATACCAACCTCATCAACGAAAATAACACTAGGAGCAATTTTGCTGGCTAGAGAAAAGACTGCCTTGACGTACTTCTCTCCTTCACCAAACCACTGCAATGAACAAAAGAATGGCCCATCTCACTAAAGCACAAAAGGAGAAAAACGATAGCACCAAGAATAACCAATCCATAAATCTATACCTTTGAAGTAATGCTCGACATAGAAATGTTGATGAAATTTGCTCCAGCCTCAGTTGCTACAGCTTTTGCAAGCATTGTTTTCCCAGTACCAGGGGGTCCAAAAAGCAATATTCCCTTGCAAGGCTGCACCATAGTAATTGCAATTAGATGGAAAACATATGGGATTAACTACCTCAAAACAAGTTTATCAAATAACAGAAAGTTATTAAAAAGAAAAGCTCAATACCTTAGTCAACTGTCCTTTGCCAAACAACTCAGGCCTCTGAAGAGGAAGCATGACTAATTCCTTCAAGGTGTCCTTGACATTTTCTAAAGCTCCAATGTCATCAAATGTCACCCCAATATCACTTGGCGGAATAACATCAGCAAGCAGTTTCTTCTCAAATTCATTCTCAGTAATCACATCCTAGAACAAAATTCAATAGATATAAAGGATCGGGATACAGTCCCCATAAATTTCAGAAAAAACCCCACAAACACCATTCTTGATTTCATTTTCTTCACATGATATCTTTAACATACAGAATTCAAATGCAGTTGTCACATGGGTATTCATGCCTAAATTCAAACTGGGACAGTGTAAACAGGAAAAATATTTTCTTCCCCAAAAAGCAAAAGGGGAATAACTTTGTGAAGTTCCTAGGTGATGAGTTAAAATTACCTTAAGGGATTTCTTTAAATTCTTGTTTTCACTTTGAATGCCCTGTAGAATGTTCAACCCATACTTAATGCTGCACCAGTGAAACACCAATTACAGTGTTAACAAGACATATTAAAGGTGAACAACTTTTTTTCTATTTCATTGCTCAAATTTTTAGCGTTGATAGGAAGACAATGACAAAAAATGATGGGTACAACCTTTCAGTGGATATTACAAGTTTAGAGTCTTTCATTGAATCTTGAGTCGAATCCATAAAATGGTGACTTATAGCCCAGCCAATAATTTTTTCCACACCTAATTGAAAAGAATTGACAAGATGTTATCAGCAACACCGAAGCAAATCCCAATATATGTACAATGACAGGAATAATTAAGCTCAAAAGAGACTGACTTTCAGTGGCTAGAGCTTGATCTTTAATGCAAAGAGTCTCAAGGTCAGGGCATTCCATTCCTATTCTATTGAGAACCTGAAATAATTTAATAATATCTCAAGAAATTTCACATGATATTAGATAAATACAAGTGAAATCAGAGACCTCACACAACACAGTGACTTAATAAACTCTAAATGGATCGTTCTTTTATTAATTGTTTAAAGAAAAGCTTCCCATATCTGACATATCAACACCCACCCCTGAAAAAATAGAGGTAATGCAAGCCAAATAACAAGAGCCTGAGTAGTGGATATGAATGTAGGCTCATAAAACGGGAAGAAAGAAAAAGTTCTCAAATACTCAATTTAACAAAATGATATCAAGATTGTCCATCCCACCCACATGAGCAGAGGACAAATGCATGCGATGAGACATACTCAAAACTGCCAAACAATTCAGTAGGATAAATCACCATAACTCTGATTTCATCCAAATACAAAGCAGAAACTACTCAAAACGTGCAGCAACAAAAAGAAGCGTAGAATAAGAAAAGGCACACAAAATTATCAGGAGATTTTGCAATGCTCACCGAGCGAATGCTGACAACATTTGACTGAGCTTTCATAGTTTCAATGTCACGTTCTAGCTGCTGCTTCCAATCAAAAAGTAAAGTCTCATCCTGCAAAAAATCAGAAGTAATATTGATACATGATCTGTAGACAGCAAAAGTATGATTGCAGCAAAAATTTCATCTAACATGATACCTGAGGCAGTTGTATCATAACCTTGTTAGGGAAAAGACGAGTAAGTTGCTTCATAGCTTTGGGGGTTTCTTTGTTCCTATCATGCAGCCTGCTACTGAAGTTATCCTAACCAAAGGGCATATTTGTGGCTGATTAACTCGTGAAGGAACCAAAACAACCAAAGAATATATCACAACAGTAACAATATACCAAAATCCTACCAGCATGATGCCACAAAAGTAACAGGACGAAGAAAACTACCCTTTTGATTTGTTGTATATAAAAAATTGTCAAAAGACTGATAAGAGGAACATGAGCAATCTTAATCCATACCATGTCAAGAAGCAAGGAAACCACAAAATAGGCTCAAATTTGAAAGACAATCATCACTTAAAAAAAGTAAATTACTCTTCAGATGGTGATTCCAAATTCAGGTGATCCTACTGATAACCCCTATGGACTTTTTGAAGGTCGTTTGCATGCCTAGGCAGGCTCTACTCTGGGTTCTGAACAAACTTCAAATCAAACGAAGTTGAGCATCCTACAGGTGACCAAAGTTCTGCCACACCGAAACTCCTATCTTACAGCCCAGGAAAACAATAAAACCCATGGACACCACACAAAGAAGATATGGCACATCCAAAACTGCTCCAATAAGGTAACAACCCCTAATAGAATAATTCAGACGTCTTCAAATCCCATACAGCCAATGATTGACCAAGACTGCTTTGTTTTAAGATGGAATAGGGGAAAAAAGAAATAGTCTTCCTGTCAGACCAGTGAAAATCCTGCCAAAATAATCTTGCAACTTTCACACACTTTCGAGGAATTTTTCTTTACAAAATCAGACACAAAGACCTAATACGGTGAACAACCCATGCAAAGGACCACTAAAGTTATCCAATCTCCCACTACCTTCCTCATACTAGTCAGGAATCTCATTCTACGGGAAAAAAGAAGAAGTGTCTGGCAACCACTTATTGATAAGTATTAAAGATAACCCCCTTCAACTTTACTCAATGAGAAGATAACCTGCTGAGCTTCAGATCATAGCAATTGAACCTCTCTTAATTGCGCAGTTTTCAAATTAAACCTTCAGCCAGGACTCCGCCATAATAACAGTAAAAGTCAGAAATCACTCTGAAGTTTTGGGGATTGTATAGACATCAAATTTGCATAGCCATTAAAAAAATAGTAACAACTGTGTAACAGACAAAGTACCAATAGTAGACAAAAGACGAGCACGGTATCACTTGCATATATAAATTGAAATTGTAGCTGGAAACCAGGTATTCAAAGCAATAGGTATGGAAATCATACCGGAAAAGCAAGATCAAGCAGTGCTGTCTGGTTGCTCCCGAACTTTGTAAACAGAAGACCACCAGGGTGGGTCTATAAGCATAAAGATACAAATATCAAAATCAGACACAATAACTTATCTCAAATGGTAAAACCATTGCAATGAAGAGCTAGCTGAGAGAATACTATCATCAAACAGCACCTTTTCTTTACGATTGTCCATCTGGGTATGTGAGCCAATCACAACAACATTATGTGGCAATTTTTCAAGGTTATTTCTCAAAACGTCAGAATTCCCCACCACCGCCTTCTCTATGTCTTTCATAAACAACACTAGTGCACCACTTTTACTCTGATTGGAAGCAACCTATGCATGTAACAGAATGGAAGCACGTTAAGATTACTTTTGCAAGAATAATGACAATTTCTGAACAAGTATGACAACATGGCAACCTCAAAGATTTCATTAATCGCAAGCTTGTCAAGGTCATCCCCTCCAAAACCATCTAATCGTTGCAAATGATTAGCTGCAGTGCAAAGCATAATTGATTTTAGCAAACAGTAGCCAAAATTCAATCCTATAAAAAGCCAATGAGAAACAGATATATAAACAAACGGAGTGAATAACCAGAACAAAAGAAACCACGATCATCTTCACAAAGGCCTCCAAGATCATTGCCATCTGGAATTGATTTATCAAACCGAACTCCAATTTTTGACAAACCATTATCTTCAAAAGCAAGGAGAACTTTTCCTCGAGAGCCAATGCTTGGTCCCCTGCCCAATACAGCAGAAGAACATAAAAACAAAAATCTTAAACTTTCCACAAGAAGAAAGAGAAAACAAGGATATGACACAAGACATCGACATAAAAAGGTTACATTCTCTAGCGAAACAAAACTCCTTCAGATTCAACAGTTACACTCTCAACACAAATATCAGAACTCAAAGAACATTGATGAAAATGTTCAAAAGCAAATGCCATTTAACCTCTGACAAAGAAGAACACATCTGCCACCAAATTTATCTACAATGCATTTAAAAGGAACACTAGAATAGCATTCACATATACCCACCCTAAAAGAAAGACAAAAGAAAATCTCATATCTCTACAGGATCTTATCAATCATTAATACACAAAGTCAAACAGGGAAAATATTGAGATATACAATTCCTTGACCAGGCAACTTACCTTGAAGGACAATTTTGTATCGATGAGACAGAAGTCAAATTACCAACAAACTTTACCCTATCACCTGCAAATTATGTAAGCATCTTTTCATTGAAGCTATCAAAATGGCACCCACCATAACAAAGGGAAGAAAGCTTTCAAAATGGCACCCACCTGTTTTAAGAGCAGTGCCTTTTGATGATGCAGTAGATGCCTCCTGCTTCAGCATAGCTTGGGAACTTAATGTGGATCCACCTACAATATCAGCATCAACGCTAGAAGTTGGTTTCTTATTCTGTAGTGCGGCAGCTTGCGTGCTTCGCTTTGCAAACACAGATGTTCTTTCAGGCCTTGAAATTTCTTTAGCAGAATCAGCATCCTTTAGGAGTGTTACCTGAAAATTTTAAGACAATAATTAAACGTGAATATCCATGTGAACTTAGCAAGAAATTATGTCAGCTGAAGAATGCAAACTGTCAGGGAAAAATATAAGCAGAGAAGCGTCATAAAACAATTGAAGTGAGGTAAATCTCTACAAAAGTTCTAAAAAGGTAACAAAAGAAGGTCCAAGAAAACATACACCAGGCAGTGATAGAGAATCCACGATTAGTAGCCTGGCACCAAAATGCTTAGCAAGTGCCTTGGACAAAGTTTCCTGATATATTTCAGAACCTATACAAGATTCATATAGAATGAAATCACTTCTCCACAACTGCAAAGGGAAAACAAGCATAAAAAGAGATGATGGCAATACCTGCTGGACCAGATAATAATATCCGTGGGCACACCGAAGGGAGGTCAGAAGCATATTTTGCAAAACCATTACCCTTCAAATGAATGTATGTAGAAGCAATCAAAACATTCTTTGTTGTATCACTGTAAAAATGCAAGACATGCTCAGAGTAGCCATAAGTTACCTTTATCTATATACCAAAAAGCAATGACGAATAGCAGTTCAATACAGAAATTAAAGACGCAAAGAAGAGCAAAGTAGCTTTACATCTAAATGTAAACATACTAAGAATACATTACGGTTAAAAGATCAAGGTTATTATTAAGTGACATAGGAACAAGTAATAACAGGAAGCAAATGTGTGCACCTTAAAAAATATGGGAAACTTTCAAATGAGATGCCAATATCATCAGGATGGAGTATTCCTTGTTGTAAACTGTCCTTAAAGGCTTGCCGCCTGGCAGATGCCAAAATTGTTGGGGGATCAACATCCTTAAGGAGTTCTCTTAATTCCCTTCGATCTTCCAATATCTTAGAAATGTTAAAAGCTAAATCATATTCAGCACCTGAGCCAGCAAGCATGCGGAAAAATGAGTTTAATTCACAAGCCCTGGTCACCTTCCCAACATCTGCATCCATTGTAGCATCTATCTCAATGCTGTCAAGGCTAAGATTTTCATTGGCAGTGGTAGAAGATGCAAGAACAGTTTTCTCATTCGAAACAACAGCAGCTGGATGATCATTATTGGTGGCATCCTTCATATTGTCAAGAGTATCATTCCCATGGGCAGAAGGTAGTGAAGAAACCTCATTATTCTGTGGGATATCCTTGCCAGTTTTAGAAGGAGGCGGAAGGAGAGACAAATCTTTATGACGATTAGATAAAGATGCTAATATGGATGCTCCAGCAACAGCTGATGGGTCCCCAGATCTTGCTTCAATATGCATTCCCTTTATTGGAGCATTCTGGGCTTCTAAAATACTCACAGAAGATGGTATGCCAGTAGTAGCTATATTATTGTTGGTGAGCTGCTGAAAAATCTAAATTCATTGCTAAGGAACTTGCAAAATATCCATAATAGAAATTAAGTCAGAAAATAAGAATATAGTGCATAATATAACCACACAGAAGACTTGACTAACAATTATACTCAGTAAAGTTCATGCTCTCACACACACATGGATACCAAGAAGAAGGAGCAAGCAGGGGCTAAAAGAGGAAACGAAATAAGTTCTTCCCAAGAGTAACATCTGAAACATGTAAAAAAAGGATACATATGCATTCTTGCCAGAAGAACTGAAGACCACCTCATCACCTCCACTTAAAAGCACACGGGAATTTTTTCGATGAATCTTGCCATTAACTTGGACAACACCTTTACTCCCCGAGATTTCCAGTAAAGCAACAGATGAACCTCCATGCTATGCAGAGTTAAAATAATAATGGCAATCAGTACTCTACAATAATAGAATAGAAATGCTTAGAAAGCAATTTTCTTTTTTTTTCTCTGCTCTTTGCCATGAGAAAGCTGTATAGAAGATGGACCCTTAGTTATTCAGCTTTACTTAAGTTCCAAAAGGTACTGGAGGAAGCTCTACCTCTATGTGCTTCAATTTGCACAAAACGTTACTAACATCTGGATCTTTAATACACAAATTACAACGATTGCCTTGACCAACAGTGAAGGGAGAATCACACATTGACAGGTGAGGATTCTGGAGAAACATGAGAAACAACAAGAAGATTAATTCTCAAACCTACAAAAGTAACAACCAGAAAAGAGCGAGTCCCAAGCACAAAAAAGAAAGAAGCATAAATCATCTCCACTGCTCCCTGTTTTAAGTCTATAACATTTGAAGGACACCTCGAAGAATAATTTGAAGAGGGGAATGAACATAGCAAACCCCTTACTTTGGTATTCACTCTATTTCCAGACCACATGCTAAGCGATAGCAGCAATGGCAACAAGAAAAATCAACCTTTTACCAAAAGTTGAAATCTAGCGTCCTTCATGTCGCTCAGATCTCCATGACCCTCTAAAACCAGCCAAAAATAAAAGCTTTTTCCCCCTCTTGATAAGTAAGACCATCAAAAAAGGTACGCTTGTGAACATTGGAAATGTTGAAAAGAAGAAGACAAGCATAGCAAAATCACATTGCAGAATGACGAGCTTCCAAATTGACAAACCAGCCAACCAATGGAAAGCAAAGACATACATATAAATATATATTTGATTGCACAAAGTTAATGATGAATCCTATAATTGGCAATTGCAATATCTATCAGATATAGCACAATGCAAGATCCCTGCTTTTTTAAGTTGTTAATTCTGCCTTATACTCTATTCCAACCAATTCGCTCCTACAAGTTAAATTCCAATAAAACATTAAGCTCCTAACAGATGTTAACTAATTCCACCAATGAACTCTCACTGTTTATCCTTGGTAGTACGGGCACCTCAAATTGACTCGGCAACTATTGATCAAGCAAGCAGCAATGAGCTTTAGGAAATTTCGAGACAGCTCAAACAACTTCAGACCCCAGAATGCAAAACATATTCTGGATTAATAAGAGGATATGAACACGCAATATGCCATTCCTGGGCCATCAAAATCATTATCCTTAACTCAAAATCAAAAAGGATCAAATTCCATCATGCATTCTCTGTCAGAATATCAAGTAGAAGGACCCCTTGGGTAGAGGAATTGTATAAATACGAGAAACCCTATCAACGACGACCATAATTGATTAAAAGTATGCGGCGTTCAACGGGGAGTAAAAATTAACCTGAGAGGACTGAGAAAGGAGTTTTCCCCATGCAGCCGTGGAGCTCGATTTTGTTGATTTTGTTGACCGTTTCTTTGACCGACGAAGCGCCGCCGCGCGAACAACCTTTGGTTTCTCCGCATCCACAGCAGTTTCGCCTGAGCTCGACATAAATTCACAAAAGCAATCAATCCAGAAATCTCATGCATGCATAAAAGAAAAAACGCAGACTACAAAAAACCAAATACAGGCAGAAAAGAAGACAACTTTCGCACCTAAAGACTGCGGCGACACCAAAGCCTCGCCTTCTACAGGCACAACTGGAGATTTCTCAGGTAACATCGCATCAAACGGGTCTACAGCCTTCAAAGAATCGGTATCTGGCAGATCAGACGACCGTAGCCCCGGTTCTCGAGATTCATTTCGAGATTCGTTGACCGGACCCAGAATTGCCGCTGACGGCAGAGTTGTCGATGACGCATCCTCGGACACCTAGGTTTCCAGCAGCAACCGATCAAAACCCAACAGGAATCAATTGAGAAAAAACATGAATTGAGATGAAAGTCGCATACCCCGATGACCCATAAGGAAATCTAAATCGAAAACAAGCGCAAAAGGCAAATAAAAAAAATTACCTTGGATCGTTTGGCGTTGGAAGGAGGAGGCGAAGAGAGAGAACGCTTAGAAGAAGAGGAGCTGCGTCTGGTTTCAACCATTATTTTCAAGGTCGCTCCTCCCTCTTGGTCTCTGATCCAAGGAGGCTTGGGTGAAAGTAGAGAATCAAAGAGGAGCGGAGATAAAGATGAGTACGAATGATTGCGGGAGATCCGTTATCAAGGTCTGTGTTGGTTGTTTTTATATGTGCATAGCATAAAAATGAAAGATATATATATAATTTTATAAAGAAGGAGAAAGGAAAGGATACCTGGTAGGAAAGGTTGAGGCTGTTAAGCGGTGAGGAGAGTGGAGTAGGAAAAAAGATTGTTTGGGTTTGGCTTCGGGTTTGCCCTCGCATGTGTCAGCGTTCTTGTGCTTGTGGCTGTGGGTGATATTTATGTGAGCTGTGAGACACACACAGAGCGAGCGCGAGCTGAGAGAGAGTGAGTGACTCAGTACACGAGCGAGTAGGCGGTGGTTTTACGAGGCGTTTGGTCAACGGGTAATCTTAGGGTGTGTTTGGATGGGGTATTTGTAGAGTGTAATGTATTTGTAGAGTGTATTTGAAATGCTAATTTTGAATTACCTTGTTTGTGTAATTTTTAAGGTATTTTTAAAATTCAAGTGTATTCTTATTGTGACTTTCAAAGTCTCAATATAGTGTATTTCAAATTCACTCAAAATAGAGTGTATTTCAAATTCACTCTATCAATCCTCTTTCTTTCTACATAGAATTTGCTAAGAAGCTAGAGAAGCTATTGCTAGACTTATTATGTGAGAATCTTGGACTAGAGAAAGAGTACCTCAAGGAGGCTTTCTAGGGATCAAAGGGACCAAATTTTGGACTATATTTTTTTTTTCTTATATTTTTCTTTTATTGATTAAAGAATGTGATTTGAATGGATTTTGTAATGTTTATCAATAATTTTGAATATTGGTGTTAAATTACTCTTTTTATAATAGAGTGTATCCAAACAAAGTATTCTATAAATACATGAATTTGAAATGCTGCATTTCAAATACATGTATTTGAAATACACAATAATTTAGCAAATACCTCATCCAAACACAACCTTAATGAATTTAAATACCCAATATCTAAATTGCTATATAAATGGACAGGTTATGATTCTCTTTCTTGATGTTCAGGTTCAAATCCCTCTCCTTCCCCGTTTGTTACTAAGTGAATATATATTCATATATCAAATCAAATAAAAAATAATATTATATACACCGATTCCAAAAATAAATAAAAAATATATATATATATATATATCCGGTCAACATGTTTGTCACGTTTAATTTCATAAATTTTAACTTTTGATTATTAATAATTTAAATAAGTGTGGTTGAATCATTTTTTTTTTAATTTTGGTTATGACTATAGGTTTGAATACATAACCTAAAAACCTTAAAAACGATCTTAGTTTAGTTGAATCAATTTTTTTTTGGTAATTTACAGGGCAAAAACCCAAACAAAAAAAGTAAAACTACTGAACAACAGCTCTTGGAAGAGTCATTCCACTAGAGTCCTCTCTCAAGAAAGCCCTCACAGAAGGAGGAGATTCCATAAAATGCACTACTTGGAAACCGCAACCATGCGCCTCCCTGGCAATGGCATATGCACATCTATTTCCTTCTTTGAGTACATGAATAAAAATCAACTCTCAATCCTACCCTTGTATGTCACGAAGCTCATGAATAAGGGAAAAGATATGATAGGCTTTGTTCTCACAATTCAGTAGCAGTTGTAAACTGCATTGAGAATCAATTTCAATGATTGCTCGTCACAGCCCAAGCCAATCTCACTCTAAGGATTAGACCCCACAGCTCAGCATGTGTGATAAAACACTGCCCTAATTTGCACATGAACACAACTAAAAAACATGTAGAGGCTTCTTGAATCAATCCCCCACAAGTTGTACTCATGGTAAAAGCTATCATAGATTCATCAATATTCATCTTAAACCATCCTAATGGTGGAAAGTTCCAAGATATGAGTTTTGTCCTCTTTCTTTCCCCATGCAAACTAACAAGGCTGATGTTCCTAAACTCACCATACTCTTTGGCCCGTCCCATAATGCGAAAAACTAAGTCATTACCCATATGGCTCCCTTCATGAAACACCTAGTCATTCCGAGCTTGCCAAATAGCATGAAGAGCAATTGCAAAGATCTGAGATCAGTCATGACCCAATCCCATATCTTCCTCAAGGTTAGCACGAAGCCAATCATGACCTTGCAACCTAACAAAGTTATCCCAAGTTGTTAAAGCAACTTGCTTCCACCAAATGGAATTAACAAGCTCACAATTCCTAAAGGCATGCATGGTGCTTTCCATATGTTGACCACATCTAACACATAAGGGGTCATGTGTCAAATGCATGGCAACCCTGGTATTGTTGGTGAGCAGACTGTCATGGAACACTAGCCATAGCAAAATGTGTATATGTTGAGGCCCATCCCATCTCCATATATCCTTAAAAATACTTTGCCTATCTTCATGCAGAGAAGCAGTCAGACTCTCATAAGCCGTCTTGACCGAAAAATCACTATCATACTATTTTGCCCATGCTACAAAATCCTCTCCACCCAAAGGATGTGGGGGTTTTATACTTGCTATTAGAGCACAAACATGACTAGGCAAAACACTTTCCTACCTAGTATAGTCTTAACCTCCTCCTAGTGTACAATATTGATCCACCTTGGTACCCAACTCTTCCTCCCGAATATCCACAGTCGCCAAGGATATTAGCAGCGGTAACCCCTACACTTAAATATCTTGCCAAAAATTAACTTGTTGACCATTTCCCATATGCCATATGAGATTACCTTCTACTACTGGCCAAGACTTGCACACCCTTTGCCAAAGGTTGGAGTTGCTTGTATGCAAACCAAGTAAAGGTATTAGCTCATTTCCACACTTGTATTTGCTTCAAAGCACTTTCACCCATAGCTCATAACACCTAGTAATCAGACCCACCCCACTTTCATCATAAAAAGAAGTGTTAACTTCCCTGCCTTAACCTCATGCCACCAAAAGCTTTAGGTTTACACATGGTTTCCCATTTCACTAAAGGAATCTTCTGTTGATTCTGCAAGGAACACCAAAGAAATTTTATACTGTGTTTATTAAGCTCGTCGCAAGTGCTTTTTGGGAGGAAGGTTGTTTACATTGCATAGTTAAGCATAACAGAAAACACCAGCCCAACTCGGCTCGCTGGTGGGTTGTGAGTTAGACAAGCCAGCCTGCAAAAAATGATAAAAAAAAACCTATAAAATAGGAGGAAAAAAACACTAACCATACTAAACAATTTAGCAATCAATCATCTTATACCAATAGCATAAAAGATTATGAGTGCAAATAATCTAACAAAGTCTAAAAAGACTAAACAATACAAAGTTTTTCAAAAATCATCCTTCATCACATTATTCAAACCGTCTTCTTCTTCTCCTTCTCCTTTTTCTTCCTCTTCCTCTTCAATAATCTCCAAAAGAACATTTGATCCCTCTTTTGGCAAAGTTATTTTAATACTTATACAATCTTCATTATCTATATATACAATACACAAATATAAAAGTACTTAAAAATTAATTAATATCATTTTTTTATAAATGATTATCTCACGGGTTGGCCCACCTCACCATATCGCAACTCAAATAGGGCAGGTTTATAGGCTCGTTTCTAAATGAGTTACTAATATATCAACCCAACCTACCCTATATACATGACAGGGTGGGTCAGCTCGACTGACCCAACTCAAATTGATAGCTCTAACTATCCTATATATTATCTCCTTTTTCTTTTGGTTGCTTTTGCTCAAAAAAAGCATGTTGTATTTCCTTTATTAATAAGCAAGTTGCACGCAACTCACGTTTAATGTGTTAGTGAAGTTGTAAGCATTATATGCTCCTATCCTATAAAATCCCTCTATATGACAATGTGAATAGAATAAATACTAATTGATTTATATTTATTACGAGTGAAAAAACCTTGTACTTTTAACTGGAGCCAATAAATCTCTTAAATTTTATAAATAGACACACAATTAATAGTCAATATTTGTAATACTCGTATAATAAGTATTGCTTTGGTAAGGAATTATATTCTAGCATTCTTAATTCTGGCATCCAATATTAACTATATAGACTATAGAGTATATATACAGTGCATAACAACCCTATTGTGTAAGAGTAAGATTAGTATGGGTGGCAATTTTCAATGCAACATTACTATGACACTATAACTGGAACAAACATGACATTTGTTACATGAATACCGGTTGTTATAAAATTGACCCATACGATAATCGACATACAATGTTAAAGTTAGCATGCATAACTCAAAAAAACCAAATGATTGATTGGTCAACCCATGCAAAACCATTGATAACACACGTCAACCCATATGACATGTTTTATAAATGGGTTACGAAGACCAAAATCATTTAAATTCATGAGAAATTCAGTTTTTCGAGCTGCAGTGCATCAACCCGATAAATATATCGGGTTTAAAGTTAGGCTGAGTCTACAATACCAATAACTGAAAATAGATACTAGTGCAAATGACACTAAATTGTCATTCAATCATCCACTTGGCCTAATCAATGGCTGTGATGGTTTGATGGGCAACTTGGTTATCAAGTCTTCTTAATAATAACATAGTAGCTTAATATTTTTGTTAAATTATAGATTGACTCCATTTTTTTTTGGAAGCTCACGCATAAGTAGAGGTGTTTTTTCATACAACCCATTAAAGCCAAAGTGAGCTTAAGGAAGGCCGACTGATCAGGCCAACGCACACTTGAACAAGATCTTTAGTCACCCAGACACATTTCAAAACGATGTCTAGCGTTTATGAGGATTAGAGCAGAAAGGTTGGTTCCCGAGTTGTGTTGTCAACTGATATTAACCGTTCAATTGAATATTTGATTATAGGTGGACTCGGTCAACCAATTGACGGTTACTCCCTGTCACGACATTCTATAATCTTAAATTCTTAGTTCTTGGCTAGCCAAAACAGAAAAAGTCATCTTTCACAGGTCTGGCATTTGGTCGAACATTTAGAAGGTGCACCATAATAACTATTCCGATCAAAACCCCACTGCTAAGCACACCTCAACACAAGCGCAAACAATTTGCTTCATCAAAAGAGAAAGAGCACAACTTATGGAGTTTCCGCTAACTTGTTCAGAAAACAATGACGACAAAATGAAAGCAAATCTTTTGTATTATGCTTAGTCAGTTGGCTTCTCACAAGATGAAACTGGAGTACGAAAATTTTACATTACAATGAACAAAAAATAATTAATAACTTTGGTTCTAGTAATAGGTTTTTTTTTTTTTTTTTAATAATCTGTAAGATCTACAAGTATGAATCTAGCTACAGTGGTTAATGTGAAATTTCAATTTCACCGTCATGCTGCAATTTGCAAAAACCCAAAGCCGAATTGCGATATTGCGTTCATACCAAGGCTAAGTGAATAGGTGAAAAGTGTAGACATGAGAAGTCAGAATGGGACGTAACCTCTATGTTGCAGTTCGAACAGGTTGCCACCGCCCAAGCCAAGTCAGCCGCCGTCAACAAAGAAAGCAGGAAGCATTGCAATAGTTCGGAAAGGAGCCAAGTACGAAGCTAGAGAGCGGAAAGCAGGGAATGGAGTCAGGGGAGTTCCTTGTTGTAGCTAAGCTCCTCTCCTTACCTCGTCGTTATCCCTCGTAAGCTTCCTTTGCTACCTGCACTCAGCTGAAGAAGAAAATGAAGAAGGAGTATCTATCTCGCAGGGCTTGGTTGGGTATCTATCTCCGCTTGCATTGAAGAGAAGAAATTGAAGAAGAAGAAAAAGGGGCATAGGAATGCGGGAGGAGAAGAGAAAACAAATGTTTTTCGTTAGTGGGAACAAAAGTAAATATATAAATTTTATGAGGCTAAAATATAATTAATTATTTATAGTTAATATTCAGTCATTTCATATGGAAATATACGTAGTTTAATCTCAGCTATTTAATGACATTTGCACTGGTACCCATTTTCAGCAATTGATATTGTAGACTTAGCCTTAAAAGTTAACCCAACAAGTTATCCCCATTGTGTTGGAATTAACACAATTTGCCAAAAAACAAAAGAGTAACTAATTTTTGTCTTATTCTTCAATTTTGAAGCAATGCTCGTTTACAGTTAATAATTGTTAGACTAAAGTCCAACCCACTAATTGTGGGCGCAGTAATATAAAATAGGAATCATTGATTAAGGATAAGCTTCGCAGTCACGTAAAGTTTACCTAATTTTTTTTTTTTTGCATTTGGGCCGACATGGGCTTTTTACTCATACTTACTCATACCTCTTTTGTCAAATGATAGAATTATTGGTTTCCTTTTCCTGTTTCTCACTGTAGAATCTATTGTTGTTTCTCAGGTCAATCCATTAGTTGGCCCCAGACAGAAAACATTGCATATTTTGAAATTATTATATATATTGACCACATAATATCTAAAACTATATGCACAAGGTGATAAGAGGAGTCATCACATGTAAGTGCAATCCTCAAAAAGTGGACAGGGAATCATGCAGAGACTGGATTAGGAATAATCATTGCCATGTTTACGTGGATCAAACATTTGTGACCCCATTTATTCAATATAATGTTATATATTATTATTATATGCTTTATGACCTTTGAAATCAGAAAACAAGTTTGACCACTAAGATGGAGTATAGATATAGATATAATATGTTGATTTTATTTTTTACGGTAAATTGTTTAAAAAACTTCTGTTAACTAACATGTGCCCTAGATTTATTCTTTTACTATCAATCTCATTTCTCATATATTTTTTCTTATTATTAGGGCACACGTGCAAGAAAGAAGGTGGGTCTTATATTGAAACAAAGATGAGACTTAATTAGCGTGTTAATAAATTCAGTTATTTTTATTTTTCTAAAGTCAAGTAGACTTAATCAAAATGTTAATTGGCCATCTCAATTCAATATGGGATATATAAGCGAAATGCGAGACAAGTTCACTTGAAGTTGTCGCTTTGGTGGGCTGTGGGCCGTCCAACTCACTAAAATAAAAAATGATAATTTTTCATAAGAAAAATACTTTCTAAGCCCACATATCATAATTTAGGGATGTTCCATGATTAGATTAATGTTAAATTTTTATTCTTTCAATATAATCGGTTATCTAATGACAAAAAAGACAGAATGATATTGCAAATAACTTATTAGTCTAATAACATCTATTTTGATTATAAAAATTAGAGGTTTAATATCAATAATTCTATTTCCATCATATATTTCCTCCTTTTTTCCTGTACTCTTTTTGTAGAATGATATTAATTTTTTATAATTAATTTTCTGTGATAGTATTAATATTTAAAAATAATACGAGTCCCACCAATCGGTCAACCTGCATTTATTCATATGGACAGAATTGAAACATAGGGTTCAATAGGAATGATAACACTCCAAATCCTTTTCCCTAACATAGTAACCAAATAATAAATTGAACCATTTATGTATTAACTTCCTAATATTGAGATTTCATAAGATGTACGTCGTAAAGATGGATTCCATGAAAGTGACATTTCGCTAAAAATAACAATACGAAATCGTTTTCATTATGTCACTTTTTTTTTTTCTTGGCAAAGAGATTCAAACATTTGATCTGCAATGGCACTTGCATTATATAAAATCTTGAAATGGAGAGATTTTTTCGTAACGCGGGCGGTGTCTTTTTCCGTTGGAGTGGAGACGTGATTCGGCTCAAGGCCTTAGGGGCCAATTGGCAATGTATAATATTGAAAGAATTTTACTGAAATTCGGCTATCCATGGGGCTTCTATCAGTTGGGCAGAGTTAAATACTTTATAACTATTATTGTACAATGCATTAAAGTGGTTAATAATCCGGCTACACAATCATTCTAAATCACCTACAACTTCTTAGCTCACTCCAATTTGAAAATATTATTAGCTCTAATACTTATGGAACTCCAAGGGAAGAAGACTTCCTAATCCTAACAAGGTTAGAAAATGCGCAAACTCATCATGACATTAATACAGCGCACATGCATGCGCAAGATCATAATGCCTTAACCTCTTGTCGAGTCAAAGAAGGAAAGAAAAATCAGTAAGCAAAAATGCAGGGTCAGATAGAAGTTCACCCACTCTACTGTTAGAAATAGTAAATCAGTGATAGTGATGGGTGTATTTTCAAACATAATCCGGCATGCTCAAAAAAGGAAGGCAAAAAGGAAAGGAAAAAAATGCAAGAGCCACTAAAATACGCAGTGATGGGTGTATTTTTCAGAAAAACAACTACCCAATTTGATCTAAGTCTTCACTGTGCCACTATGACTCTTTCACCCTTGGTGGGAACAGTAGGGTCTTCTTCAAAGACTTTGGCAATTCGTTCCCTTGGAATCAACGGCAGATGCGTCGCCACGGTGTAATCTTTCTCCGCCATGTAAGAAATCGCTTGATTATACTTCTCCATCCAGTACGCCGCCGTGGGGATCAGAATTTCAGCCACTTGAGGAAACAGCGGAAGCCGATTCAGTGTGCGCCAAGCCGACACTACGTACTGCTCAGCCACCGGCTCGTATTTGGTGTAGACGTTCCTTGTGATATTCTTGGCGGCGTCCACTACACCATCGCGCTGGATCTCCGAAACGACGGTTCGAGCCACCTCTGGAGCCTTGTGCGCCGCAGTAAAAGCTTGGCACGAGGCCTGCTTCAGCAGCGACGGCACATGCCGCTCCACCTCCGTGACGGACTCATCTACCTGCAAAGAACGTGATCTGTGATAAATTGTGCGCGACAGATAACGTGCGCCACGTGAAATAGGAATCTGTAACTGATTGCTAACCTTACGATCAACAAACTCGAGGAACTCGAAGGGAACGTCGTGGAACTTCTCGTAAACCGGTCCGATCACGGTCTTCACTGTGCCTTCGACGGTCTGAACCCTTGGTTTCAACGGACCGGAATTCTCTTTGGCGTATTCATAGAGGCTTGAGAAGCAGACGATAAAGTAGGTCGTCGCTACTTGTACGAAGTCCAGATACTTCAGATTTTTCTCATTTTCTTGGCTCTGACAATGTAGAAAGAAATTAGACAAAAAGAAAAAAAAAACAGATCCTCAATAACAGCTCTATGTTCGATGGTTGCTTAGAAATTACTGATGAGAACTCTCGATTTACTTCAGACAGAAATTTAAAGAAAAAAAAAAGTGCAGATTGAGATAACTGAATTATTTTATTACAGATTGTTGAATACGAAACCACTATTCTTGAATCTAGATTATTATACTTTCTCGGCAGCCAAACAGAAGAGGGAAAAAGAAAGATACTCAGAGGCGGAGGAACGAAGCTTACCATTTCTGTTGGTTGTTTGGGTTCGGAATCCGCCATGTTTGCCCTGTTTCTGGGTTTCAATTGCTCCAAATCCGCTACTTTATAGCGATTCGGACCTTAGCGACGATCTCCAGGTAAATCGACGGCTGCAGTGAGTGCTCTTCTGCTACGTGGCGGTCATGATTTTGTTATGAGGTCAACACTTCGAGGCTTGACGCTCCTTGATGAAGATTGTATATCATAATGCCACGTGTTATCGAGCGTGAGGACTGTGGCAGTAATGTCATCACATCTTTGACACGTGGATCTGTCGAATAGCAAGTTGTCCGTACGTGTCAAGTTGAGGAGTGGGTATAGGATATGTTCTCTGCATGGCACGGAAGCCCATACAGGACCCTTTGGCACGAATCTTGAGATCGTAGTTCTAAGCAAGGTTTTAAAATTTAGACCTGGTGGTTCAACCGGTCACCCGATTTGAAAAATGGTTTGATTCAAATGGTATAACTGGTGGACGGGTTGAATCGGTATTGATTTTCAATAACCGGCCGGTTTAAAACATTGCTTTTTTATTTTGTTTTTATGTTGAAACGGCGTCGTTTTACCTTATAAAATTGAAAAGCCTTACCCTTCGACAGTTCGACATTCTCTTCCAATTTTTTTTGAGTAAAACCCCTGTTTGGTCCTCGAAAGATAGGTTCGGTGACAGTTTAGTCCTCCAAAGATTTTTACCGACACTTTAGTCCTTGAAAGATTGTTCCGTCAGCCATTTTCGTCCTCCGCTTATGTCTGTTAATTGGACTTAACAGAAAAGGCCACGTGGCACGTTAAGTGCTGACGTGGCCGTTAANGGTATTGATTTTCAATAACCGGCCGGTTTAAAACATTGCTTTTTTATTTTGTTTTTAAACGGCGTCGTTTTACCTTATAAAATTGAAAAGCCTTACCCTTCGACAGTTCGACATTCTCTTCCAATTTTTTTTCCAATTCTCTTCCTCCCTCACTGACTCCCTCTCTTCAAGGCTCATGCTTTCCAGCCTCACCCTCAAGGCATTTCCAACACGTGAAATAGGTAAATATATTTTTTATCTAATCGTGAATGTGAAAGAGGCAGAGAAGTGAGAGAATTTCATTGAGAATGCTAGTATGACTCTGGTTTTTTTTCTTCCTTTTTTGTAGCTTTTCTTTTTCTTGATGGAGGAGGTGGGAGTGGGTCTTTTTGGTGAATAGTTGATACTTCGTGGGTCTTTGGATGTAAATGGTTTTTTCTAAGGGAAGGTGTCTTTGTTAGATATGCCAAGGGCTTGGAAAGCTCTTACTGACATTTTTTGCTCTCTGTTCTATGTTTACCTTTTTGCTTATTGGCTGGTCCTAGGAGGACGCTTTATCCTCTGTGTTTATATTTTCTTTCCGCTAATGAATTCTTCTTTCATCCAAAAAATGAAAGAATAATGAATGGTTGTACATTCCAATTTTTTGGTTTATTAAGATTAGATTGATTTTATTTACTGTTATATTGAACTTAAGATGTTCATTTCTTTGGAGTTTATGCAAATCCCTTTTTTGATATGCATGTATTGAATGCAAGAATGTGTTTCTTGCAAATATTACTTTAACTATATGGATCGATGATAACATGTGTATTTTATTTATATATTTGATTTTGATAGTTTTAAGATTATGTATTTTAATTTTTAAGTTTGAGATTTTCACTTATGAGTTGAATTTGATAATTTGTTCTTTTATCCTTCATGTTTTCTTTTTGAATCTTTAATTTTGAAAAAAACTTCGGTTATACTAGTCTGACCAGATGGTCCAACAGATCTGACCGATATTTTTGGCCAAACCGGTTTGCTTATCAATCCGATTTTTAAAACTTTGGTTCTAAGTTCGCCCGACTTGTTAGAGAGAATCTAGTTTTTATTTTCTTAATTTTTTGGGTTTAAGATTTACTATGACTACATAAAATCGAGTTTTTTTTTTTTTTTTATAAAATACAGAAAATCGTGTTGTAGCTTAGCACACCACATGAGACTCGTGTGCACTGATATGATGAGCGTAAATTTGTTCGATAACTATGTAAATTATTGGTTGAGCACTATGCTACCATCTTGAGGTAGTGTTATATTTTTTTTAGTTGGATGAATTTGAGTGAGATTCATCTAATAATTTTAGCGTTATTGCAAGAATATTAAAAAATTGAGTCACATAATATATATCGGAACATTGAGTTTTTTATAAAATGTAAGAATGATATGATATAAGTAAGCGTACTAAAAAATTATTTTTTTAAGTTTACTTTTTAGCACGCTTTATTATATCATAACATTTTTATATTTTATAAGAAACAATGTATTCTAACACATACTAGGTAACTCAATTTTTTGAAATATTCATAATAATACTAAAATTACACTGTAAATCTCACTAAGTCTCACCCAACTGCAAATGAGTGGTAGCATAGCTTTCACCAAACTATTGTCCTAAAAACACAAATGTAAAATTTCTACACATTTTATCAAATACAAGTAAAAAATATGAAATTTTACCAAAAAATAGAAAAAAAAAATATTAACTAAGCTATGAGCTTTTAATAGAGTTTTAGTTTAGATATAGATGTGCAGTAGACTATAATAATGCTTTTTTTTTTTTTTAACCGGATATCTCTTCTAAGGTTATTATTGGTACAATAGCAGCCAAAAACAAAACATCTACAGAAGTGATTTCATAATTTTATTTTAACAAATCAAAGTTAAATTATTAATGTCTTCATGTAAATTATCATGTAAAACTATAAGAATATAAAATAAATAATGATGATTAATTATAAATCAAAGTTTAATTTTTGTATCGCATAATTATACAAATTTAATATCAACTACATCAATATTAAGATAAACTTTATGAAGTTTTATCATCAAAATGATGCTAATCAAACTATTTATACAAATCTTTGGACTTTACTGATGATTTATAAATTTTTTTTGTCAATTAAAGAATACATAATAGGAGATAACCATCAACTTTCTAAATCTCAACCCACCTATTCTACTGGGTTAAACATACTATTTCAAATAAGTCAATTTTTTATTCAATAGAGAAATTTGTCATTTAAAAATGCATACAAAGGAATAACTAAAATTAACAAAAAAAAAGTGGCCATCTCAGCTTTCCATTTTCCTTCTACTTCTATGTAAATATCTGTTTCTGACAAATATATTTAACCATCTCAACTCCCCGTTTGTAAAGAACTAGGGGAAGAACATATTAAGTGCATATTTGGCTTAGCAGTGAGAAAACTCAAGAATCATGTTTTCAGACTAAAATTGTGTTCAGGTCGAAGTTACTCTGCCTAGCTTCCCCCCGAACGTGATTGTGGTAATATAGTTTTGCGTCTGCCGGCCGTAGCCAAGTTACCGCATTTTCAACAAGATTACCATTGAAAGTCTAAGTGAATGAAGTACATGCAAAATTGTGTCGACTTGCCAAGTGAGTGACTTGCCCATTAACAGATCAAGCGTCAAGTAACCAAGAATCACAGTATAAACAGCCATCATTCTTCCACCACCACCCCCAACACCACTTCGAAGAGTTTTACATTCTCATGATAATGGAAATGTGAAATTCCATGGTTGAGACCAGCTGACCTAACTCCTTAACTAAGAGAACTAGCACCGAGATGAAGATTTACTATAAACCATAGACAATAACAGTAGTTATGTGCAAAACCACCATGAAGCAATATAACTTATGTTTCCAATAATAATAATGAACCAAAAATTTCTATTTCCGCACCTAAATATGCCACATATTCCAACAACATACACAAAGTTTACATATGTTTTTTAACACTTCAATAATACAAGAAGAATAAAGTAGCTCAACTAAGATGATGATACCTTGACTGCTTTAAATGCTGGATGAAGCAAGCCAAGTTCATCTTTGACCTGAAGAGGATTGCTAGTCTCACTCCGTGTTCTTTTAACTCGTCTACTGCCCAATGACTTGTGTGTGAACCCATAAATCTGAAGTATTTGGTTATCTCCAAAATTGAAAGCCCTGTCCATCTGCTTTAAGCATCTCTCAACTGGGTAATCCCCAAACTTCCCACAAGGCTTGCAACCCACAAAATGCGTCACCAGCGGCCACCTATGGTCACCAAGACCAGGATGATGATTCTCGATCATTTCCTCGTATCTATCCACCAAAATACCCCAGTAACCATGCAAGTAATATGCATTCTCAAGATAAACATTATCTCCCCACTTCTCCTTCTGTTTTGCCAATAAATAAACCATCGCTGATTGATCATCAGCTTCAAAGATTGGCCTGCCCTTGAGTTCTCGTGTGAGTACTTTCCCAACCTCATCTCTAACTTTTCCCTTTGGCCCCATTGGCGCCCAAGCATCAAGAATGTCCAAAGACCACTGACAGTTCCTCAACAAGAAGCTCCCAGTATTCAATCCAATCCAATTCTTTTGGTCATAGACCATCTCATTCCAACCGTGCATCACCAAGTTGTAATCTTTATACCTCTCCCAAGGTAGTTCAAATGACATATCCGTAAACAACGCATCACTATCCATCCACCATAAGAACTCCACTTCCGGTGTGACAAAAGAAGCTTTCGAATCAAAGGAAGCTTTGCCCAGAACCCAGCCATTTCAGCATCGAGAAGGGCCATGTTGTAAAATACCTCTATACCATGTAACCTACAATAATCAATCTTGTTCTTGATAGACTTCAACAAATAATGATCACCAACCGGGTTCTCACATGGTTTTGGCGACGACCCAGTCACCAGAAGCACTCGAGGCTTATTGGGTTTTATGAAATTCGGATAATTGGGGTTTTCTTTAAGCCATCTCGATCTCTGCTCGTCCCAATTCGAGATTTTGGTTCCAAGACTATAAGGCTCATTTGGGTCGCGTTTCTCGTCGTCTCCTTCTTCATCGACCAATATCTTGTTGATGTCGAAGGCGTTGTAATTGGTGGAACTATCAGCACCAGAAGACGACGTCGTTTGAACTTCCTCAAGAACGCGATGAAGCTCGGCTTGCTTACGGGAGTAGAAGTGGTCACGAATGTCGATGAAATCCTGCTCCGGCGTGCCAAACTTGCCAGCACCGATTGTACCTCGCAGAACAACGATAGTGAGGAAGAGACAGAGGATCGTGACCTTGGAATGGCGTAAAGCTCTGTGGATTCTTCTTGCCCTCCGAGCTCCCAAACACTTATCTAACATTTTCTAATCCGTGGGTTACTGTAGTTTGAATGCGACGCGTCCAACTTATCAAACCCAAAAATAGCGAAGAAAAAAAAATGAAATTTGGGTGCAATACGAGTTAGAAACCCCAGAAACAGAACATTCGTTTTGGGTAGGGAGACAGATTGAAATGGGAAAGGATCAGCAATTGGCAGCACAATTGTGGGCCGAACAGAAACACGTTTCTTTTGTGACCAAACACCAGCGAAGCTTAGGAGAGATCCTCCGACAAGACATGCCGTTTTGTTAGTGGTGGTGGATTTTGTTATGACCACTACGGTCCGGTCCGTTCGACTTCGAGTAGTACATAAAAAAAAAACAAAAGAGTCCGTGTACGTATTTTTTTTTTGAAGTTTCATGGACTGTATTTTATTTTCTCACTACCTAAACAGAAGGAATTCGAAGCATTTTCTTCAACAGGTAGCCAGTGTAGCTACTGTCTACTGATATATGAACGATGGCTGCACCAACATCCGTATGATCTACATATCAATTAGATTCGGCATCATATCCTTTTTTATTTCGCAATTCCTTTTTTTTTTTTTGCCGTTATTTCGCAAGTCCAAGAAGTACTGAATTAGTCTTCACTTAGCCGTCTTCGGAAGGCTTGAGAGGCGCCCGCCGGGGGGNGGGGGGGGGGGGAGGAGGAGATCTAACAGGTTTCAAGCTGTTTCAATTGCCATTAGATATAGAACTATAAATTACAAAAGTCTGTTTGGTAAAACATGAAAACATAAAACTGCACAAGAAAAGTCTCTTGATTATTTGCAAGGACAAAGAAGAATCAGTGCTAAACATTGTGCCAGAAACCAGAAGAAACAATAGGTAAGAGGCAGAGATAACCACGTCCCTTTTAACCCTCTGATTTGGATTGTTTATAACTTGTAGCGCCAAATCACTTGAAAGGCAGAGACACCCACATAAAAAGGGGGAAGGAGGGGTGGGAAGCAGCTCCAATTATGGATTAATAAAATATTTTCATCAAATCTCTTGAACATTTGTGCATGCATCTAGAAACATATAAATGGATTTGTAAAGGAAGTTAAAAATACAGAAGAACTAACCTACTCGGTCAGGCAGAGCTTCCTCAGTGTTATGGAGGTACGCCTCATTTGATTTAATTCCTGCCCTTCCCATATTTGAAACCCTGGTTTGCGATTAATCTCATGCTTCCAATGGTAACGAGCTTCCCCTGACATTAGAACCAATGAGCCTGGTGTAAGTAAAATGGGAATCCTTGTTGTGGATGAAGCTGATTTTCCTTCCTTGTCAATGCCACCAGCTGTTGTTCCAACCCTTGTAAAATGCATGACACATGATGACTCTAAGGAGACAATTGCAATCCCATCTTCAAAGCGCAAAAGGTCAACATGTGCACAGATACCCTGCACATATATATATGCAGCAGGAAATCTTTATTACAATTCTGTCTAAATACCAAAATATCCAAAATGATGCAGTTTGTCCTTGATCACATGACCTAATGTAATCAAGCAAATGTAGAACAATATGCACACTCTTCAAAACAATTCAAAGAAAGCAAATGTTGAACAAATTGACAAGAACCAACAAATGATTGGGATTACAAGTTTCAAGAAGAACAGTACTTCGATAAAGGTAAAATATCAAAACATTTGTGAAGTATAATCATCAGATGGGCTTACCGAGATAGATTAATTCTTTAAACATAAAAATAAACCTGATAACTCTAGTTCTATATAGAGAAGGAACTGAATCCAAACAACATGATCATTGATCTACTCGGGATTCTCCATATCGCACCTCACTTGGATTGTATACATTTGCAATCAGTTGGTCAAAAAGCGGATATCTCCATAGTAAATCTAATGGAAAAACACAAGCTTCCTCATTTCCTTCAAAAGTGTCCAGTTCCACTAAATCAAAATTACCATCACATAGAAGCACCAATTCACGAATAGAATCTGATAATTCTGTAGCCCATGCTGGAAAATCACCAAATCTCATAGCCTGTCCAAAGAAAGAATTGAAGGTTATCTAATTAGAGATAGCTTAGCACACAACAAACATGGCTGGCAACAAACTCAGTATGATTACCGTGATATTAAACTGTTTATTATTATTGTTATTGAATTATAATGTCCCCTAAGAGGATCACTCTAAAATCCAATCATGAGAAGTTATGTCACCTGTGATGCTAAGTTGAATCATAAAAGTGAAATGCAAACCACAACTTCAGTTGCAAAAGCCAACGACACAATTTACAGGATTGTGATGGACCTATTCAAAATATCCAAGAAGAAAGTGGAAACATATTCCCCACAGACCCTTCTTACTATCCGTGAGTGTTAGACTGTCGTTCAAGGGTGAGCTTGAACCACCTGAAATTTTAGTCCATCAATCTATGCCTTCTGTATATAAAGGATGTAAAACAGCTCATACTAAGGGGGTCCTCAACAAATCAAGAATTTTATGTTTCTCCTTAGTAGTAATCAGCAAAATCACCACATTTACGACCAATAGTAAAATAAAGGGTCTAAAAGGAATGAAATCTTTACCCCAATCTTTGTCCTCATCATGTTACTTTCCTCTAATCTTACCAGTATCTACTCAAAAGTGTCAATAAACACAACAAATTACTGAATAAAGCTGAAGTACATTCCCACAGACAATGAGACAAAGGGTTAAGATTCCTTCTACTGCTCTTGACTTCAGATCACTCAAACCAGCTCACAGCGTCTTAACCAAGATGAACTACCATCGCTTCTACTTCTACATCCAAGAATTTGAATAATCCTTCTTTCATGCTTTGCATCCAAAATTTATTCAATTAAAATGTGAACACCTCTTTTATCGAAAATTATATTTCTAAGCGTTTATTAAAATAAGAGGTTCGTAGAGTGTCTGGCACACCTGATTGTTTGAGGCTTCAGTGAACCACCCTTCTGCAACCACAGATTTTACATTTAGTGTTAAATTTCAGCATGATTCTATTTCTAGGACAAAACGAATAGGCATTTGCACAATCTGAAAACTATACGGGGGAAAAAGAAAAAAGAAGAAGAAATAATACACCGTTACATCATTGATTCATTATATCTTGGAATAAGCCTAAATTGGGCAGTGGGTACATGAAATCGAAATCACAGAGTTATGTACAGCGATCGATGGAGAAAATAACAATGACGCGGTGTGAATCTACGAGGAAGGAAAAGCGAACCGTTTTGAATTTCAGATAGCAAACAAGATTGTTTTTTAGGAGAGAGGAAATCTCTGCACAACCATAACCCTTTGATTTGGTCAATTCGTTCCCAACTGGGGTTTTGCCCCAAAACGGGCCGAGATCGATCATCTCCGTGTGTTGAATCTTCGGCTTCGCTATCGGATGATTGGCCAAAGACTTGTTCGAACAGGACCTTGTGATGATCATCTTCCATCCCAGTAAGAAGGTTTTCTCTTTGGGAGAGGACTGGTAAAGACGGTGGCTACTGGCAATGTTTCGTATTTAGTGCCACGAGAAATTAAGAAAAGAAAAAAAAAGTAAATCCACATTTTGGTCGTCGAAATATTTGAGTTTAGACAAAATTGTCGTTAAAAAATATATAATTATTCTCAAAAGATTAAACATTCGTAATAAAATAGTTATTCGTTAATATGATCTGTTAATAAGTGATAAAAGTATTGACGTGTCATCGTTAACTATTTACATGACACGTTAGAGATTAAAATAACATTTTAAATTGTCAGGTTGTCGACGTGGATTAATAACAAAAAAAAAAACACTCCACACTTTATGCTCCAGTTCCATGCGGTGTTGTTTTCATTTGGGTATCGAGCTTCATCTTCCTCCATGAAGGAACAATGCAGATGAAAGTTTGCTCCTTCCAAACGGAACCAATCCAAAACTCTTTGCACCATAGCCATCAGATTCTGGTGCGAGGAAACCACTCCTTTATTGGGACCCGTCATACCCGATGAGTAACGCAGCGTTACAGTATCTTCTTGGTCGACTCGATCCTTGACTCAGCTCGCCCTGGGTTCTTTTCTCATCATCTCCCCCAGTGTAGTCACAATTCTAGATTCTGTAATTGGGGTATTCACATTTTCTTCCATTATAATGATTGGTAGATTAGCTGATGTCGCTATGACTTTGGGAACCAGTGGGTCAATTGTGAAGGCGAGGACCGCCTTGGAATTAGAGATTTGCTTGGCGATTTCACGAGGTGTTTTGAGGGGGTTGGTGGTGGTGATTATAGCTCTGAGGGACATGACGGCAAGGCACACCACGGGAAAGTAGATGGAGTTTGGGGAGAGAAGGAGGACGATATGACACTTTCGGATGCCCATATCGGAGAGAGAGGTGGCGATGACATCGATGGCTCGCTAGAGCTGCTGGAAGGTGAAGTTGCGGCCTGTAGCAGCGTCGATGAAAGCAATCTTGCCATGGTGAGCACGGGAGGCGATGAAGGTGGTGACGTCTAGGGACTAGTTTTGAGGAAGTGGGATAGGCTTGCACTTGCTGTAAAAGATTGATGAAGGTGTGCCTTATTTTTTGTTATTAATCCACGTCAGCAGCTCCCATGACAATTTAAAATGTTATTTCAGTTTCTAACGTTCCACGCAAGTAGTTAACGATGACACGTCAGCACTTTTGTCACCTGTTAACAGACTAAACTAACAGATTACTATTTTGTTATGGTTGTCCAATCTTTTGAGGACCAATTTGTAGTTATTTATCTTTCAATAATGATTTTGTCTAAACTTGAATCTTTCGAGAATCAAAATATAAGTTTTCTCCAAAAAAAAATTAAAATTTGAGTAATATGTTTTATGGCCCAAGTCTTCATACATAATTCTTCTTTAATTTCAACTTTAACCCCTAAACTTTAAACAATTTTCGACCATTACTTTATTTTTTGTGTGGATTTTAGTTAGTACTCTGTATTCATATAAAATGACTAATTTGAAAATTTTAAATGACAAATTTGTCTATTCAAATAACAAATTGCTGATTTGAAATTTAGCAAGAGACATCCTAATAATCCATACTTAGATTTTTATCGTGAAATAAGTGGAGTAGGATTTATGGGAGAATAAATTACTCTCTGATATATAACTTTTAATGGATAAAAAATTTATTTTATATGTTATTAGTGTAGTCTAAGAATTTATATAAGTAATTTGATTTGCATCTTTTTTATGACAAATACTTTATAAAACTTATCTTAATACTGATATAGTTGATATTAATTTGTTTACAACAATTATAAAAAAAATTGAATAAGATCAAAATAAAAGTATCATTTATATTTAATCATCACTATTTAGTTTATGTTCTTTATAGTTTTACATGAGAATTTATGTTTAAAAAGTTTAAAATATCTAACACTAATAACATGTAACTAAATTAAGAATATTATAATTTAATTATGATTTATTACAAAATTATAAAATCATTTGTGTATATATTTTATTTCTCGCTGCTAATGTACTATTGAATCCTAGGAATTTGTTAAAACAAACCAAAACTGCAATTAAGCATAATTTTTTCTTTGACGAAATCAACACACGCTGCACGTATGCTTTCTTTTCTCCATCACGATGCAACTTCATCTTTTTGTATCTCTTTGTGAATCTTGTTTTTCTCTTCCCATGGTATCATATATTTCCTACCCGATTACAGAAAACTGTGACAGTGGAACACATAGTTGAAGATATATACTGCATAATACTATGACTTAGCAACCTTCATACTACTTTAAGGTTGCATTGTCTCAATAAACAAATGCATAATTAAGCTGCAGTGTCGTTTTTAGCATAAGGAGAAGGGGGGAATTCTCACTCTAGACTGTAGGGCAATCCTAGAATACATGTTTCCATTCAATTTTTGGTCCGCCTTCCAAAAGAAACACACAAACACAAGAGAGAGAGGCAAACTTAGGCTCCCATTTATTTAAACGTTTATATAAAAAAGTCTTATAAATCTTTTTTTTTTATATTATAAACTCATTTTTAAATTAAATTATTTAATAACTATTTAATATTTAAATATATACTTCAAAAAACATTTTTAAAATTTGTAAGCTCTTTCATAAGCAAATAAAAGTGTTTCGATAAAATAGCACTTATTGTGACTTTTTAAACAATTTTAATTTTAAAATTAAATGCTTAAAATACATTAACAAATGCATATTTTTTTTCCTTTTTGAGCAGCTGCCAGAAAGCCAGGCTTCTGAGGACCTTATTCTATCATTCTTCTCAACTAATTGCTTGTCACAAGGAAAAGAAAATAGACCATCAAACTCCCAAAACATATACTCGAGGTAAGAAAGGTTGAAATTCTTGTGAAATTGCAGACTATCTGTAGATTACCAAAAAACAAAGGCATCCACCAAATTTTATAAAATTTATAGAGTAATAATACAGCAAATAAATTTGAATTACAAGACCCTGCACTGGAGAAGCTCAAACGGATAGAAGATGGCAGAAGGAAAAGGGTTGACTCCTCATATGGCAGCGAGACGATGGGATCTTCTTGGGTTCGTGAACTGATAGAGAGAGGCACAAACTTTTGTTCTTTTGATTTCTGATTCTAATGGCAGACAATGAAATTTTGAAATGTCATTCAGGAAATTTTTGTCTGAAATTTTCATTAAAACAATTCTTAATCAAGCTGATTTGAGCTTTCGCAGGGGCTTATTTCAAATAACTTCATGAAATAACTTCTAAAATTAAGCTTAAAACAGCTTATTAGGAGTCATAAGCTATTGCCATAAGCCAATCCAAACAACTATTATATTATTGTAAGTACTTAATAGAGTAGAGAAGCCCAAATAAGTCATAGGCTTATCCAAACGGGCCCTTAGAACTCTTGTAACATTCATCCGTAAGAAAGCACAAAAACTGCGAAATATACACCGTGTGTCTAAATAGGAAGCCGTGTGTTTTGAAAGCATTTATACGTATGACCAAGTTTGCAATGTGCACATATACCTTCAAACAAAAACCAGCTTAAGATTCACAACACAGAGAAAAGCAGTCCATGCCAAACAAGGCTTTATCAAGTCACCAGCAATGGGATTCATTAGCTTAAATATACGCAAACACCCAACCTGGGTCCCTAGAATTCCCAAACACACCATCAAGCCGACCCTTGTTGCCCCTGACCCGAACACAATCGGATCCCAGAGCAGAGTCAGCGCGAGCTGAGCCAAGTAAAGCCCCAGAGCCGTGGGATTTCTGTGGAAGCCTCCATCGACCCAGATGAGCCAAGCCGAAAGACCCATCAATAAACTGGAAGCCGGGCAAGTCAAGTGTAGGGCCCACATGGGCGGGAACCAGAAGGGCTTTCTGGAAGTTACAGTTACAGCATCGTAATCATGTTTACTGTGGGTGGAGGCCAAGTAAGCGGTTAAGAGGGAAAGAGAGAGAGGGAGAGTGGCTGCTATGACCAGCGACCTAAGGCCGCGTTTGGCCATGGCCATTTTCTTGTCTCGTCTGGGTCTAACATTAGCGCTGCTTCTCCTCTTGTCGTTCATGTCTGGATCGTCTCTGAGTCGTTGTTTGAGTTCTCCCTGGGAAGCCATAGTGTGTGAATCTATGATCTGGAAGCGGAAGACAGAAAGTGAGGAATGAGAAGAGAAGCGAGGGTTGGGGAGGGATTTCAGGTTGGGAGGTTTATAGGAGAGACCGTGTCTTTCTCGTCAACGTGGTGCTTGGGGAGTGGGACACATGGATGGAGGAGAGTTACAAAAGTATTAACCGAGAGGGCCAAGCATTACACGTGTGCATGACATGAGATGATGGATCATGAATCCATGATTCATGAATGCAACCGTGGTAGCTGCCTGCAACTGCACCTGGCAATGTGATGCTTGACTGGATAAGACTCTGACCTATCAAACACCATCCCCCGGACACCTGTTTCTCGAGTTGAATTTGTTTTTGCCGACAAGATTAAAATGACGGACAATGCCCTTTTCTTCGATAAATAACAAATAAAGTCTTGAACCATATTCTGGCTTAAATTTTTTTTTTTTTTTTTTGGGTTATAAAACAATGTAATACATTAAAGAAAAGGAGAAAAATATATGAGAAAGTAGAAGTTTTTGATGGGTTTTGGGTGGTTTGTCATCATCAGTTAATTTGGATCATATTGAGGGGAAGCCTGATTTATTTGGGCTAAATGGAGCCAGTTTTAGATGGTCCATGTTCTTGATCCACTTGGGAGACCCAAATGGGAGGTTGGCCTGGCTAGGCTCTTAACTTAAAGTAACTAACGGAGGCGGGTTTCTGAATTCCAAGGACCCAAGTTTCCTAATTCCCGTTCCGTCCATCGATTCGGAGTCTACAGCTTGGAACTGAGGTCTGAGGCTGAGTCTGTAAATGGAAGGAGGTAGACGATTCAAAAGCCAAGAGACCATGGCTGTTAAATCCGTGACGCAGTCTGCACCTCCGCCGAGATCAATGGCTTCAACCCACACTTTCTTCCAAAATCCAAAGATACCCTTCGCTGTTGTTTTGCTCTTAGCTGATGCCCTTCTTGTCTTTCTGATCATCGCTTATGTCCCTTGTAAGTCAGCATTCTGTTCCCACCTCACCCAGCGGTGTTTCAATGAATGTGAATTGTGATTTGTGATGTTCTCTGTATCTTTAATTTCAGATACAAAGATTGATTGGGATGCCTACATGTCACAGGTAAGTGTCTCTTTGAGTTTCTTTATATCTGTTCGTTTCCTTGAGATATAGGGTGAAAAAGTTGAACAAACTCATTCACAGAGTGGAAAACTCCGCACTTTCTTTTTCAAGAGTTTTTAGAATAGCAATGTATTACCGAGTTGGTCAACTTCAAAATTTCTTACTTCAGGTGAAGAAAGGATAATGTAGAATTGAAGTTTTCTATCCCATGTCCTATGCCTTTAACTCGTGATTTCTCTGTAACCATGATCGAATTTTACTAAATTTTCTTTCTGGGTTGCCCAATTATTAGTCTAGATATATAGTGTAATGTTGTTCGTTCTAATAGGTTAGCGGATTTCTTGGAGGAGAGAGGGATTATAAGAACCTGAAAGGTGATACCGGCCCTCTGGTCTACCCAGCTGGCTTTCTATACGTTTATTCTGCGTTCCAATATGTTACAGGAGGAGTAGTTTATCCAGCGCAGGTCAGTTGATATATACCCAATATTTGCCAAGACATTTTTCATTTGAATGACTAATGAATGCATGTTAGAAATAATGGATGAATTATCCCGTGTTTATCTTCTCTCATTGCAGGTTTTGTTTGGAGTTTTGTATATCATTAATCTGGCAATCATTCTGTCCATCTATGTGAAGACTGATGTGGTATGGAAGTTTCTATTAAGAGTGAACTTCTAATTCTCTCTCTCAATAGGTGCCTGTAGACATGAGGTCAATTTGTAAATTGCATGTTAAAACTAGTATGGATTGTTCTTATTCTTAGCTTTTGTCATTTCTGATATGTGCATAAATATAGTTAGCATCATATGTGTGATTCTGGGAACTTGTTTTATTTAACGCAAGTTTTTGTGCTTGGCTGTTGATTTGGCTTGCGGAAATTATTGTGATCATAAATTGCCATTATGCATGCAAATTGTCTTACATAAATAAACTAATTAAATGTATATTTTGAATTTCAAAACAATATTTGCTGCTAATTTTCTCCCAATTCTTGTTGGTTTTCTCCTGAATTGGCATTGATGTTAACTTTCGTTGGTCTTGAAATGCTTAACAGCTTCCGTGGTGGGCCCTTTGCTTACTTTCTCTCTCAAAAAGAGTGCATTCTATTTTTGTGCTTCGTCTCTTTAATGACTGTGTGGCGATGATGCTTCTTCATGCTGCATTACTGTTGCTTATGCACCAAAGGTGGAATCTGGGTTTGATTATTTTCAGGTAATGGTTCTCTTCCTAAACTCATCTTTCTGTAAGGTCAAAAATTTTACATGGCTTTTCGTATTTGTTTGCTAGTGGGGCTGTTTCAGTAAAGATGAATGTGCTTCTTTATGCTCCACCCTTATTGCTCCTTATGCTAAAGGTACATTATTTATGGTTGAGTATGTTGCATTTAATATCTCATTAATATTGCAAACAAACTTGCTCATGTGCTTCTTTTTTCTTCAAGCACATGCAGGCTATGGATATCAGTGGGTTGTTATGGGCATTAGCTGGTGCAGCACTGATTCAGGTGCTTCACCCTGTTGTTTCTTTTTCTTTGAATATTTTATGATACTTTTAATCATGATAGTATTATCTGGCATTAGACTATCATTCTCAAATCTGCAAGCTGTTGTTATTTTCCTCATATGATATGCTTTACAGAGTGAACAAATTTCTGATGTCATAAGGTTGGTATTTGTCTGTCTTAAATATTCTTTCCACATTTTTTAGGTGAGTTGGACTTCTTGGACTTCGATTGGGCCTGGTGTTCAAGAGTGAGCAATGTCCAAATAATGCTGTCACTCGTTAACTCCTATGTGGTAAATGCTGATACAGATACTGTTGGGGCTTCCTTTCCTGGTTTCACATCCAGTTGCCTATATAGCAGGGGCTTTCAATCTTGGCCGCGTTTTTATCCATTTCTGGTACTTCTTGTTTGAGTTTTATTTTGATATGTGCTTGATAACCTTGAATCCTGCAAACAAATTTAACCTTTCACTGTAATTAGAAAACCGCTTGTTTGGGTGAAATGATGGTGAATGGGAGAAGGGAATAAATTTTTATTTCATGCAAGGGTTATCTGGAACCCTTTTCTTCACTAGGGAACATAAGGGTCTCTGGATGAGTCATTAAAACTTATACTAGTGACATCCGTCTTAAAATGATACAATAAGTGAAGAAGCTACTGAATTTCTGGTGTCTTAAATGGTGGATGATTGCAGTTTTTTACTTTAAAGCCTACTGCAAGTGTCAAAGTCCACAAGGGCTTAATAATATTCAGTAAGCATGAATCTATATCTTCTCTTTATGTGATAATGCCTTTATTTTTCTGTCTCTTTATTTGTGCATACACTATTTTTTTTTTTTTGTTCCATTTATGTTCTCCTGATATGTAATTTTTACTGTATTTTATCAGGTCTGTTAACTTCAAGTTCGTCCCTGAAGCAGTATTCATATCCAAGGGATTTGCGATCTCTTTGTTGGTTACGCACCTCATATTACTTATTTCATTTGCGAATTATAGATGGTGCAAGTAGGTATAAAAGTTTTATTTTTAACTATGCTTGCAAAGCTATTGTTGCCTGTTTTGATGCAATAAATTTGATCCGGACTAACTTTTTTATATAACCATGTCATGGACCAACCTCTTGAATGTATCTAGCCTAACTGGTATAAATAGGCTCCTGCTGTACTTAAGGTTCTCATATGGATGTGGCAAGCTGCTTTATATATGTTTACTTATTTATTTGATTGCAGGCATGAAGGAGGGCTTCTCAACTTTCTGCATTCTAGATACGTCTCTATGAAGCTGAGGTTTGCGCTTTTCGTTTCCTCCTCCTCTATTAAGAAGTCTGACAGGAGCAGTTCATCATCCATCAAGATCCTTACTAAGGAACGTAAGTAGTTAAATCTTGGACAGGAAATATAAAACCACTTTCTCTTTTGACTGCAGTTGAAGCTGCCTTTCTCGTCATCCTTATTTATGTCCTTCACACCCTTCTTGAGTTGCATACTAAATCTTGTCGTTGCTTCAGATATTGTGACAACTATGCTTGTTGGGAATTTCATTGGTATTGTATGTGCCCGGTCATTGCATTACCAATTCTATTCATGGTAAGTTCTGCTGGTCATTATCCTTTTCTATTAATATACCAGGTTTGTATACATAAATTTTTGCTTGCAATAAAAAAATAATCAAATAGAAAAAAAAAAAAAAAAAAAAAANAAAAAAAAAAAAAAAAAAAAAAAAAAAAAAAAAAAAGCCTCTTGTAACAGGATCAGCTGTGTTATACAGCCTAACAAGAGTGGAAAAATTTTGTGAGGCAAGCCTGAATGCACCTATCTGTTCTATTTCTAAGAATCTAATGTGAGATATATATTGAAGACATTCTTTATAGAATTATTTTGTCTAATCATTATCTTTTACTTGATGATTATTGATTACTTATATTTGGCTCAAAGTTTTTGAGTGAACAATAGGTTTTTGGTGTAATTTTTATTACTCAGATCTCGGCCTTTTCTCTTTCATGGTTTTACACATTTTGATTGCGCGCGCGCGCGCGCGGGGGGGGGTTCCTTCCATGCAGATACATGTGAACCAACTCCCCCCCCCTTCTGATTACTAGTTCTCCAGTATCCTTAGGTCACAACTTTGTCAGCCATCTCTTCGAAGTAGTTCCAGTAAACAAATATTATGAACATTACACAAAGACAATTGTTTCATTAGTGTGGTTTTATATAATCCCTGTTAAAAATGAAATGGTGCTAATTCATGTAACTTGGCTCATTACAGGTACTTCTATAGCCTGCCTTACCTGTTGTGGAGAACTCGTTATCCAACATTGCTGCGGTAGGTTATTCAACCTCCCCTGCTTTGCTAAATGTTCATGTTTTTGTCTTCCATGAACGTCATAAATGATCCATTTTTCTGTATTATCAAGCAGTGTAATTTTGTTCATGGGGGTGGAGTTCTGCTGGAATATCTATCCTTCGAACAGCTATTCATCACTGCTACTTCTCTGCCTTCACGTAATTATACTCTGGGGTTTGTGGTCTGCTCCACCTGAATATCCTTATGCAGAACATAAATCATTGACGCATAAAGATAAGTAGAAGTCCAAAGATTCCTCTCCCTCTTTCTTTGCGGGGTAAAAAGGATAAAAAGGACAATAATTTTCATTTCTATTTCCTGCCCCTGTGATGTAAATTTTGTATCAATATATCTTAGGCCAAGCGTAAGGATTCGTAAACTTGGATGCAAAACAAATTATATGGAAAAAAAAAAAAAAAACTTATTTCGTTTTCTTATCTGTGATGACGCTGGAATTTTGAATTTACATGGTTTTCGAATTCTTGTTTCCCGTAAGGTAGTTCTTTTTTTCTTCTTATGATCACATATTTGATATTTGTCTTGGCCAATTTTTCTTTATTTACTATGCCAACAGTTGGAACTTACGGTGAAACAAAACAAAGAAAAGGAGAGTATACTGGGAAATCATGAGGGCCTCCCTTTCTTTTTCTATTTGACCAGGAGCTTATCTCCAGAGATCGAAATGCGATTTTTATTAGAATGATGATGCAAATTTTTTTGATTAAAAATATTATTTTAAACCAGGTATTCTTTTCTTTTTTTTAGGTTAAATGATAATTCGAAACTTTTAAATAATTTTTTGAAAAATCATTTAAATCTCTCACTATTAAAAAACACATTTAATAGTTACCTGCTTAAAAGAATGTTTTCTTTATGATTATAAAAGAATAAACTTTTTAAAATAATGCTAATGCTTGTGTGCATATCATTTCTCTTTTCTGTAAGGTTTCTCCTCACGTGTTAACCACGTGATATAAAGCCACCTGTCCTGATGTCATCCAACACATTTTTTTGAGGGGGAATGGGAATGGCATAATGATGCCACGAACTATTCAAAATTCGGATTCATAAAAAAATATTTGAATGGAATGCCGCTCATATACTCTCTTCTGCTCTATTGTTGCAAATGACATAAATACCCATGGCACTTAAAATATCGTAAATATGCAGGACAAAATTTTCAGATACATATAATTGGCTCATATTTGCATACCGCATACGTTTTCAGTTTTTCTATTATTAACCATTGCAAGTGAGACACAGAATTGTGACATAAATAACCCATTTGAATTGTTTTCTTTATGTAATTTTTGGTTTTCGGGACAAGTTTTTCCCCAATTTCCAAAAAGAAAAGGAGTGGTATTTTTGTAATTACATATGTGATCCATCGGGTCACCCGGGTTAAGTATGATTTGTTCCCACGATTAAAGCGTCTTCACTCCTTACTTGCATCTTGTACCATTGAAGTTTCGAAGTTTCTCTCTGTAGCTGGGTAGAGCTGCTGGGGAAATTCCTCCTGCATTGATCATGGTTAGGGTTTCTTTCTCCGATTTCGTTTTATTCTTGGATCTGATTACCTGCTTATCTTCTTCATTTGCGGTTGTATCCCCGCTGATATGTTTGGATACACGAACGTGAGTTTGTATGCAAAAACGATTAGGGTTTAGAAAATTCAAGATCAGTCGGAGTCAAAATGTGCTTGTTAAGACTCTTTGATCTGTCATTGCTCAATATTTTGTCGGTGTTTATCATATGGAAGTGTAGACTGCAAGACGTTACCCCTTCTTTTTCTGAGCGAATTTCGGATTTGAATTTTGAATTGTTTTTAATGGTCGTTTTAGATTCTGTGCGACTTAAGTAAGCTATATACAGGTTTGAGGTTCCACTTAAGTTCGTGTGACTTAGATATATATGTATACTGGCGGATGGCGGTTCTTTGGATTGTGAAATTGTTTTCTGCATTGTGTTTAGTGGTTCATAGCTACTTTACTTCTATGATGGAGCAGATTGCTTGCTTTCAAAATTCTGGTAGATAGGATAGTGCCCTTGCTTGTGTGCTTACTTCTCAGTTTAATTCAATTTTATTATTAAGATTTTAAATTTCATTCTTGCTGAAAACTTTGACCCATTGTCTGGCACTCTTTCTTTTGACGAGGAGCGTTTACCTTGCATAATTGAATTCCTTCATTGGCGTGGTAACATTTCTTTTTGTCTCTTTCCCCCCTTGATTGCAGGACGGGCATGATTCAGAAGACCCAAAGCAAAGCACCGCTGATATGACAGCTTTTGTAAGTTGTTGAACATTTGAAGCATGACTGATATTGTTGCCTGGTTGCATTTGTTCATTTCAATTTTGTTATAACTGCATTGGATCCCATCTGGACTCTAATCTCATCAATCTGGCTTATGTGACATTTCATGCAATTATTGATTTTTCTATAGTCCTTTGGTATCCCAAGTCCATGATGTGAGTGGAAATATGCAAATTGGTGTACCTGATGTTAATATTTAGCAAAGCTTTTTCTTAGACAACATGAATCTTGTGTTTTAATTTTGTCAATCAGCTCTGAACTTTGTCCACCCCTTCTCTCTCTTCAGGTGCAAAATCTTCTTCAACAGATGGTGAGTTGTATGGTCTAGACTCTTAGAGCTGCATTGCTGATTTTGAGAATATATTCCATGGCTGCTAACAAGAATTTTGTTTCCAGCAAACCAGGTTCCAGACTATGTCGGACAACATTGTTACAAAGAATATCCTTTTCATATGCTCTTAAAGTTGATAAACTACGCTAATCTTACATAGAAAATTGGTGGGGAAACTAATTTCAAATATGGTTACTCCATGTTGCTTCTCCTTTGAACATTTAATTTTACTTGCCATCTATCTATCTATCTATATAGATAGATATATGTATATGTCAGATGGTAGGAGATCTAAAGTTGCTTCAATTTTGTTCGCCTATGGTCTTGCGTAACAATCTTCCTAGAAATGTCTTTGGACATTTGGTTAGGAAATTAATGGAACTTTCCAAGTTTGGCTGAGGTGTTTGGATCATTGAATTTATGGTGTCTTCATCCTCATGATGTGCGTCATTTGATTGTTTGTCTTTTTAGAATGGTAGATCTACATATATATATATTACTAAAGTTGCTGAAGTAATGTTTTCCTTGACTTCAATGCACTTGATGAGATGGGAAACCGCATAACTGAGTTGGAGCAAAGCATCAATGATCTGAAAACAGAGATGGGAGTGGAGGGCTCTCCTTCACCTGTGGCCCCCTCTAAGGCAAAGCAAGATGAGTCGAATAAGGAAGAGGGTTCAGCTTAAAAGTAATCTTGAACTGCTATTTCTTCTTTTCTTGCATTATGTCAGGATTTTGGTCCTATGCAATCTATCTTCATATGCAGTATTGGTTTAGGACGTTTAGGAAACGGATGTTTTCCTCGTTGTTACGAGTGCACTTGGTCCTTTGTAGCTAAATTACGTTTTTTTGTTCAAAAGGAAAAAAAAGAAAAAGCAGTATTGCTGACTGACTAATACTATATCTGTTTCCCCCATTTGATATTTGTGGATAAAAAAATTTAATGATATTATATTGCAATTACTTTGTAACCCCGCTCCCCCCTTATTCACCCTGCATGCTTTGGACACGGGAATATATGTAGACAACATTTGCACCATATTCAGGGGTTGGTGTAGAGAACCTGTAACACCCTTTACTTTTGGCAATTTCCTCCAAGATTGAGCCGCGATTACCCGAACATATTTCTTGGATAGAAAAAATTGCCCCTCTGGTTTTCTGCTGGCTGGATTAGGCTGGGTTTTCGTGCGCTTTCAATTTCACATCTGCTCACATGCTGCACGAGTATCATTTTGCTTGCTCCCCCTTCTTCAGGCATCTTCTAACCTTTCTATATTAGAAATGTTGAAGTTCGACTCACATCCCAACGAGACAGTAGTCTTGGGGAAAGAACCCACCTCGGTGCCAGAAAATAAAACCATCTTCAGCGAAAGATTATGAGTTGGCAAGTGATGGCCTTTTCCGTTGATATAAAATTATGGTTTAAATATTTTGCATGTCTTTATAGCATGTTTTTATAGTTTTTTTTTTTTTTTTTTAAGGATTCTTATAATTTAATTTTTTTTAATTAGGTATTTATTATCATCTTTAAATTATAATTTTATTAATTTAATGTTAACATAGCAAATGACTTATCTATAGGACAATAAAAAAAGTTAACGAAGTGCTAAAATGATACAAAAATTGTCATCTCATCCAATTTTGACTTAAAAAAGATGATGAAATGACAATTTTTGTGTTATTTTAGCCTTACGTCATTTTTATTTTATTGTCATATAAATAAATCGTTTATCATATTAGCATTAAACTGATGGATTTATAATTGGAGATGACAGTAAGAATCTAATTAAAAAAATTTCAAACTATATAGACTCAAAAAAAAAAAAAATTATAAAAATCTGTCCAAATTACATATACCAACAATATATTTAAACCTAAAATTATTTATATTTAGTTTTCTCGTTTAGTTTTAGAAAAAAAACATTGAACAGAGAGTTTAGCTGTATATATCTTAAAACTAATGTGAGCTGCAGCATCATAACCAATTCCATTTATCTCATGAAAGATCGTAGTGGTCCAGATAACGACAATGTAATTTCATGTAGATTGGCAAAGCCAATATAGATATAATTCACTTTTTTTTTTTTTTTTTGGGTAAGATAGATAAAATTCAGTTCACTTGGAGCACAATTGACTTACAGTTCCCTGTTCCCAAGCATTGGCCTATTATTATAATATATGCGTGGTGGATGTACAAAATATTATTTATAGAAAAATAGATTTCGAGATCTGTAATTCATTATCAATATGTATCTCTTGCGTCTCCCTCGGCATTTCCAACTACAAAGTACAGAGTAATTTCACTTGTATAATTTTTAAATAAACAAATTTGTATATATATATATATGAGACTACATATAAATTTAGTTGATTTCTTTCATTTACATTTGTTGGTTTAAAATTCATACATAATTTTGCAGATTTACGCATACAAATATCGTCAACAAGTATTTATCAGTACAATAAAACAATAGAACATAACATAAATATTTATCAGCACAATAATCATAATAATTTACATAAAAAGAAGGAAAATAGTATGAAAAGATAACAAGGTGTATGATAACTAGAGAGGAGGAAGAGGTGAAGTTGATAATATTACTATGCAGTGCGGCAACGAGTGATGGTAGCGCAACCTCGGCTGTAAGGATTAGCTTCGGCACCTGGCTTGCAGTTGTAGTAAGACGCACCCCTCTGAGAGCATGGCACGGTGTTTCTCTGTAGTGCTTTGTAGCTTATGTAGTTGTTGGTTGCTAGGATGCGCCGGGGAATCTCTGACTCTATCTCCAACTCTCCCTCTTCCATGCACTCTGCCATGGACCCATGGCATCGCGTTCTCATGGTCATGGGCAACGACACCCACCGTAGGCGGTGGTCGTCGATTGCATCTCCACCAAGGGGGAACATGATCACAGCCACGATAAGCAAGTTGAAGCCTAGGAACAGGAAACATGTTAACAAGCTTGCCATTCTTTCTCCTATTACTTGTCTTTGTTGTTGAGCTGGTGGTGGTGCTACACTGCTACTCTTACTCTTGCGCTTCTCCCAACAATTGTTTCTATAATTCTACCTCTACCGCTTTATAGCAAAATTCAAACCAAGCGGGTACGCAACTTGTTTTAAACTATTTTTGGTTTTATACAATTGACTTTGCTTCAGGGAGATTTTACGAAAATGACACTTACTTTTTAACATAAGCACTTTTATATTTCAGTAATAAGCATTTATTCATTTAATCGAGAGATTTCAATAATTTTTTTTTTATTACGTAAAAGAGCAATGTATTGGGATAGAGAAGAAAAGTACATAGTAAAAATTAAACTCATAAAATACTTTAATTTTTATAACTAGAAGAGAAACCATTAGTAAAAAAAAAATTGAATTAAAAAAAAATAAAGTTTTATTGGAGATTATGAATAAGGGAATTAGAAATTGTTTTTCCTTTTCTTTTTTTCGTTTACGTTTTTCCATGTGTTTGTAGTCCGAATAAGTTAATAAATTGAATTGCTGGTTAACTTCATCAAGTAAGTGCCTCAAACATTAAAACAAAATAAATTAAATAAACCAATTTATGGAATTGGTCTTCTCTTCATTTGTTTATTTATATTTCAATATAAAAGTGATCACTTCAGATACCTTTTCTCCATATTCTTTACGATTTTTTTCGAATGTAAGTACCCGATCTTTAATTTTCCTGATTAATGTAATATGATAAAGCTTTTATTTAAGTAAATCAGCTAGGAAAATTGATTGAACGAACGAGAAAACAAAACAGGTAATTGGGATCATTCACTTGATGGTCCTATTGTAAATAGATGGGCAGTGATGGTGTATTTTTAAAAATGGAAGAGAAGGTGTTTGTGACTGTTTGGAGTAGCTACGTGTATATCCAACCCGACCTCATTGAACAGTTTGGTTGTCCCAATCTTGAAAGATGTTAAACTAAATAATAATAGTGATAACAGCAACCTAACACCGGAAATGAAGAAAAAGAAGACGAAGAAGAAGAACAAAAAAAAAAAAAAAAAAATTATCCAACGAGATTGATAAGCTCAACAGTTTCATAGTTAATAGCCTTCTAGTATATGTTAAAAGGTTCAAATGCGTTCCAATTGCGGTGAAGAAAGTTGGATTTGTGATAGATAAGACCCTTCAAAACCTACCAAGAAAATGATATCAAAGGAATGGAATTGATGATACTAGGTTCAGATTCAAAGCATGCTAGCCTCAATGCTAATATTCTAACATTTGGACCTGAAATTTATTGATTACGCAAGCATCTCATTCAACTTTGTGTTGCATTTGATCCCTTTAAATTGATGTTGGTTTGAATTTAAGTACCCACTAGAAGTCATTTGCCTGCTTCATTCATTCCGTTGTCTACTTGAAATTGAAAACATTGAAATTAAGCACCATCATCCGGAAAGCAACCGCGTGTGCCTTATCCTAGGGTGTTTTCCTGAGGCATTATACCAAAACTTGCAAGAAACAGACCAAATATTAATTGCCAGGCCAATCTAAAGTGGTTTCAACTGTTACAAAGACATGCTCTTGGAACATTGGGGGGAAAAAAAAAAACAGAAAAATACATGCTTTTGGAAAGATGATATGATCATATGATGAACAAATTCTGGTTTTACCGTCCAAGAGAGTTGCTAGTAATGCTTTCGTTTACAGTTAGATGGGTTAATAACTCGTTTTTATATTAGGGAAGAATTCAGGCCCTGCATGCCCAAAACAGAATATGGGTCGCTAGACAAAATGGTCCAATTGGAAGAGGAAAAAAGGCCAATAAATTTTGGTGTTAATCCTTTGAAGTAGGTTAGAGCTCCTTATATAATGAACATCCTTGAATTATATTTCAGATAGACATTCAAATTTTAACTCATATCTGCAGATTAGTTTTGGGGGTTAAAGGGCTAAGGCATCTTTAACATTTTTGGGTTATCATAAATTATGATCCAGAATATGAGCCCGTTACATACCCATGCTACACTGCCACTCAATTGAATCCTGGGAAAAGTAACGGCTAACCTTGAAAAGAAAAAAATTGAACAGCTAATCATAAACAAATCTCAGCCTTCCACTTGCAGATTGAGGATTTTCTAAGGCAAATAAACAAGAAGGTCCATTGGAATAATAAATTTCAATAAGGGGACAAACTAGCATCAGAGTCTAAATATACCTGCTTAACACGATACACAACTTTGCTGAAGTACACAAATAATGAGATGAAGCAATAAACCATGTAGGACTTGCCACCTGACAATTTTGTATATCAATGTTAACCTTCCTTTATAATTCTCAATTGTACCATTTACTTTACCGTAATCTTGGGGGAATAGGTGTAATTACACAGTATTAAGAAGTTTCAAAGGATGCCAGGAAACATTTCGGTTGGGCAATACCAACTATGATGACAACTGGGTTATAATGACACTAGGACAAAAAGGATGATACTTGTACACTTTTAAGTCTCACAGACGAGCAGGTACCGTAATGCTCTTCATTTTTCTAGCTTGCTTAGCAATGCTTCCATTGGTGGCAACTCCTGCACAATTTGCTGCCAGTCAGGCATACCCTGCGAATGTATTAGCATTAATTACTGATAGCGGCAGCATATGAGAAATAGAATTACAACTAGAAAAAACTGTAAGTGAATTTTTAACAACTTAAAAACTTGTCAAACAAAATTTCCTTTCAATCAAACTAATTTGGTGGTAGTTTATAGATGATAGAAGCCATATCTATTATTTCTTAAGACAAATATATGTTGTTTAGAATGCACAGTTTATAGGTGAGAGAAGCCATATCTATTAATTCTTAAGACAAATATATGTTGTTTAGAATGCATAATATCCCAATTGCTGACAACTAAGTAGATGTAAAATGAATTCAAGGCACACGCATTTTCTGCATGGTCATCAAGTTTTGCAAACAGGTCAATACAGCAAGAACGGACATCCCAAATGATGCATCGGTTTAAATAGTATTCTAAAAATCCTATTGATTTTATCACATACCGTATCTTTTAGCAAAGTTGGTAGAAAGAATTAGGCATTGTAAATCAAGTTTTATGGTCCTAGGAGTTTTTGTTGACATCCCAGCAGGCTCGCGAATAAATGACAATTCTATCAGTGGGAAGAAAACCAAAACAAGTTTTCCCCCTGAATGGAACTTACTTTTCCTGATCTTCGAACCCGTCCATCTAAGCGCAGTATTATGTAGACATCTTCACCAGGAGTAACTCCTTCAGACTTCTGCTGTTCCCTTATCCATCTAAATAAGTTAGAATATGTTAGGGTGCAATTATAAGGCACAGGATATGCTTATGCTCTGCTCTCCAACTTCATCCTGCCCTTTTAGTTGGCATCAATCCACCCTTCACCATCTATGCTGATGCAGAGGGAATTTTCACCCTCAATTTTTGAAGAAATAGATTAAAATAGTGGCCGAATTAATAATGAAGACAAGATAGAATAGCATATTACCTCTCCCATTCTGCTGGTGATATAACCTCAGCCTTAAACCTAATTTCAGCTTTCAGCTTTGATTTTGCAGTTATGGACTGTGCTCGCTTCTCAAAATCTTCCTACCATGGTTTCTTCAGTTAGTGTCATGAAAGAAACAAAAATTTTGAATAAAATGCAGAACTCATGAATGCACATGGTTAAACACTTTCTGAACTCATATTCTATACATTGATCCAAGATATATTATCTTAGTTCACATGGTAAAAGAAATGCTAACAGTTATGGATATAACATTCTAAAATCTAAATACAGGGACAGATAATAAAGTGTTCAATAAATGAGGGTCTTTCCTTCAGGCGTGATGCATGTATGGAAAATGTGAATTGGGAGCTCATCATCGTGTCTCACCCCAATGGATGGAAGAGCCGCAGCAGCCTTCTGTGAAAGACCAAAACCTTTCTTCTCAATTTTTGCTTCCTTACCTTCTCCCCAGATGACAGGAACTAACAGAACACCTCGTCTAATGAGCTCAGTCCGAAACCTCTCTGCTCTCTGTAACGCCAAAGATACTGTTTCTCTTTTCCCTGCTAAAATAACCTAAAACCCAAGTACCAGTTAAATCTTGGAACATTCACATTGAAAAGAAAGAGAATAAAAAGAGAAGAAATAAGGAGGAAAAAGAAAAGAGAGAGATTGAGGGAAGAGAAAGAAAAACAATTTGAAGTAATTTAATTACTCAGCAAACAATTTGAATAATAATTTCATGATCAAATTGCAACTATCTCATGTTAAAAACACATGGATAAGAAATTTCATTTTCCCCTTAATGCTAGGAACTGAAAATATAGGATAAAACTTCAGTCAGTTATTTCAGGAACCCCCATTACCCACTCCCAAGAAAAACTGAAAAAGGAAAAAAAAAAAAAGTTCATAAATAGTAAAGCAGACAAAAAAGTTTTGAACTTAATATTATTATAGTGCATGGCCACAGAGAGAAACAGAGGAGGATAAAATAAGAAAGTACTGATACTAACTGGCCTAACTGTGTCCCTTAGCTGCACGAGTTCAACTATGCGATTGGTTGAAAGGCGCAAAGGTAACCTTGATAGTGTCTCATCTCGGGATATTTGAGCAAGCTGTTCCTCTTCTTTTTTATTGTCCCAGAAGAATAACGCCACAAGAACAATGATACCTATACATTGCTGATTCAAGTGTTTAGCCATTTAATGAAGTAATATACAAGGTCTTTGCTCAGGTGATACACTTCATGCAGCCATCATCACAGTCAAAAAAATATAATTGAGTAACTCACTAAATTAATATGATAACTTAAACCTGAATTTTCTTATTAGGAAGTTAAATAGGTCACTGATCACCTCCAATGTTAATGGCAACATTCCCAGCAGTCTCCCAAAGATCAGGAGCATCATCACCACCTTTAATTGCACGAAATAGCCTGGGTACAGTAAAGAAAGTTGAAATCCCTGCAGCTGCAGTAAATGCTACATAGAAGAATCTCCTAACTCCACGAAATGGTGCTTGAACTTCACTAATGAGTTTTAGATCTCTGCGAAAACTGTAGCCAATATCTTCTCCACCTAGTCTGGCCTGGTTGTGTAGTAGAAAAATATGAGAATCAATGTCAAAGAATTTCATACTTGCTTAGAAAACATTAGAATGAGAGTCCTAAATTCCTTTCAAATGAATTTTTTGGTCATATTATCCCTCTGAATAATAATCTCTCATATTTTAGGCTGTGAGATGGGAATAGGAAAACAGAGAGAGGGCAAGAATTTTGATGACTAAACCTATACAATAGTCTAAGTTTGCAAGCTACTATAATAAAGCACAGAGGAGCAGAAATTGGCCATGGAAACTCCTTAAACACAGAGTAAAAAACCTCTTCTTGTAGTTCTTTGAATTCAGGCAAAGCTCTGAAGGAGGCCAAGTCTGGGTCATTCAGAATTGTACCAAATTTTAGATTGTACTCTCTCAAAGCAATGCGTAGACAATCAGCCGCTTTTTTTCCTTCCCCTCTTCACCAAAATAGTAACAAAAGAACATCTGGATTAGAATATAAAGGTAAATTACCTTGATTCACTGACGAAAACACCATTAACATCAAATATAAACTAATTTATGCCTTGTATATATTACTTGCATTGTAATACCAATAATTATATATAAAATGTTCAAGGAAGTGAAGAAATTGAATCATTGGTAGCTAAAGACTCTTGGTTTGTCCCAAAAATTAGGAATCAAAGCTCTCAAAGGTCGGGAGCTTCCAGAGATGGCAAATAGATAGCATGCCTAATGATCTCACATATACAGTTCAATGACTCAGAGTGGGTAAATATATCCTAAATATAAAGAAAAAACAGATGGTTATACCTGTATGCATGGCAGCAAGCTTTGTTATAGAGTGCAGCTTGTGCCTCCACAGGATTGGGATTCAAGGAAAGTGCTGTTTCAAACTGAGATAAAGCATCTTTAACCTGAAAAATCCATTCCCAAGAATACGAATACTCACATGATGATACTAATGGTAGAGGCTGTGCACACACTTTAACAAACGCAACTATTGCATTACGCCAATTGAATTTAAAATCCTTGTGCTGCTCTCAGTGATAACTGCTAAATCATTTATCTTCAATTGAAGAGCTTATCATGGTCCATAAGTTATCAATTTAAGCAAAGCATAAAGATAAATTCCTAACGAAAAGGAAACTGGAAGGCTCCAATTGACAAAGTCCCAAACATGTCATCATAAAAAAAGAATGAAATTGATTCAACAACTGGGACAAAATCCAGAGTGCAATGGTTGTAATTTTCATAACTTAAATCGTAAGTACCGAACAGGGAAAAAAAATTAACAGTTATGCAATAACTAGATATTTAAAATCCGCAAGAAAATAAAGCAATGACCAATTAGGAAAAGTTGAAAAAGCGCACCCGCCCTTTGGAGAAGAGTTGTAGGCCCAAATTAACGCAAGATTCTGCCGTTTCAGCACTAGCATCTGGGGTCTGTGAAGAAGAAGAAGAAGAAGAAGAAGAAGAAGAGCAGGAAATGAGTGAAAATTGAATGTTCTTTTGTGAACGTAAAAGAATGGAGTTGTAAGGAAGCCATGGTGTTATTCTGGTTTTGTTATTGTATTGTGAGAAGGCGAGCAAGTGCTGGTGCAGAGCAACTGCAACCACAGCCATTGACAAGTTTCATGTGCCACACCATATCCAAACACCCCTCTTGGCTCTCTTCTCATATGCCACACCATATCCAAACAATCTGCAACCATGTCTGCCTTCGGATTACATGCGCTCTCCGCTATTCTGAAAACGGACGGTGCGGATCTCACTCTAACTACCTAGTCACTTGGAGAAAAATTATAAATAAGTAAAACGACATTGTTTTATGCACCTTTTCTTTCTCTCACTGTCGTTTTGGTTAGCTTATTATGACCTTTCTTGCTTAGACCACACTCTTATTAGAACCCTAACTGGTTTCTCAAGTTATTGTATTTTCCTCAGGTATTTGTTTCTCTCGTAAGAATTACGTTTGTATTTGCTGTATAGGAGTGACTATAGGTATAGTTAATTCTCTACGGGTTTCGTTGTTACTGTTGATGGAGCGTTTCTTTAATTTGTCTTTATAATTTGCCATCTTTGGCCTCGTGAACTGAAACTTGGATGTTAATTCTAGTTGTTTAAATTAAATAACTTGCTACTTGGAGACAAAGGGAAATTGGATTATGGTTAAAACTTTCTCAAACAACCTCTATCTGATGAGAATCTGAGAGAGTACAAAATGCCATAACAAGTTTTGGCTTGTTTTTATCTACTCAAAATTGGCCTCAAATCAGAATATATCTTTCTAGACTAGCATTGGCCCTGTCTTTCAAGCTACTAGCTTTCCATTACCCTTGCAATCCAAATAGAACCAGATTGGACAAACAGAGAAAAGTGACGTTTACAACAAGCCATGGGATATGATTGTGATTGTTTTAATCAGTTCTCTATTATGTTCATCCTTCTCAAAAAAGTGTTTCTGCCCCTACTCTTAAGTGAAGAGGAAGAAAAAAAAAAGGTCAAAAGTGAAGTTTACAACAAGAGGAGGTTAATAATTATTGTTTACCTTCCACATGATTTAACATTTTCTCAGTGTAATTTTTTTTCTTGTGAATGATTTATTCCTCCTTCTAAACTGCCATATCTTTTATTTCAGAATCTCAAAAACACATATATAGATTCTGCAAGATATAGGTAGAGAAGTTTTTCTTTGGGTCAAAGAGAAGATATATATGGAGGACAAAAAAAGAGTAAAAATTCAAGTTACTGCTACTAATGATATGAAATCTAAACAACTGGTTGTTTACTGTGCAAAGCAGAACTGGGGAAAAGCTTAAAGCAGACTCACAAGAATATTAAGAGTTGATAGCTGAAAGAAAAGGTTTTGCACCTTACAATGAAGATGCCATCTTCTTAGATATTGATTTGAAGTGTTTTTTAATATAAAGCATTTTGACTGCAACTTGCTAACTTTATGGGTTAAAGTGGCTCCAACTACTGGTAGTTTGACAACACAATCAATATGCATTGTGAATCTGATGTGAACTGAAAGGTGTTGTTAGTGAATGTAGTTTTGACTATATGTCTCTATTGTTCAATTTCTGAAAATAAAGGAGCTTATCTTCAATGAGCTGGGTGGAAGATGAATAGTGTTTAACCCAGATGAAAATGAAACCCAGAAAGGTCCATTGAAGTTGTATGATTCTGGCACTCTCCATTCGCCGCAAATTGGTGAAAACTAGAAAAGTAGTTGCAAAAGAGAGCACACTCACATGATGAATTCCACTAAAACTATAAATGCCAATAAAGGTGAGTGTAAATCTGTTGAAGATACACGGAAGCACGGAAGCACGGAAGCAATACATGTTCTACTAACAATATCATCATCAGACACCTTCCATGATAGAGCAAAGCATAGGCATGTATATAAACGATTTTCTGTTGCTACAATGAGCAATCCTTATTGAGTAATGGTATACGTCATGACACTCATAATTCAAAACAAAAGGCGCCTACTTTCTTATTAAAGATGCCCGTACCTCTCATTTGGCACATGTTTTCCTTCCATCACCTTGTCTAAAGGTTACCTCCACTAAGCTAGTTGTGGACAAGAATGCTAACCACTCTGTTTTCATTATGTATTGAAAGGTTGTCAAAGAGAATATTTCCAACAAGGTATTGGAGGACACGGAAATCCTGAGAGCAGGTACGCTTTGTGCTCCACCTAGCAATGGCTAATTGAGTACTAATGAAGGTCACTTTTTCCCTGCACTATCAAATATTTTCCCAGATCTAGAAAAGCAATTTAATTGCCTTAGCCAAATGTTGTCTTGCTATAATTTTCATGTGGATAACAAGGAATGCACCCACAAAGCATCTAAAACACCAAAATGAATAAAGGTACTGATATGACATGCGAAGGGTGCTAGGTGCTTTGTCTTAAAGATATCATGACACTAGTTTTTCTCCTTGTGGATAAGGATACAGGTGCAAATAGTCGGCAAGCTTTTGGTTCTTCATTTCACTGAGCTGTTTAATCAAGCTCTCATAAATACAAAGGCTACAATTCTTTGTAATCTAAAGCCCCTAAATGCATGGCATCAACCATCAAGAATAACTTTTTTGTTTAATGGGTGTTGTGAAATCTGAATGACCTTTTGATGCCTGCAACTTGTTTATGTAAATGACCTTTCCAGTGCAGTTGTTTAAACACCGGCATGGTTATTTAAAGAAATGACGTATATCGCCTTCAATTTGAAAAGAGTGAGAACTCATATCATCATAGACAGAAAGGGATTTTTTTTTTTTATCTAATCCAATGCTTTAAGAAAGTGCAGAAAAGGATATAGACGTGGGCAGTCATGAAGTAGAACCAGATACTTATTACATTCCATTGCTGTCAATGATATGTGTAATATACAGGTATGATTATTTGAAACTGTTATATTTTCCTGCTATCAAATTTGAATAGTAGACATAATATCTTGATTGTATTAACCACCACCACTCCACTATCAAAGGTATGAAATTGAACCTGAATTCCATATACCATATGCATACAGTCATCTTAATTTTATTACAAATGCATGCACAGAATATAACTCTAATAACTTGTACACCTTGTTCACAAAGGTTAATTGTGAGGGCTGAGCCTGGAAACTTTATGCGAGCAACATATATATACATACAAACTATATACAACATAAATTACTTAATACTACTATTAAATTATTTTGAAAGGTTAGTGGGGCAATTGTTATGGGCACTTGTTACAACAAGCTTTAGGAAGATATAAAGGTAAATTGTTTTTCATGGTACATGGAGGCTGAATTCATTAAGCTGAAATCAAGTAAAGGTTTAATGGGGACCACACAATGAATGGCATCAGCATTAGCTGTTTCCAATGGGGGTTGCATTGATGTAGTGACGAGGGGGAAAAGGTAAAACGGAAAAATTTAATTGGAAAGAGAAGATTTTGAGAAGCATTGTACCCGGTCAGACCTATAATGTAGATATATCTATATCTATAAATATATATAGTATAGCTTTTGAACAAGAAGTGTTGTAGTGTGTAGCGAGTCCTACTACAATCATCTCTTTTGTTGTTCTCTTCCTTCTATGAGCATGGACGGAAGGAAATTGGAGTACAAGGGTGAGGAAGCACTTAAGGAGATAGAGAGGCTAACGATGAAGGCTGGTGAAGTTCAGGAAAGTGTTTTAAAACAGATCCTAACTCAAAATAGGGAAACTGAGTATTTGAATAAGTACATGAGGGGAGCAATAGATATAGCAGACATAGCAGAGTTTAAGCGGTGTGTTCCAGTTATCACTTATGAAGATATTTCCCCCTATATCCACAGAATTAAAAATGGGGAAGACTCTTCTCTCATTACTGGTCACCAAATAACTGAAATGTTATGCAGGTAACTTCTGCATGCTAATAATTGCTCATTCTTTTGTGAGCTCCACTTTCTGTTTTGGCCATGAGTTTCACTGTGTGTTTATCTTAACAAACTTTGTCATATGGTATCTGCAGTTCAGGTACATCTGCTGGAGAGCCTAAGATGATGCCATCAATTGCAGAAGATCTTGACCGCAGAACCTTTGTTTATAATCTTATCTTGCCAATCATCAATCAGTTAATACTATTACCTCTATAGATCTAAAATTTCCATTTCTCTTTTAGCTGATTATGCATGTAGACAACTGTTTTACACTTTAATTGCACTTGAAATAATTTTCAATGTTCAATTCCTTAACTCTAACATGGTTGAAGCCTAGCTAGATCTTCTTTTCCTGCTTAGTAACTTGATTCTCTTATGTTTACAACGTCATCAATCGTGCTTAAGATATTATATGTCAGGTGGTTGAGGTCACCTTTAATGATAAGTGGAGGGCCCATTACCATGCAACGGTTACGTTTAAGTTCAAGTGACTCTTTGCTAGATAAATTTGAGCATTCTGTACAATAACGTGTGTTGCTAGCTAGTGATAAGTGAGGTGCATTGCGTTTAGAATATTCATTCTTAATTGCATTAAGTTTATCATTCCATGTCAATCTCCAAAAGCACACAAGTCATGTACCTTACCTGCAGGTAAATTTTTTACTGGTACCATATCATAATTCATTGGAAGCCATGCACTAGTTAATATGAGCACTTGTTAACTAGAAAATATGTTGAGGGTATTATCAATGTGAGCCATATTCCCAACCATACCCATAGTGTTCAACTTGAATTTTAGGTATGTTCCTGGTCTTGATGAGGGCAAGGCAATGTTTCTCTACTTTGTCAAGGCAGAAAGGTCCACCCCTTGCGGCTTACCTGCAAGGAGTGTCCTCACAAGCTACTACAAGAGCAAGCACTTCAAATTGCGTACTCGTGATCCTTGGAATGATTTTACAAGCCCTGACCAGACTATTCTTTGCAATGACAGCAACCAGAGCATGTATTGCCAATTGCTTGCAGGTTTAATTTACCGCCATCAAGTCCTAAGGCTTGGAGCTGTCTTTGCTTCGGCACTTCTCCGAGCCATTTCCTTTCTTGAACATAACTGGAAACATTTATGCGAGGACATCCGCAGTGGCCACCTCAATTCCGCCATAACAGACCCTGGATGCCGCTCATGCATGTCCACAATGCTTTCAACACCAGACCCAAATCTTGCTGATGAGATCACTGAAATATTCAGCTCTACTTCTTGCAAGGGAATTTTGTGCCAGCTTTGGCCTAAGGCCAAGTACATTGAGGCAGTGGTCACAGGGTCCATGGCTCAATATGTTCCTGCTCTAAACTATTATACTGACTGCAAATTACCTTTGGTTTGTACCATGTATGCTTCCTCTGAGTGCTACTTTGGGGTCAATTTAAAACCTTTATGTGACCCTGCGGATGTTGCTTTTACCCTCTTGCCTAACATGGCTTACTTTGAATTCCTTCCTTTGGGGCATAATGGAACACTATTGATGGACTTTGATGAAGACGAACAAGTTTCCAGTGATAAGCTCCTGGATTTGCTCCATGTTAAGCTTGGTTGCTTTTATGAGCTAGTAATCACTACCTTTGCTGGTGAGTTCCAAATTAAGTCATTTCCTAGCCCATCCTTATTATTTTGTCTACATAAAAGTAAACACGTCATACGGAAATACACAACTTATCCACATGTTATCTAATGGACATGAACCACACTTGTATATGGTATATACCACTTATTGATGTTTATGTTGTGTAATCACACTCTTAGTCCATCATTAATGAAATTTTTTGTTTTGTTTTAGGATTGTATCGGTATCGTATTGGTGATGTGCTCCAAGTAGTTGGATTTCACAATAAAGCCCCACAATTCCGATTCATCTGCAGGAGAAATGTTGTCCTCAGCATTGACACTGACAAAACCAATGAAGAGGATTTGCACAAGGGTGTGACCATGGCCAAGAAATTGTTAGAGCCTTATGATGCTCTCCTTGTGGAGTACACTAGCTACCCTGATACTTCTTCAATGCCTGGACACTATGTATTGTATTGGGAAATTCTATATCACGGCTCAAAGATGGACTCAGAGGCCCCATATGATCCAAGTGTGCTTCAAGAGTGTTGTATTGCAGTGGAAGAGCAGCTTGACTACGTATACAGAAGATGCCGGAGCCATGATAAGTGTGTAGGGCCACTTGAGATACGCGTGGTGGAACCAGGTACGTTTGATGCATTGATGGACTTGTTCATTACCCAAGGGGCTTCAATCAATCAATATAAAACACCCAGGTGCATTGAATCTAAGAAAGCACTTAAGCTGCTTAACTCTAAAGTTGAAGCCTCCTTCTTTAGTCCTAGAGATCCTAAATGGGTCCCTAACATGTGTTAGACTTCTCCAAAATTTCACTTCTTTTTGTTCGCTTATTTCAACTTTTTGTTCACTTCTTTGCATTATAATTAAGTTTTAGGGTTATAGTTTGTGGGAATCAAGTTTACTATGATTAGGGCAGAGTATTCAAGAGCATATATTGAACCTCGGAAATTTTATATTTTATATAATAAACACTAGAGTTCTGCTAACAATATGAATCTGGTATAGTCTCTAACAAGAAAACATTAGCAAGGGGATATACAATCATTATGACAAGGATAGTCTCTTCAAATGAGATTATAAAACAAAACTTATTGCACATAAGAAAAAACTGCTTCTACAGAACCTCCTCTTACATTTTGGAACCGGAGACCCAGACAGACATTCTGTTGCAAATTGACTGCAGAGAACATAAATTTTTCTTAGTCCAACATGTTTGGATTACAACCCAATTTTCACCAAAATTTTATGTGACCAATAAATGCTACCCGTCGCAGACAGATAATATGTCACTTCCGTAAAGACAATGGACAATGTTCTTCAGAGACAGAATTTGGGTAATTCCACAAGCTTTTGAAGTGTCCCACGCGTTTGAAATTTGTGCAGTCATACACTTTATCATAGTAATAATCGTGCCCTCAGCACGCGCATGCTGTTTCCCTTTTGTAAATTTTCAAAAGAAATGATAGAACGTGGAAGCTAAACACAGGTTTTTGACTTTGTCGACAGAGTAGAGAGTAGAGACCACAGCAATGCAAACCGAAATTTAGAAGTAATATGTCCAAGTCCGAAAGGGCAAGCTTTACGTAGTGATGTTTTTATCCCTTTATCCTTTAAGAAAGATGGGGGAAAGAAAAAGGAAGAGAGCCTCGCTAATCTGAAAAGGTGAATTTATTTTGGTATGATAGATGAAAAGATTAATTAGAGAAAGCAAAATCTATTTTCATTTTGGTTACTCTCGTCTATAACACTTGAATCTTGCATCCTATTGTATTGCCTTCTCTGAACTCTGATCCATAAGAGACACAACCCAGGTTGATTCAAAATACAAGGAAAAAGACCCAGAATTTCTTCACAACACATAGCTAAAATTTAAAAAAAAAAAAAAAAAAANAAAAAAAAAAAAAAAAAAAAACCCAGAATTCCTAATATTATTACTGAATAGTATATAGCCTAGGCAAGATATTTACGACTACGAGCTAGCATGGACCATTACTTTCTTTCAACTTTATGACATTGATACCATTGTGCTCTTGCAGTCTTTCCCCGACCACATAAAGTGCTATGCAATGTAATAACCACTTTCCGTGCGTTTTCAATGGCCAAAATGAGAAGAAAAAGAGAGAGATATGCTACTCAAACACTGAACTGGGTGAGGCTATATTCTTCAGAGCATTTTATAGTCAAATGTGACTATTAAGTACACATTTACCCACGAATTATGAGATAATTGATGAGTTATTGACTGGATATATGCTCTCTCTTGAAGGTACTAATTTGTGTTCATTAATCTTTTTGTTGCCCATCTCTTAAGGGTACTTTAAGTAGATCAAAAAGTCCTTAACTAGACTCCACACCTTTTATGAACATAAAAGTTATATCACATTAGAACTTTTGATATCATCCGTATAGCAGACTTTTCAACATGGAAAAAGCTTTAAGTCTGCTTGTAAATGATTAAAGCCAAAGTTTATGGGGGGAGAAAGCAATAGTGAGTATGAAAAGGAATGTAAAGTAGTTTCAATCATTTCATCAAGAAATGTTTCCAAGTACTATTCTCTCTCTCTCTCTCCCTCCTCACACACTCACTCGTATATTGGGGCAAAGATTGTACTGGATAAGGTTGTTGATCAGGGACAAGAGAAAAAATTGTCGGCACTTTGAACTGTCTACTTGCTAAAGGCACAAATCTGCTGGACCTTTGCTAGTGCTGCTGCAAGTTGCTGCATTACGATGTGATAATAGGGATTAGGAAATCTGTTCACATGTGATTCTCATGTTTCGCCTCTATGCGACAAAATTAGATGGCAATATGTAGTTGTACCTATATGTACAATACGTGTTATCCATAACAGTTCCTTTGGATGACACAAGATAGCACCCTTCAGCAGTGTCCTACCTTTCTGGAGTTTTGATTTTATCACCTGTTTCAAATCTTAATCTAATAAATCTTTAGTTGATTCCAAACGAGAAATCAACATTATCATTTTTTCTTTGGTTCAAAATCAACAAATTCAAGAAGAACTCGTTACAGTGATTTAATCTATATATCAAATTTCATGAAACTGTAATTGCAAGAATTACAACAAAAATCATACGGCAAACGTCTTTAACCCAAGTCCAAGCCCATCTTTTCCTGCAAGACAAGTTTAATCAGCAGGTAAGAAGAATGACCTAAATGGGATTGTTGCTTTTTGTCTTAGTTCCTACAATTATCTGAATTGAATTTGTTTTCTGAATGGGTTTGATACAAGTGAAAAGGTAGAAATGAAATGAAAGTAGAAAAAAGTTAATGAATTATGAATCGACTACAACTTCTTAGACTGGGCTCTATTTTAATTTACACCAATTAATAACGTATTTTAAAAATAATATTACTCTAATGTATTTAACAATAATAATATAAGTCTTGATAAATTGATAATTTTCGCTCAATCACTTCCATTTCTATTGTTCGGTACTATTGGAAGTAATGTTTATTTAACCCACTAAAAATCACGAATACAGTAGACTTCATGTTGCCATCCCCAGTGCCTAGAATTTCAACTAAGATCCCCATGATGTAAAAAAAATTACATCCAGGATGTCTGATACATTGAGGCGGCGGTACCAGGATGTCTCATACTCGCTTTGAGAAAACCCAGATGCGCAGACATGCAGTTCTGTGCCATTAAATGAGGCTATACCACAACTTATTTTCTTTTTTCATCCCACTAAAACTATGGATTTTCCAGTTGAAGGTACACCTTTGCTGCTGCCTATGAACTCTTACCGGCCCAAGTAGGAGATTCTGATACCGATTATATAACACTTATTTAAATCGAAGGTAGATCAATTATTCTGCTCCAGGGTGCGTTTAGCACCCTCTAAAGTATTCTTGAGCAACATTGTTACCGTCATTGGGCCCACGCCACCAGGAACAGGTGTAATCCATCCAGCTACTTTGGATGCTTCCTCAAAATCTACATCTCCAACAAGCCTATAACCAGACTTCTTACTTGGGTCATCAACAGCATTTGTGCCAACATCTATGACTGCAGCTCCAGGTTTAATCCAATTGCCCTTTATCTGAAAAGTAAATATTTTCATTATGCATACATTGAATTCTCCATCAGGAAGAAGACAGCAATTAACAGCAGATACTAGAAAGGATGCAAAGCCCAGAACCTAAAATAATTCCAGCAGTTCTATCAAGAGGCCTAAGTGCAGTTTCTCTTCTTGTAGCAAATGCTACAATGAATTGAGATTTAACTTGATAAGAAACAGACACAAAGAATAATCCTTTCTTTGTGTAGTGCAGGCAAATACTATTTACACCATTGCATTTCAAAGCTATTACACTGAGGATGGAGGAATCTACTATTAAAAACTTCTAACAAGAAATGTTAGTTCTTAATGCTTCTCATTCATAACTTTTGTTTCGAAGAAAGATATTTTGATCTGTGGCATTTTATGGTACGGTATAGTTAAATGAGATGTCTTTGTGAGCCAGGAGATGCAGATATAAGGAAGGATGTTTTGCTAGTTACCATATTTGGCTGTCCTGCCGCTGCAATGATAATATCTGCTTGACGTATGATACTTTCTGGATCACTTGTATGTGAATGGACAATGGTAACTGTAGCATCTGCTTTCAGAAGCAGTAACGAAGCTGGTAATCCAACTATGTTACTTCGACCAACCACAACTGCCTTTTTTCCCTTTATACTTATGCCACTCCTTGATAAAAGTTCAAGACATGCCTGCATACAAGTAGCAAAAATAAATGAATTACTTAAGGAAAACTGTTTCATAAGCTAAATTACACTTATACATTCTTGAACATTAAGATTTACTTATATTCAATATTCAAAATAGTGAAAACCATAAATTGGTTCCCACAGGTTTAGTGAAATCACAGAAGGTCATGAACAAAAGGGATCTCCCCTATGATTTATATATAGATCACTGTCAATATGATTTCATCACCACTCCAAAACTCATTAAATCATAAAACTGATACACCAAACAACAAAGTCAAAGCTGAACCTACCTAACAAGTAAAAATTCTGCTTCAAACAAAATTCTTAAAAAAGAAAAAAAAAATCCACTACATGAATGGATTTCAAGCGGAATTTCTAAAAATAAAAGAGCCATCTTAAGGAAAACAATACATCAAAGAAAGGTTAGTTCAATAAATTTAGTACTTTTCCTTTTCTTGACAGCCTAAGTAGTCAAAAGTCATCTTTCTTGAAAATGTGCAAGAAAAAGACCCAATCAGAAAAGAAAAAGATACACATTTGTTGATGTAATCTAGTCTACTCTAAAATCTTGCAGAATCAAGTGTATTTGCCTTGGGAGTGCAAGGAAGGAATAGAGGCTCTCTGCCTTTCATTGCAAGTTTGCCAATGTTCAAAGGATGAAAGCCATCTACATCCTTCTCAAGGCTGATTTCAGTCAAAACTTTCTCTTCATTGATATGCTTTGGCAATGGAAGTTGAACCAATATACCTGTGGATATAACAAACCAAAAGAATATGAGGATTAAGAGATCAAGTGATCCATATATGCAAACTTATATCTTTAAGCCCAAAAGCTGTACTCTTAACAGAAGTTATGGATGCATTCTTAAGTCACAGTAAACAGTTTGCATCAGATCTTACTGGAAACAAGATTTTAAAAAGCATTGTTTCATGTAGTTATACACCCAATACGATATAGATTCCAAAAGTTCCATCATATCCCAAATTATAAAAAATAAAAAAACTCCCTACCAATTTGACGTGTGTTAAGAAAGCATTGGCAGGGCACACGCATATATGCACCTTACTGATATTGTCATTTAGGCACAAAATTGCTTGCTTAGTATAATACATAAACATTCTGAAAGTAATTTGTACTTTCTTTTTGCCCTTGTTCAAATATAAACTGAAATCTTAACCTTGCATCAGTATTAGCAAGAACAGCGACAAAAAAGGGATACAATTAGAATAAATACAATTATAACTAACCAACCATGGACATCAGGATTAGCATTTAGCTCGTGGACTTGTTTGATGAGGTCAGCTTGGGATACTTGCTCGGGAAGGTCGATGTCAAAGGACTTGATCCCAAGGTCACAACAAGCTTTCCTCTTCATACCCACATAGCTCTGTGAATCCTTCCTGTTACCTACAATCACAACAGCAAGTCCAGGAACCTGCAAAAACCAAGCAACTCCAATCTAAACCTCTAATTCCATTTCCATGCAGGCTTCAATTTATTCATTCATTTTTTCAATTGAAATAGAAAGATGAAGAGTTGCTTACCTTGCCGTATTTTTCAGAGAGACGGCGGACCTCATCGCCAATTTCAGATCGGATGGTTTGGGCGACGGCTTTGCCGTCGATTACGGTGGCCATGTGATTGTGATTGTGATTGGGACGATGAGTTGGACACTTGCACTCTTTGCTTCTTCACCTTACTACTACTCTCTCTCTGGGTCTCTCTCCAGATAGAGAATTGAGATAAGGATCCGTCTTCATCTTACGGTTATGTCAGGCTTGACTTCAATATTTTGATAATTTATTTATCAAATATTATAATTTTTAAAAAATTTAAAACTTAAAAAATAAATAAAATCTACGCACCGGGCACGGGGCACGGGGCCTATGGGACATGCCAATTGTTAACTGGTGTGTCTCCACCAGACACATCGACTAACAGCCGGTGTGTCCCTTCTTAGAATATGAATTTATATGGCTAGTTCTTGGAGTTTATGTGGACCTTTAAATTCTGTGTTGTCTATATATTAGATGTATAATTGTCACTAGACTTTGAACAAAAATGGTTGACAAGAGAGTATTATTCTTTGTTGTACTCAAGTGTGAAACAGTAAATGTTTTACTTTACTCTTTGAATTCATATTCCAAGAGGGGACACGCTGGTAGCTTGCGCATCCCATGGGCCCAGTGCGTAGGTTTTGTCTTTTTTTAAGTTTTTAATTTTTTAAAAATTATAATATTTAAGTAAATAAGTTAAAAAGTATAAATATTGTGTAAATAAATTGTCAAATTGTAATATCGAAGTCAATAAACCGGTTATGTCAAATCTTTATGGCATGTCGTTTGAGCTTCACATATGAGATCAGAGTTTAATTGATCTTTTAAAAGAACGANTAATATCAAGGTTAATAAGCCGGTTATGTCAAATCTTTATGGCATGTCGTTTGAGCTTCACATATGAGATCAGAGTTTAATTGATCTTTTAAAAGAACGATTATTGTAATGGAAATTCAACAGTAACACGTGGACATACCATATTGATAGAGTTGTTAACCCGACCCGACCCGACCCGAATGGGATGGGACGAGCTAGCCTGCCATTTTGGTGGGTTCAAAAAATCAAACCCAACTCGCTGGTGGGTTGCAAGTTAGGCGGGCCAACCCGCCAAAAATGAAAAGCCACAAAAAAAAAAAAAACAACAACAACAACAACTATACATTAATCAATTTTTCATCACATAATTCAAATCATCCAATACCAACATAAGAGATTAAGAGTGCAAATAGTCTAACAAAGTCTATAAAGACTAATTAAATAATACAAAATTCTTCAAAATTCATTTACTATTACATCATTCAAATAATTTTCTTATTCTCCTTTTCTTTCCTCTTCGTCTTCAATAATCTCTAAAGGAGCATTTGATCCTTCTTGTGATAAAGAGTCAGAGACACAACACACTATAGTCCAGATTGCACATATGCCACTCAGCAAGAAAAAAAAAATACAACAATAGCATTCCAATAGAAAAAATAGCAATAACATTCCAATGAGTGAGATAGAACATTAAAATGATTGTGTGAAATGACAACATTTAAAGAAAATAAATTTTGTTTTTGCATGAAACATAAACAAGAATCCAATCCATATGCCACTTAGCAAGGAAAAAAAATAGCAATAGCATTCAAAATTTTAAGTCTTATGAGATAAAAATAAAATAAATGTGGAGGTGATGAATGAGATAGAACTTACAATGAAAGAGCATCCAAATAGCGATGGTGATGCAGCGGCAGACGACAGACCAACAGTAGCACTCAGCACAAAAACCCAGCAGCAAGACGACACCCACCACCTAGCCAGCACTCAGCAGCGCTGCAGCGAGTTAGCAAGTTGCAACTTGCGACAATGAATCGGTCATGATGACTTGATGAGAAGAGAGCCAAAAGACTTGATTTGGTGATGAGATAAGAGGGACTAAGTGAGTTGATGAGAGAAATTAGTAGAGCAAATAGGGAATTAGAGAACAGAGAAGAGAGTTGATAAGTGTGAGTGTGAGGTACTAAGGTGCACATGAGTTGAGTCGCGTATGAGAGAAATGAATTAGGGATTTATAATTTTTTTTTCTAGATTAAATGGGCTAACCCGCCTCAAACCCGTAACTTAAATGGGTGCGGGCTCAAAAACCCGCTTTTAAGCAAGCCAATTTTATATGAACCCAACATACCACATTTATATGGCGGGTTGGGCCAACCCGACAGGCCAAACCTAAATTGACAGCTCTAATCATATTATACTGACATAATAATTATATTAATTTTATATTTTATTAGATATAAAATATAACGAAAATTCTATGATATCATATGGATATATCATACAACACTAATATGACAAACATACGTAATTTTTATATTTTATTGAATATAAAATATAATGAGAATTCTATGATACTACATAGGTATACTATATCACATTGGCGTAGCAAACATACGTAATTTTCATATTTTATTGGATATAAAATATAATTTATTTTATTTTCTCATATAAACTTGAAAATAATTGACTTATACACATGTCATTCACACATTAGTCATTCTTATGTGACATACCACATAAATACTAAAAGTATTTAAGAAACCTCAACAATATAATTTATTTTATTTTCTCAAATAAATTTAAAAATAATTTATTTATATACAGATCATTCACACATTAACTATTTATATGTAATATGACATACTATATAAATACCAAAAATATCTAAAAAAAACTTTAATCGACCAAAAACAAAAAATCAATAACACTATTTCAATAATTTTGAATCACACTTTATTCGTGTTAACTGTTAATAAGGAAGAATTTTCTTTTTCATTCTCTCGAAAAAAGAAATTGTATTTGCTAGCCAAAAAAAAATTCTTTTTCATATAAGTGAGCAGAGTATACTCCAAAAAAGATAGGGTAGAAGGTATAATTTTTCTGATGCCCTATTCTTTTTTTAAAAAAATTAAATTTGAAATTTCAACCCTAATTCCAACATTCTACAATCTATTCTATTAAAATAAAATAGTATAAGAAACAATGAAACAATATTAAAAAGATAGAGAAAATAAGGAACATTTGAGATAACAATTTGCAAAAACCGAAAGCTAAAAGAAGAATGGATAATATTAATTCTATTACAAATTTTTTCATTAGCTCTCGCCCCACACAATTTGAATTGAACTATACAAATTTAAAATTGGATTCATATTATATATTATATATATAATTCAGTTCTTTGCCGCTGTTTTACCAATTTTTTGAGCGATAGACTAAACAATTTCTCATAATTTTAATAACAGATCTGATTTAAGTTAGTACATAGATGCAGAAATTTGTTATTTTTGGGTTGTTGCAGCCTGCAGATACCAAAATAAACAATTTTGAATAACAGGCATCAGGTGTACATTTACCATCTAGAAAGGCCCTAATTTATATTTTTACATCCCTTATATAACTACTATATCACAGTAGTACATGTGGCAATTTGCATTATTTTTGGCCTTTTTACAGGGATTCATCATACTCCAATCTGATTTTGATCCATCTTAATTATATAATAGCTTCAAAAGGAGGAGTCAAAATCCGTCATGTGTGACTCCATGACCCCAAGAACATCATGGTTCTAATGGGTTCATTTGCACGGTGGCTCCACATCCGTCTCTCACTTTGTTTAGACATGAGAAGCCTTCGTTGCTTCAAAGAATCGGCGGTGATGGCCACCACAGCCGCCTCGTAAACCTGCCGGAGCTTCTCTCCGATAGTTCTTCTGGACTCATTCGCCAGAGAGCTGTCGCCGGAGACAGAATGAGGTTTCATCCTAGCCCTGCTAGCTCTGTGTGTTATAATTATTAGGCTGGGATATTAGAATTTGAGAAGAGGGTAGTGGAGCTATATATAGAAAAATCAAAGGCTTTGGAGATGCAGTTTCTATAAATTATGCTGCTAAGATAGCGATAAGCAAAATGCTTGGTCCACTTGTCCCGCTCAGATGGGTAAGATTCCTCGTGTTTTTGGATGACAGATCAGCTCCACTGTTGATTATGGTGACATGACACAACTAGCGTCAATGTCAACACGATTACTCCATTATACACTTTACAATATTCTTCATAGAGCAATGCTAGTAAACCCGGGCTAGGTTTATATTATATTAAATAACACGATTTTATTTGAGGAAAAATATAAATTAAGAGTTGTTTCTACTTTTTGTGATTTATGAAAGTCCAAAATTAAAAAGAACTACTTTATTAGATTCCTCTCTTTTATTGTTTCGTCTCTTCTGCGTTTCTTTTTTAATCTTATCTCTCTGTCTTTGTATTATTTGGATGACAGATCAGCTAAACTGTTGATTATAAGAGTGTCGATAACCTCTTGCTTTAGTAATTTTCAAAAGATGCTGCTCCAATCACATTCTAAAAATGAGATTGAGATTCCTAAGCCAAACAATATGAAGAACATGTTTTGAGAATGCCAATTAAGATGCCTTAACTGTTAAATGGTAAATGAACTTGTCAATGACATATGTGCACTTGAACATGTCGCTTCTGATTCATGGAATCAAATAAAAAGAGCATAAATTCTTTAGATAACTTGTCAATTGTCTATAAAGAACTTATCTCCTTCACTAAAAAGAATATATGCCTAAAACTAGGAGTATGGCACAAAAAAATAGCCAAGAATAATTTTTTTTTGCTAAATTTATTTATGTTCTTAATTAACTTAGATTACAAGATTCGGCAATTAGGAGTGTTGAATCATATTCAGTGCGGTGGATTGGCAGTTTTGGCCCACTCGACCCATAGGTCAATTATCAAGCCTACTAAATTACTGGCCAAGGCCCAGTGGGTCTCGGATTTATTCTCTATTTTCTCGACAAGAACAAGGGCCCAATAAATCAAAAGATAAATGATGGCCCACATAGTAGATTTGAGAGAGGGGAGGGGGGAGGGGAGATCAAGATTTAAGAGTAGGGATGACAATTTGTTCCAGGGCCCTATTATTTTTATCCAATATGATATAGGTATGGGACAAAAAAAATGGGTTTGGGGATAGGGAAGTCTTGTCTCGCCTCGCACCTGTACTATACATAAAATATATATATATAATACTTTTTTTTTGAATTTTTTTGACAAAACAACGTCGTTTTGATTGAGGATTTTTTAGAAAATTATGACTGTGTGGATAAATGGAGTGGGACATGGGGTAGATGCGGGAATGAAACTGTTGAAAAATCTCCGGCCAGGGATGGGACATGGGGATGTCCTTTGGGGATGAGGACGGAGAGTGCCTGCCCCACCCCACCCCTGCCCCATTTTTTGGAAAATATACGATTATGTTTAATGAGCTGTTTTAATATAAAAAGCTTACTTTTCATCTTTATTTTANTTGGGGATGAGGACGGGGAGTGCCTGCCCCACCCTACCCCTGCCCCATTTTTTGGAAAATATACGATTATGTTTAATGAGCTGTTTTAATATAAAAAGCTTACTTTTCATCTTTATTTTAATCATGGAAATAATATTTGGAGTGTTACCAGACGTTGTTGCTAAAACCTCTCGTATATTTTGCATTATTGGTGTAATGCGAGTCATGTGTGAAAATTGTTCATACAAATCAATGGAATGTCGTTATGAATCTTGCAAACTATATAGTCACATATTATTTGTTCAATTTTTTGTTTTCAATTAGTTTTTCTTTTCAAAACTAAACCGGTTCAAATAAGCTTTAATATGCCACCTACTTAATTCATGTCATCTTCCCACAATGTCCCAATAGATTTGAACTCAAAACACAAGGAGAAGAACATGTTCCCTTCCACACGAGCTTGCCACTTCATTTGTTCAATCTAAAGGCTTTAATGCAATTAAAAGATTAAAAAAAAAATGTGGTGTTATGATTTGGAAATTAATAGTCAGTGGTGGCTTAATTGGACCTCTTCGGTGGACGCAAGTAATTTCTTCCATTATCATGTCCACCACTCATGGCTGTTATTTAATCACTTGTTAAGTTCAACCTTATAATCATTGTAACAGATTGATTTTTTTGGTACTAGGTAATTAAGTGGATATTGTCTTATATAAAACCATTTTTTGATATTCCAATAATAACTTAAATTTTTAGTTTGAAATTATTTTTAGCATGACATCAAAATCTTTTTAATTAAGTGATCATGAGTTTGATTTTTATTGTCTTTATTTCTCATAATTAAATTAAATTTTTAATATAAGATATAGATAAGGAGATTTTTTAAATACTTTTAGTATGAATGTGATATTCCATACCACGTAGGAAAAGCCAATGTGTGAATCAATAACATATATTATTGACAATTTCAAATCAACAGTTTTTAAGTTTGTTTGAAAGAATGTGATATATATAAATTATATTTTGTATCTAATAAAATATGAAAAATGCATATTGTGATAGATGCTTACCACATCAATAGTATAGCATACCCATATATTACCATAAAATTCTCATATAGATAGACATATATTTTTGTTTCCATACTTTAAACCTAAAGAATTTTATCATCATCGTACCATTTCCTTGCATTCTTCTTTTTATTTTTTACTATTTAGTAAACTCACAGCAACGTTTTAGATGCTTCTATAATGAGTTAAAGAATAATCAATATTTGATATATATAACCTTGAAACTTAGAGGTCATGTCCCAAAAGAGGGAGACGATGGTGATAAAAGGACTGGGATCTAATATGTGCTCTTTATGCTATGATCGGCGTATACGTCTTGGTCAAGATTCATCATCCAATTGAGGCAAAGTGGGTGTAAAAAAATGATGTAATTGTTGAGTTATTAAAAAAATACACATATAATATTTTAATAAAGAAACAATACTACCAACACTTATAAATCTTTTGATCCAAATAACAATGTTCTTAATTATATTTTAATCGAGAATAATCATGTCTAAAAAACAATTTCATGTTTCAACATCTAAACAAATTTTGAGAAATAGACTCTTATTCATTGACTTAAACGTATATATATCTTAATAAGTATTCGACATAGAACAAATATTTTGTGTATTTACAAATAAAACGGCAACTACGTTCTGAAGATTTTTTTTTGTCTTGGAGATGTATATATGTATCTTTCATTTGATTCTCTCGATTCGATCCTTTTCTTTAAAATGAACTGTACAACATATAGCGTCCCAATTCAGTGATTCCCTTCAAATTTTGCATCAAAAGTTCAACAATCTATTTTTCTTGTCCTTTCAACCCATTTGATTTTTTCCCCTAAATCATCGGCCCCAACAATTATTGTTGCCTCCTATTCATGAAAATATATAGAAACAACTATGAAGAACATAGTGATTAGGGCCTAAGAATTAGTCAGGCTTATCTCAGCATTGTATAATCACTAAATAGTATTTAATTTAATTTTATCTTTCTATATATTATCACAAAGTAGAAAAATAATAAACAGCGGAACGCAGTTATGCTTAATTTGCTTCTTTCATAAAAGAAGAGAATCATATATCCCCAACAATAGGGTTTCTAAAATCTTGAAGTTTTACAAAATTTAATCCTCCATTATTAAGAGGGAAAGCTGCATGGGGATTTTCAATGAATTTTCTAGATTCTAAATAAATCATAGCCAAGCAAGTGGGACCAAAGAAATCATATCATTCCATCTTTGCATCTATTAAAGTGTACATATGAAGGACAACTTTTGGATATCATGCTTTATTGTAATAATTAACTCAAACAAAGTTAATTTTAATATGTGCAATTCAATAAATTAAGGGAGTCATTATTTTTATATTTGATTTTGATAATATTATATTATATTTAATATTTAAATATAATATATATTAATTCATCCTAAAAAATATTTAGTCAATTATAAAAAATTTCATTTAATATAAAAAGTTAATTTTTAGTCCAAGTTAAAAAATTTTCATATTAATTAAGAGTAATTTAGTCTATATCATATTTAAACATTAAATAAAATATGACATTAACAAAATAAAATGTAAAAATAACGACTCCTTGAATTAATAAGAGTTTGTAGTAATCTTCCTTTGACCTAATGATTCGTCTTAGAATCATAATTGTAAGGAGCTTTCTAGAATTTTTGGAAAATATCAAAAGGAAAAAAGATTGGATGGAGCTTTGCAAACCACCCGGGGACAATATTAATTGAGTTCAATTTTTTAGTGTTGAAGGATATGTGTGAATATTCTGACAGCATATGTAAAAATTAACTTTATGGTATGAGAGAGGTATAATACTATATGAATATTCTACTATTGGACAAAAGGTGAGCTTGAGGATAACATTCGATTGTGGCTTTGCAAAATGACCATTGGGGTTATAATTAAGCTTCCACTTTTTCTTTGTTCCTTTCCTTCATAGCTGAATGCATATGAATCTATATATATGATTTAAAGTTTTGTCCAATTGATGCATATTTTATATACCTCCATTAACCAAACTAAACATGTATTAATTAACAAATACTAAATTTAAAGGTTCTCAGCCAAGAAAAACAAATGACAAATATAAAAACAAGGAATCCTATCGTTGTTAATTTGTTATTGGTATTGGTCCCTGGTGCCGACCATTTCTTCAAAGATTCAGAACGAAAAGGAAAAGGTATCTAACAACAGCTATACTAACAAATATCTTCCAAATTATGGAAGTAAAAGAGATAAATATGCAGAGCTGATATGTTTAGCCAAAGAAGGGAATTGCTTTCCCAAAGGAAGATGTCAATCCACGAATACATTTCTCAAGTAATAAACTACCACTACTTGGCTACTTGCATGCATGAGAATCAGCAAATTATTTACCAGTTATTTGTTAAGATGGAAAAAGTTAAAATAAATAAATAAATAAACAAAAAGAGAGATTTTGGTACACAAAAAACTACTTTACACATAAGATTGAGAAGGAAAAGGAGATTTCAGGTCCTACAAATTACAGAGCATTACAAGGCTATTGGCCTTTCTTAAGCAAACCCCAAAAGCTGTATTCTTTAAAAAAAGAAAATAAAACACTGAATAAGGACAAGGCATTCAAGACCCTCCATACCATACCCTTCTTATTTGTCCCCAGCTTTTTTGATTAATTTCTAATTTCGCAGTACATATTACAAAACTTAAACCCCCATTTCCTCTCAATATATATATATATTAACACTAATTAATACACTATCGTAAAAGGTCACATAATTGAGCATCCACCTTCGTCGTCATCATCACTATAGTGCTTGATCGGATTAGACGGTGGAGGAGGTGGCGGCAAGCGAGAGTACGTGGCGGCATAAGCATGCATGGGATGAGGGGCATAATAGGAAGCACTTGAGCTGGGATATGTTGTGTTGTAGCTTAACCCATATGCTTGAGGTCCTGCAGGAGCAGGAAGTGGATAGTACATTTGTGGGTATGGATAGGCATGCTGAATTGGAGGGCTAAAATCCGCAGAAGCCATAAGGGTACCCAAGTTTGGACCGGTTACTGGTGACCCGGTGGCCGGTGATGCATCAGCTACACTTTCTTCATCACCTCCATTATTGGGAGAACCACCATTTTGTCCCTTGTTCTTCTTCTTCTTCTTTTTCTTCTTTTTACCACCTTCTTCACCTCCGGCGCCACCACCGCCACTTGCTCCACCAGCTTTGTCAGATTCGCTATCTTCTTTCTCAGACTCTCCACCGCCGGCAGCATCGTTGGTGTCACTATTTTTGGCATCGTTTACAGCTGGACCCTTTTGTTCACAATTCTTCTGTTCTTCCTTCTCCTTATTATCACCACCCTTTGATTTCCCGGACTTCTTATCCTTCTTCTCAGGCTTTTCAGGCCAAAGCTCAACTAGTTTCCCGGATCTTTGAAGCTTCTTGATGAGAGTTTCAGCGTCCACGTTACCAGTTACTGTAACCTTGTGTTGCTGAGAATCAATCTCCGTAGTATAAACCCCTGGAAATCAGAAGACAAACAAGAAGTAAAGACAGTTAAAAAAAAGAAAAATCACTGAAGTATATATATATATGAATAAATATAGTATAGGTACCTTCAATTGCCTGAAGAACTTTCTTGACTTTTTTCTTGCAGCCTTCGCAGTGGATTAAGACTTTCAAGACCCACGTCTGTAGAGCAGTGGAAAGTGAAGTTAGAATGAAGAGAGATAAATATATATATGTGAATGAAAAATGAATAGTGAGTAATGTGGAGAGATTAATTACCTGGTATTTGAGGGTTTCTGCAGAAGGAGCTTCTTCAGCTGGTTTTGGTGCCATCTAAGAGGTTGGTTGGGTTGATGGAGTGGAAAAGAAGGGATGAGGAGAGTTAAGTGTGTGTTTGTTTTGTTGGTGGCCAAAGTGTTAAAGGGGGGAAAGGAGTAAGGTGGGAGATAAAAGGCGAAGAAAAGCATGAGAGAGAATCAGAGAAAGCATTTGGTGTGGATGCCACATCACCTAAACATCCTACGAATTCAACCACTATGCCAATGACACATCAGCAAACTCACGTGATTTAGTCACGTGACCACAAAGACATGATGGCGACACAGATACAAAGGATTTGATTGGAGTAGCATTTGTTCATGTGGTAACCCAAATCTTCTGCAATGACACTCTGAAGTCTGAATAGGCCCTCCTCCGTTAATTCTGACGGAAGAATAAGGCAAAAAATGGGAGATAACAAAAGATTATTAATTTTCTTCGTTTTACCATCCATTTTAGCCTCAGGGAGGTGATTACTGATTAGTTTCTACGGTTTGTGGGGTCCAGGTGGTCCCATGCATCAAATAATTTTGTGGCATCTTTTGCATGTCTATCTATCAAATCAGACGGTTTTAAGGGCTTCATCATTTACTACTGATTTTCTGCCTTTGATAGGTCTTGTGGCATCTTTTGCAGGTCTATCTATCATATCAGACGGTTCTAAGGGCTTCATCATTTACTACTGATTTTCTGCCTTTGATAGGTCCTCACGAGTCCTTCTAACCCATACAGTATGGCCCACCACTCATGGGAGCCTAGAACTAGAAGATTCGCGTAATTAACCTCACCCTTGCTAATTAAGATTTGAGTACTGTTTTTTCGTCATTATATAAATTAAATTAGATTTTTTAGTTAAGAATTTAAGTAATGTTACTTATAAACGTGCAAATTCATTCTTTTTATACATTTGCATATATAATATAATGTGAATTAACTGAATAAACTTAAATTTTATTCAAAGCTACATTACAGTGGATTTAATTTTTTTTTTCTGCATTGTTTAGATTTTCTACAAATCTACACAGTGTGCAAACACTATTTCTCTTAAGATTATAATTCAACTAACACAGGTTCAAAGCTGTGATAATTAGCCAAAGATGATAGAATAAAGTGGGTCTGGTGAGATGAGGGGTTAAGCCAATAACAAATAATCATAATAATGAAGGCCAAAACATTATTATTGTTATTATTTCATTTTTTAACTTTCTGGCTTCATGTTTTTTTCCTGTTCAAATAAAATAATAATAATAATAACAATTACAATGATGATGATAATGACCATGATAATGATATTTACCAGACTAAATAACCTCAATTAGTCTTACCACTCCAAACTCTAGACCTTTTGAAAATAGACTATTAACCTTCCATTAACCAATGTTTAAGCAAAACAAGGTTTTTTTTTTTCATTAGAAAATATACAACAAACGATAATCCATCATCTCCTAAAATCTTATCCTACTCAATTTTAATGAAATTTGTACACTGAACTTGTACATAATCAGCACACAGAAACAGCAACTTGTATTGGGAATGGAATAATTAAGTAAGTAGACATGAATTTAACCGAAGGTCTGTATGCCTCGTAATTGAAGCCATCTAACTCTTCAAAAAGCCAATCATCAAATAGTACAGCTTGTCCATTAACACGCCACATATTTACTTTACCGTACGTGGTACTGGCCTGGTGTGATGGATTGATTGCTTTTGAAGAAACATATGAACTGCCCATACCCAGAGAGGACTGAAAGGCTCAGCTTGATGCAGTTCCAAATAAGTTTTAAGTTTACAAATTCAAATCCTATTGATAGCTTCTGCCAGCTCCCATGCCCACTTTCAAGTGCCATTCATTGCCAAAACCAACCCATGCTCTTGAATGTTAAGTTTCCATCAACTAAATGCAAGTCATACTATAAAGTCAACAAAACCTGAAGATCAAGGCAGCTGCTGATCACTATGCAAATTCTCATCTTCAACAATAACGGTCCTAGCAGTTTTTATTACTGAATTAGCTCAATCTACTTTCAGTTTATCAGCTGGCACTCAGGTGCATACAATGATTGAATACTTCAGCCACTAATAATACTCAACCAACTCGTTATGAAATTGATTCATTCCAAAGACTCAGCAAAAAGAAAAAAAAAATGCTAATAATAATGATAATGTACCTGATAAGTGGACCTGCTTGGCAATTCAGTCAAATAATCGTTAATATCTGGAAGAGTACACGCAATTTTAGTTCAGATCCATTTCACAAATACTTTTAACAAAACAAAATTTTGCTGTTAGTGGAACAGCATGTGCATGTTATATATATGCTATAATTACCAAACTAAAGTTTTCTAATATCCAAATACACCATTACAGCATAGAAGGTTTAACTTTCAACTCATGATAAACTGGATTTATAGTGATTTCCAAGCCCAAAAGGTTAACAGGGGAGCATAACACAAATGGATCCTTTGAGACAAAAAATAAATAAATAAAAAGAAAACCACACATACACACAAATGGATCCGTGTGACCATACACAGGTGTTCAAAGAAACATGTTCCCCGGGCAGATTCCACTCATTAAGGAAATTTTACACGCAAGACCGAGTGGCCAATAACATAAGATGCCTTGGGACTATGGTGTTGGTGTGCCTTGCTGCTATTTGCCCCACGGAAGGAAACAAAAGTCAACCCATGAAAGGGTAAATGGTCAAGTATGTAGACCCTAAACAATGACTACACATCAAAGGCTAAAAGTGAAAAATATTAAATGACATCCCTGATCGCATAGCGACAAAGCAGTTACAATTCAAAAGGACTCCCAACTGCAAACGAAACCCTAACCAGAAGCTAAATGGTTATGCATGCCAGCAGGAGACCTCTTTATAGAAAGAAAGTGAAAGCAGACATGCAAAAGATGATAGTGGTGTCTCAGGCAAAAGGGAAGAAAACAATGGATTATCACTAAAGAGTAGTAGGAATTCCACTTAAAACTATTGATCACTAGAGATAGAATATGATATGCTTCGCAGTCTTCTGGCAAATATTATAGACATAAACATTCAGTATCAGCACAAAAACATCCATATCAATAAAGTATGATATCATAGTGGACACTTGGTTATCTCCCATTTTATAAGCTAATGGTTTAGACGAGCTTTTACGAAAGGGACTTTTGAGTTGTGACTACAATGATCAATATGTCATGGTTCATCTTCTTTCCAATACAACCAATTAGAAAGACAAAGGTCATCCTTATTAAAATTATAAGATAGTCAAACAATACGCACAAGGATGATGGCTATAGCCACAACGTGCAACATAACCTCAATGCTTGACCTACTTGACCACAAGGCTTCACACATTTCAGCAGCGAAAGAAGATTCAGATCAAAAATATCTTTTAGGAATATGCTTGGCAAGAATTAAACTAAAGGTATAGTGGGATTAGCTTTCCACGATTTTCACCCCATTTTCATTTATCTGAACCTTGTCTAGACCTGCCCTGAGTGAGTTTTAAGGTCTGATCAATCAGAGTATCAAAATTTTCAAGCATATAAAGACTAAAGTAATACTTATAAGACATTTACTCCACAAGGATAATAATTCAACAACTGAAACAAGAAAAAAAAAAATCTCGTATTTATTTATCAATTCATGAAGAAAACTAGTGAGAAATGCATTATGAATGCACTATTCAAGGTCAAATGGAAGCACAGTCAGTTTAAAGGAGAACAGAAACAAGCTTCCCACTCTAATTCCACTAAAAATTTGTAACCGGAGTCTGGCTCATGCTACCCCAAGCACCTCACTCCTTTACCAACAAGAGTAAGAGTAACCATATCTACTTATAAACCTATCAATTTGAAAGCACTTTACAACCAAGTACGGACCTTATTATGATTTTCTACATGAAAATAGGACCCCCAGGGGAAGAGGGGAGGACAAACATATGCTCCTCCTTCTATATTCATTTTAAACCAATATTAAGTTATAAAGTCAAAGCTAATTTAGAAAATTTAAATCGTTGGGGAATTCGAGAAATATATGTAAAGACAGAGTTATGGATCAAGATAAAATACAATGGCAAGTCTGAAGAACCAGAAGTGGCTATAATTTGCTGTTGAATGCCTTTGTGCATAAAAAAACACCTAAGGTGACTGAAAGAAGAGCCATCAAAGCACCATCCCGGGAAAGCCAAAACTCGGTCCATGTCAGGGGTTTTGACACCTCAAATAACACCTTCCGAAACTGTTCATTCAAGTCATCCAGAGACCCAGTGTTATCTATTACTATGTCTGCTTTACTCCTTTTTAAATCCAGAGGCATCTGAGCAATTATCCTGTTCCTGGCATCCTCCTCACTTGTTCTGTCCCTTGCGATGAGTCGCTGAATCTGAGTTTCAGGATCAACCCACACAACAACAATGGGTTTTGTCAACTTGTCCATCTTGGCCTCAAATAACAAAGGGACATCAAGAACAATAATCTTATACCCCTTCAACCAGAGCTTCACAATTTCCCAGAAGATTCCAGAGGATATATGAGGAGCCAGCAATCTAGAACAAGATCATAATAAAACTCAAAACTGATACCAATACAATTTCAGCATCAAAGTAATTCCATGAAAATAATATCTATAATGCTACATTACCGAAGGACTTGAATCGAAGCAACTAGCATGACTTAGCAAGTATAAACAGTCCTGAACTTTCTCCTACACTGACTCAGAACTTCAAATATGTGATGAATATAAAATTAATCTCCCATAACCAGTATGTTACAGGAATGTCCCTTTTACATGATGATCTAATCTAATCACTTCTACTTTTATTTAATTTCATTTTGCAGTAGTATTTGATTCAACACATTCTTACCAATTACACTAAATGAAGAGAAAACTGATGCCACCCCTAATAATGCCATAAAAAAAAGCAAATAATGACATTCAAGATATGCAGAAAAAGTGAAAAGGATGCATGGACCAAAAGATATTGGATAAAGAAAGTGGAGTGAATACATGGAACACTAAAAAGGCAATATTCCAAAATCCACATTATACAAAACATATATCGATGCATAAAAGAATTATATACCGATTAAGAAGTTGGCGCTTGTCCGGATCGGAGAAAACAATCTGTCCAAGTCTGGGCCTATTAACTTCTCCATTATCAAGTAAAATTTCCTCCCCAAATGCTGCAACAACATTTTTCCACCCATAAGTGCCTTTCTTTAATGCATCCTGGAAATATATAACAACAAACAAAGGAAGATTTCACTTCAGCCAAGAACTCCAATGCAATCAATATTTGTCATTTCTAGCTGCGTCAGTTGATGCAGAATAGTATCGAAGTCTCATCAAATTTCAATGAATTTAATTTACCTAAATCAATAGGAATAAGATTTTTCTCCCTGTCAATTTACCACATATGCCAAACTGAAGTTAAAAACCCTAAGAACTAAGATAAGAAAGAAAGAAGAACCAGAACATACCCGAGCGACGACGTCGGCATCGACAATTGGAATGCCTTCGGATTTGAATAGATTAGAAACGGTGCTCTTCCCAGATGCAATTCCACCGGTCAGTCCAACAAGTCTCATTGGCTTCGGTCGATGCCGTTCTCTGCCGTTGCGTTTTCTGAAGGTTTCAACTACTTCCTAGTTCCGAAAGCTGCTAATGACGAAGCGGGTTAATTACAATTTACAAAACAAGAACTAATAAGATTCTATTCTATTGATTCAGAGAATTTTAGTTAAAAACGCGCATCTGGTGTAGTGGTATCATAGTACCCTCCCACGGTACTGACCGGGGTTCGATTCCCCGGATGCGCAGTTATAACAAGATAGAATTTTCTTTCTTTTTTAAACCGTTGTAAGTTAGAATTTACAAGAAAGCCTCTAATTACGGTCTTCTGTGATGGCATCGGAGTCGGAGCAATAGATTCAAAGAAGGGGTGCGGGGACGAGCGGGTAGAGGAAGAAGGGGGAAGGGAATGGTGTATCTGAAGTCGTCAATTTAATTGCATCTTTTCATTATTCGACATCCCCTGTGACGACTTCTTCACGGGTAAAACCAATAAAGTTATGGTCTTTTTCTTAATTTCTGTTAATTTTATTTGCTTGAGTCAGCTTCTGAGATTATTCACGTATCCATGACTATGAGACAACTCTCAGAGGTTACTAGTACTTTCTCCAACAAAATACTGAAATTGTTAAATGGTTGCACTTCTCCTAATCAACTCCGCCAGATTCATGCTCAACTGATCCTCCAAAACCTCTATTCAGACACCACAATTGCCAACCACTTCATCAATGCCTGCCAATCTCTTGGCCTTCTGAACTCGGCTTTTCTGCTCTTTACCCTGCTTCCTAGACCCCATGTTTTCATTTGCAATTCTCTCATTAGAGCCTTATCTCACTCCCGTATCCCTCATATCCCTCTTGCTATATACACCCATATGCACAAGAACTCTATTCTTCCTAATAACTACACCTTCCCTTTCATTTTCAAATCTTTATCTGATTCGCTCAACTCAAGACAAGCACACTGCATTCATACCCATGTCGTAAAATTGGGTCATCTTAATGATATTTATGTCCAAAATTCACTGCTGGATGTGTATGCGTCTTGTGGCCATATGGCCTTATGTCTACAGTTGTTTGATGAAATGCTTCAAAGGGATGTTGTGTCATGGACAGTATTGATTATGGGGTACAAGAATGCTGGGAAGTATGACGATGCCTTGATTGTCTTTGAACAGATGCAATATGCAGGTGTAGTGCCCAACCGTGTGACAATGATAAATGCCTTAACTGCTTGTGCAAATTTTGGTGCAACTGAAATGGGTATTTGGATACATGATGTTATAAAGAAGAGTGGGTGGGAGCTGGATGTCATATTGGGGACGGCATTGATTGAGATGTATGCGAAATGTGGGAGAATTGAAGAGGCATTGGGTGTCTTCAGAAGCATGAAAGAAAAGAATGTATTTACATGGAATGCAGTTATTAAAGGACTAGCTCTAATTAAAAGCGGGGAGGAAGCAATTCGGTGGTTTAAGAGAATGGAGCAAGAAGGATTCAGGGCAGATGAAGTAACTTTGGTTGCAGTGCTTTCTGGGTGTAGTCACTATGGTCTGGTGAATATTGGTCGGCAGATCTTTAGTTCCTTGATTGGTGGCAAGTATGGATTTTCTCCTAATTTCAAACATTATGCGTGTATGGTCGATCTCTTAGCACGTGCTGGGCGCCCCAAAGAAGCTTTTGAATTCATAAGAGGTATTCCTTTTGAGCCTACAAAAGCTATGTGGGGATCCTTGTTGGCTAGTTCCAAATCTCGGGGTGACTTGGAATTCAGTGAGTTCGCAGCCAGAAAACTAGTCGAATTGGAGCCAGATAATACTGCCTATCATATTCACCTATCTAATCTGTATGCTGAGATGGGAAGATGGAGCGATGTTGAAAAAGTAAGGGCAATGATGAAAGATAGAGGACTGACGAAGGACTTAGGGTGTAGTTCTGTGGAGCTTGGACCCCAAGAGCATGTTTATGAGCTCGCAGCATATTAGTCTTATGACATTTGCATGGAGGTTGAGACAGGATTTGTCTCTCACATTAGGACATACATATATATAGAAGCCCGGAAGGTCAACTTTGCTAGCACCTTCTCCAAAGACCTGATGCGCTACAATAGTTTTCTTGATTGTTAGTCCCGATATTGTATTAACGATAAGTATTACAGGTGATATTCAAGAATGTTATCATTGCTTGGATATATTTATTTCAAAAGCTTCCAGCTGATGGACTTTGCCATCATTCACAGAGGGAATAACCATCTTCCATTTAGTTTCCAGTAAGAATCCCTACGACTAAACCTTCACAATTCTCAACTGTTGAGTGCTGGATGAAAGTCCTTGAAGTCAATGAGCTAGTATTAGCTTTCAAACCATCTTTACTGATTCGGCTCTCATTATTGCAGGTAAAAAGTTGCTCCCATCTGGTAAATAATATAGACGTTTAACAATAGAGGTGTATATCTTTGCTGGGCCTGCAAATTAACTAAAATTTTGCACTTTTTGCTGTGTCTTTTGATTGAATAGAACGTTAAACAACCATGGGCGGCTTGAGTTGAGGACTTCCTAGATGAAGTTTAAAAGGGGATGCTGAACTTCCTACATTAGGTATTCCATTTATCTGATCACTTTCTGAGCTCAGTCATAAATCATCTTTATGTAAACCAAAAAGGATATAATATCATCTCGTATATGCCATAAATCGTCTAACTTTATTTTTGTTTTATTAACTTTTCGGGAAATTCATTTTGCATGCTCCTTGTTAGATATTTTTTTTTTTGGGGG
>QAOA01006734.1:1088596-1278674 GCA_003255065.1 Cercis canadensis
GGGGGGGGGGAGTTGGTGGTGGTGGTGTTGAATGCTCCTTGTTAGATTTTAATTTGTCACTATGTTGATCGTTATCAGAAAATTTTAGCTCAGTCACTCAACAGAAATTTAGTAAATAAAAAACTCATAGATTCTTACATTAAAGGAAAAATAGAAAGATAAAGAAATGAAATGGTCCAATTAGCTGCCTACCTGCTTTTGGTAGTCGATTGTGTAGCAAAGGTAGTCTTATAAACATGTTTGAGGATAGCAATTTTTAACTAAATCAAATCCCATCAGATTAACTGAATAAGCAGATGTTCTGATAGCCTTTATGAGTTAGAATATGAGTATGCTTGAAGGCACACTACGTTTCTATAAGTTGAAATTAGCCCAGAAAGAAAAACAGCTTCCTTTAAGCTGATAGAAAAGTACACAAACTTCATGCCAGGAACTTATTAGGACTCAGAAGCCACAAACACCATCAACAATGATTGAAGGCAACTAAAACCATCAACTTCATCTTGAAGGTAGAATTACGACAACACTAGGAAAAGAAAAGTGTCAACCAACAAGTTACTAATACCACATCAGTGAATAAACTATGCTGCTCGTAGAGGCCTTCTTCTTATTTTGTGTTTTGCATGGCAAGGACCTTAGACCAAGCTGGTCTTGCTGTGATATCACCTACCCATGCACTGACATGGGGGCGCAATTCGTACAGCTTCTTAGCCTGTGAGTTCATCAAGTATTTAATGGATGGAAGGTGATGCAGATCCGCCAAGGTGAAACTGTCGCCTGCCAAGTATTTGGATTGGGACAATCTTTTCTCATAGACATCAAGAACGGTACCCAACTTGGCTTCATGTTCTTCCACAGCTGCTGGATCTGTGGGAAGGCCAAACATAGGCTTGATCCCCAGCTCCCAGACAAGTTTTGAAGCTGGTGGATCATAATGTTGGCCCTCAACTTCCAGCCACACCCCTATAATCGCCATCTTCTTGGGGTCTGTGCTTATCAGCTCAGACCCCTTATCAGCATACTCGTGGACAATATAATTCGTGATGGCCCTTGATTCTGCATTTCAAAAGGGTACACAAGGTTGAATACTTAATTCTACAATCTTACATTTACAGATTCAGCTATCTTTGTGTTGTCGGATATTATATCTTACCAAAGAGCTTCAAATCTCCATCTTCAAATGCTGGAACTTGACCAAATGGCTATATCAGCATCAACAGAGAGAAAAGAAAAGTAATTAAAACTGGGTGGAAAGCAGGTGGCAATCAAGATGGGAGATTCGCTTCATTATGGGCACAAGTGTGCTCTTTTGCAATAATACTTACATTGAGGGAAATGAAGGGTTCCTTTTTGTGTTCCTGATTTGCCATATCAACGGGAACAAACTCGAAATCGAGCTGTTTCTCATACAGGCATGCAGTAACTCGCATGGTAGCTGTTGAAATGGGGCTTCCATGAACTTTTCTTGCCGCCATAGCTACTGGCCTACGGTATATGGTATAATTGAGTGAAAATACAAGATGAAGGAGAGCACTAGATGCTTTATGGAACGCTAGGTCTGTGATTGGTATTTATAAAGTCGGGGAAGGTTCTGGAATACATCAATGTGCAAAAGCTTTTACTCTAATCACGTGACAATATTCGTTAAATAATTCATGCAGGCTTAGAAAATTCGAAAGTATTGTTCCTCACTCATAAGGTGAATGCATACATAAGAAAAGCCAATGGGTTTTTCTTTAGTTTATTCTTTTTTATTTTGCGTAAATATTTTTAATTTATTCAAGATATACAGTAATTTACATTTTGGGATTTGATAGATCAGCATGAAGGTGGCACCCAATCTTTGACCACGTCTGCCATACTGCCACATGATATGCATTGAAGGAAATGGGGATGCTTTTGCGGTTGTCGGGAGAGCTACCCAAGGTGACTATTTGTATTTTTTTTTGACACGTGACTAAGATAACCCTATTGATGAAACTAATAATAATTTGGGAAAATTATTTAACTTTTTTTGAAGTTTGATAAAATAATACAGAACTCATTGCTTGTCTTGAAAATTACAAAAATCTTCTTTGTAGTATAATTTGAAGGGGATGTTACTGTTATGTTGAGCACGAGCACATTTGGTTCATAGGAATGGGGTTGGAGGGAATTGAAATGAGTTTAAAATATGTTTGCTACTAATTATGGAAAGAAAAAACCCAATCACTCAAATATGGGAATGATTTACCTAAATAATGAAGTAGAATATATGAGTTTTTGTCATACTAAAATACAAAATAAGAGAGAGGCCTCTGTAACTTCTAAAACAAGCATAAATGCACATCTAGTTTCTTTGGACGTATAGATAAATTATTTTAATAATATATAAGAAAATCACTAATGAAGGGAATCGATTAACAAGAGAATCTGATGGGCTAGGGAGTGAGCTGGGCCCAAGTTTTGAAAGAAGTTCTCAATATCGATATTCTTTTAGGAGTCCAAAGAACGATCTCTCTTGGCCCAGAAAAAATACACGCTCAGAGAGAGAGATCATACCTCCACAAGCCAATATAAGAGAGAGATTATAAGTCCATTTGATACCAACAATTAACAAAGGTAAAACTCGATATTATCTATATCTTAGTATCTCTTTTTTTTTTTTTTGGTAGGGGAGCAATGGTCTTGGTTTGTCGTTGACACTTGATACCAATTGACTAACACATTTACTTCCATAGTTCCTTCCATTACAGTAGCAGCTGGAAATGGAAAATGTAAAATACTAAATAGGTAAGAGAGAATGAAATTTCGTGAACTTATTCTAATTACTAGAAAAACTTTTACGAAATAACACCCAGTAGTCAGTAGCAAACAAAATTTTCTTAAAGTTGGTGAATAATAATACAGTTATGTAGAAATTGAAGCCAGAGGCTGAGTGTCATTTCTGACCAAAAGTCATGGCGTCTACAAGCTTGTTGAAAGAAGGCCTAGAAGAGATGTCCTCCCACCAAGCCTTAACATGAGGGCGATCATTTAGCAATGAAGCACAAGGGGTCTTCATAAAATAGTGAGTGTGAGTGATGTGGTTCAGATCAGCAAGACTGAAAAAATCCCCAGCAAGGTACTTGCTGCTGCTGAGCTTGGCCTCGTACACATCTAGCACACTCTTCACCTTGTCAACACTCGCGTCAATTACAGATTGATTGGGCTCTTTGCCTTGAAAAGGAGCCACAAAGTATTCAAACACAATGGGTGAGATTGCAGGGTCATAGGCCTGAGACTCCACCTCTGTCCAAACCTTCACCAATGCTGCTTCTTTTGGGTCATTATGCCTAATCAGATCAGACCCCGTTCCCTTGAATTTCTCTGCCACATATGCTGTAATAGCTCTGGACTCTGTTATCCAGAAGTCAAACAAAACACAGAATCTTGGGTCATTTTCATTTCTACTTGTAGATTAATTTGCTTGCAAATATAAACATAGAAACAAATGGGACATGCATTTGGGGTTCGGAGTACGAATCAAAGGGCATGCAGAGCCTTAACCAAAAAAAAGGGCATGCATAGCCGGAAAAAACACTATACCAAATGACAAAGAAGAATGAAAGCATACCAAAGAGAGTGAGATCACCGTCTTCAAGCACTGGAATCAGACCAAAGGGCTGCATGTATATATAATTAGCAAAGATTACCATTTTGACGGAGAAATGAAGAAAAAAATATAATTTTTTTTTTCTGAAGAGGGATAGAGACTGAGTTAGAAGCAGATCACAAGTAGCCAATCTTCATGAATCAATATATATAGGTGCTTAGTGCTTACGTTCTTGGAGAGGAAAGGAGGTTGCTTGTGTTCTCCAGCGAAGACATTGACTGGAACAAGCTCAAAATCCACCTCTTTCTCGTGAAGACAGACCATAGCACGGCTAGTATTTGTGGACATTGCAAGACCATGCAGCTTCATTGCCATTTTCTGAGACACAGAGCGTAGGAAGCAGATACTATTGCTAATTTGCTATAGCAGTGACTAGTGAGAGAGACACACGAAGGCCCTTTAATAAAGAGTAAACAACAGTGGTGCAGTGACCTTGGCCACCAACACCCTGTGTGAAATTCTGAATGTGATTTGACTGCGGGGGAAGATTTGAATTTGTCGGTTACCCATATCATGCCAAAAATTTTACCAAGACCATCACATGAAATCAAGGTAAAAACTTAAAACTCATGTCTAAGAAATCTCGGCTTGTTATTTTCGAATGTGGTCCCCTCATTTGTTTTCATTATCATTGTATTATCTCATTTTCTATGAAATAAGAGTTTATTGTTCAGAGAATAAAAAAAACACTAATGGCTATAGTACCTTTTTATCTAGTTTATGGTATCCTATTTATTATTGAGTTTTTCTAGACTGAGGGATTCAATATGATGTTTACACAGTACCTCGGGCATCAGATGAAGACCATATATGGCTTGGATTACTTCAGAGGTCTTGCATGGAGCTTGTTCAGATCAGATGTCTGCGTATTTGAAATTGGGCAACTTGTATTAGTGTCAGTGGACTCTTTCCCCTGTTTATTCAGCTTCAATCATGCATCGAAAAGGTAAAATTAACATTGTTTTATAGCATTGGAAAAATAAATCAAGGATTTTATAGCTGCTGATAAATAAAATATGAAATATATATGATACTACATTTTGCAGGGGAAAAAAGAAAACTATCCAATACAGGGATTTGCTGATCCGATCCAGTCAAACACAAATTTCAGAACATAATTATGAGAAGAAAAATGTAATGTATACGGCGGCATAATCAAGAATTTTAGAAATAATTATTGTTAAGTTATTTAAATTATAAAAAAATATAAGTGAATGACTAAAAAAGATTTTTAAATAGATGGGTACTGAAATTAATGATCACCACATATTAATCAGTGATCATAATATATTTTGTAGTAGTCATCAATTAAAAAAAATTTAAAAACTTAACTTTTAAAGTGTAACTCATATATAATAGCAAATAAGCAAGCACTGTAATCGCAGAATTAACAATTTATGACACCGATGAATGATTTTGATTTGACCATTTGAAAGAGTTCCTAAAATTCAATCAAAAATTCGAGAAGCAAAAAATGTATGGCTTCCATACGAGTAACGGGAAGGACGAAAAATTTATAAACAAAAACACCACAAGTTCTGCGAGAAGGGTACAAGCATCAACGTGATATATACTTGAGATAAATAATTAGGACGGAAAAAGAAATCAAATAAAGCGACGAAATGAAATAATTTATGCTTGAATATAAATTACCTAAAATAATTAATGGGTTATATAAATTACAATATTACTATTGAAGCAACAAGGTCGACCCCGAGTAATAAATATGGGATCAATCTTACTTCTGCCTACATGTATTTATAATTACATTCTTTCATTTCATAGCTTCTCATAAGGCTGTTTCTGGCCTTAGAAAGTTACGATATTCTATCTGAGTCATCTCCCCACCATGCACTGGGTCAAATTGACATCGATGAAAGCTGCATAGAACAGTCAACTGCAGATCAGTACATCGATATAACATCATAGTTAAGTTAGTAACAACCATTTCAAATATGAATTTCTTTACACGAGCAAAACGCAATTAGATAACAAGAAGGGTTTTTCTGAGTGCTTTCAGCTATCTTTTCAACTAAAATCATTTAGTTTAATGTGAAGTTTGTTTGAAAGGTTGCAGTTTAACATTTACCTCGTAGGTTATAAAATTCACATAGTAGGTAAGTTTCTCAAAGATCATGCAAGTCACACAGAGAGGGCATAGGGGGGAAAAGCAAATGTGCATGGTAACACATCCTGTGAGATGATATTAGCAAACTTAGAATTCTCCAATCCATGACATGGACTTTTTTCAAAATGCAAATTCAGTAAATTCTGTGGAAGTATAGTGAATTACATTATTAACCTTAAATATAACAGCAGAGGAAATTAGATCAATTAACTACTACGCGTTCAGCGTTACCATTTTGTTCTTCCCTTTAAATGCATCCTATGAAAAGGTATCCACTTTTACAGATGAAGAAATACAACCGTGTATCAATTAAAACCTACAGTAACCAAGACAAGCACAACTGCTATCAGCTACAGCCTACATAAGATTGCATTTTGTCAATTCTTTGCAAGTCTTACCTTCCATCCATGCCAAGAATTAGGACTGTATTCTTTTGGTGACCAAAAGCAACAGTGTAATGACAGCCCTCACGTAAGTGAAACTGAGCAACTGACCACTCAGAATTGAAATACTTTGGCAACACTCCTGCAAGTGCAAAGTAAACAGAGTTTAAGAGGGAAAAGGAAATCAAAACTCTCTTCTCTTTGAATTGACAATCCAAATTTCATCTGAAATAAATAAATAGAAACCATACAGCACTCCAAAGATATTTAAGGATTTCTGTCTGGAACAAGTAAGATTGACAAAATCAGGAGAAACTCAAATATATATTGGAAAAAAGAAGATGCTATATACGTGGTTATCAAACTCATGACAGCATCAAGTTACATAAAATAGCCTTATGATTATTCCAGCTACCCAAGACAAGCTGAGTTAGCAATAATTTTGACAACACCAGTTCAAATGGAACTTTGTCGACATCAACTGAGATAGATTATCTGTGACCAGGTTTTAGCTCATCAATGTGCATGGCCAAGGGTTAGATATTAGGCTCAATATAGGTTCACTTGTTCCAACACTCAAAATGCTGTATTAAGCAGTTTGAGGGGAAGAGTTGTATCTTGAAAGCTAGGGTGAATCAGACCTTCAGAAACAATAGTCATGCCATTTTAAATCTTCCATTACTGATATCGTAATCAGATAACCCTTTTTTCCATACAAGTTAGATTGTCTGATGGAAGTCATTGTGCCTGATGACTAATCCCTTAGGCCAAAATTCAAATTGGAACGTAAATAGTATGCTTGGGTAACTTAAGAAACAGTTTTTTTTTTTTTTTGTTACATAGGAGCACAATGTGCTAGGGAAAGGGGAGGGGAGTACATGGCGGGAATAGAACCCATGACATCAAACTCTATAGTTCCTATGACTAGACGAGGTGCCACTAGACCCATAGGTCATTGACACTTTAGAAACAGTCTTTGAACAAAATCCAAAGTCCCCAAAATCACTTTTCCACCTAAAATGGAGAGGCAGTAAAGAGTTTCTTCTCCATTGCAAAATTTGATTTTGAACATTAAATGATGTAAATGTCCTTATTACATTTTAGTTTTGTATAAATCAAGTTATCCTATTATCATTCTGTTTAATTAATATATTCCTACACCCTTCTAGTGATTTGAGAAAAAAAGGCAATTTACCTAACAGTATCCAATAAAAAATATCACTCACATCACTTTCTCAGGTAGCATCCCCAAATCCAAAACACAAAACTGATTCTTCCAAAATCAATTCTTGCAAAAGTAATTCTCATCATAATCTGAAAGGCCACAAAATTCTGAGCACACAGTTCACAGCATCTTAGTTATCAATAATATTACACGTTCATATAAAATAGTAGCAAATGAAAAGACATAAATTATGTCCGAAGAAACAAAAAAGATATGTTACCTTTAAATTTAATGAATGAGAGAGATGAACCAGATGGTGTAATGGTAGCATCAGAATCAGATGTACTTTGTGACGTTTCATGCGCAGGGAGACCAGAATTAACCTTAAGGCTGAAAACATGGACAGTACGCTTATCACTTGAGACTGCTAGCCACTGAGCAGTAGAAGAGAATGCCAAACTATAGATCCCTGCTGCGTTTGCACCCCTTCTAACCTAAATTTGATATCCAATAAATTACTCGTCAATATCAAAAAGTTTGAAAAGCTGATAGTAAATTCAGGCTTCTAACGGAGGGGCAAAAGACCTCTTCACACCTCAAAGAGGTGAAATATGGTGACAGAGATAGACACAAAAAATTAAACCCATCTACAGCTAACAAATAAAGTATTCTCATAAAACAGGATTTTCTCAAACTACAGATTAGAGACCCAAATACTAGACAATGGAATTCTCAAGCAGATGGCAACCCAATAACAAACATTCAGAACCTACACCAGCCTGCCAGTATCAGCCCAACTAGTGAATTTTTATTGATGAACATGCATTTTGATACCCATCTGAAACTAAATGCATTCTGCACTGTAAATCACCCATCTGGTCGTGGTAGCAACTCATCTAATTATTTGCTTTTGTATTTTGCTATTCAATTGACTAAGTCTCTTGATTACCTTGATATCTTCATGCCAAACTATGAGGTTAATAGAGAAATTTTGAACCTACCACTGTCCAGCATTCTAGTCATTAGCTATGAAGATTAAACAACAGCATAATGCAGTTCAAAAGAACCATTTAACAGCTTATTGTGTTTTACTGCAGAAAATTCTTGAGAACATCCAGAACTAAGAAGATAATCCAATAAAATACTCTAAGCTAAAGACTAAATCTTTAATCTTTAATAACACAAAAACAAAATATAATTGGACTTTGAAATTGGAAATACCACATACTTCTTGAAGCAGCGTGCCATTAACTGTATCAAAAATCCGAACGAGAGTACCCTTGGTGCTGGCGGTGGCGACCAACTGCCCATCAAGTGTGAGAGCGAAACAAGCTATTCTTGAATCATGCGCCGAAATGAATTTGGTTCTCTTTAGCGCATAATGCTCAACTCGAATCTGACCCTTATGCAAACCCGGGCATGCCAACACCAGAGAATCGGCTAAATGCGAAACTGCACAAAGCCCCTTTGGGTTAGCAACAGTCTCAATCTGATGCAACAACTTAAGGTCCGCGAAATTGTACACAAATATCTTCTGCTCCACAATTACAATTATTCGGTCTCGTCGAAGCCGAACACCACGAACAGCAGCACGGAACGATAACTCACCAATGCACCTGCCCTGATTATCATCCCAGATCATCACCTTGTCGGGAGGATACTGGGGATTGGAACCACCTCCCACGAGTGCTAGTATGTTACAGCGAAAGAGCATCTCGACATGGCCAATTCCACCAGTAGTGCCATTGGCACCATCGAACTCTCTGCGGAAGAGCTCTCGGAATGGGTCGCAATTGTAGATACGGAAGCCGTTGTCAGTGGCGGCAGCGAAGCAAGCTTGGTCTTGGTTAAAAGAGAGTTGGAGCAGCGAAGGAGGAGGGGACTTTGGTGCAGGCAATTCTGGAGAAGTAGTATCGCTTTGATGAGAGTGTGAGTCATCGTCAACATCCTTGTGCTGAGGTAGGGTTGATTGGCGAGGCATTATGGAATCCAAGTCAAGCGTTTGAGATTGATCACCGTGAAAGTTAGGGTCTGGATTGGAATTAGGGTTAGGGTTTGGCCATGGAGGAGAAGGGCAAGCAGAGAGGGTAGCCATAGGTGATTGAGTTTTGAAAGGATTAAGGTGAGTGACCTTCACACACAAGCTAACTCCTACTCGGACTCTGGTATATGATTTACGACGGTGAAAAGGATTAGCATCTCAAACTTCTTTAAACTGACAACTTTAGCCTTTCCTATGGCGCCAAGGGTAAGAAAAAGAAGGGGGCTGTTTAGTCTTTTCGAGGTTAACGGTAAATAGACTGTGATTGTTCGTCGATTAAAGAATAAGCAGCACTTGAGCAGTGGAGCCCAGCCAGAAAATAAGCCGCCATCTGATCTGAATAGGACAAAAGAGGGAATACAATTTTTTTTTTTAAAAAAANGATGGAGAAGGAGAGGTGGCAGTAGTGAGGACTGAGGAGAGGGAGGTGGAGACCGGAGAGTGTGTAAGAAATTTGGGGAGAAATGGACAACCAGAGAGTGTGAGAATGAGAGATGAAATTTAGGGATTTCACTTTTCAATTTTCAGAATTGGGGTTGATTGAAAGCAAAAAAAAAAAAAAANAAAAAAAACCAAATCGGGCCAAGCGGGCCAATCGGGCCAAGCGGGCCAATCGGGCCAACCCAGTTGAAACCCGATCGGGCCACGGGCCTTATCGGGCCGGGCCAAATTGGCCCGGTTTTAAACGGGCCAGCATTTTAAGAACCCAGCCCACCATTTTTTCGGGCCCCACCGGGCTGAACCCATGAACGCAGCTCTAGATAGGGCAACCGTTAAAGGAGTAGTGATACACATCGACTACATAGTAATCTCTTGATTTTATTGACCTATAAAAACTTAAACTTAGTTTACACTCACATGTATAATTCTTCTTATTAAAAACCATAGCCCTATTCTCTCCTTTTATTTTTATTTTTATTTTTTTCTTTCGAGAAGGAATACACAAGTAACACAATCCTTTTCTTGTTTTAATTCTAAGGCTGGAAGCATCTTGTTGATCTGAGGCAATTAAAAGCATCCTTAGGATTAGGACCTCGGATATTTACATCACAACAGCAACCACAATGTCTGGTTGCTCCGGAATCTCTGCTATGATACCAATCCTAATTAACATAAGACTAGTTTGTGGATAACTTCTTGTTAAGAATTACTTTTCAACCATTAGAGATAATAAGGTTATAAGCATGATAGGAACTCAAGCTACAAAGGTAGAATTCGCCCCAAAAGACTAGTCTATTAAGAGATGGTGTCTTCACTACTTAAGTATCATCCCACAATTACTTGCGGAACCGATGTGAGACTTCCTATATCATGACAAAACATGCAACCAAAGTTAAATTACTGTCGGTTGGGGGCTCCAAACTGTTTGTACCTCTGACTAATTTCAAACACCCAAAAATGGAAGTTTTGGTGGGCGACAATTGGGTCATTGAACCTCAGATTAATGTGCTTAGATCAGTTACACCCATGGGTTGGGTTAACTGCATATTCGGACAGATACTTTTTCACAATGGAATTGTACCAGTCTTCTAATCTCCACTCAAAAACGAAGGAAAAAAAAAAAAAAAGAGCTGTCAGTTCCACTAAAAGAAGGTCCAAACACAGCTCCGTGTCTGCGGTAGATATCTGATCTTGGAAGAAACTTACTCGTTGCGTGAACCTGTTGATAGTTTCCTAGAGGAAATCATACAGCTTTTATGAAATTTGGGTGAAATATGTGCACAAAATGATGTTATTATCATTTCCAACTCGAACTTCCTTCCTGTTCAAGAAACAAAACCCAAAAACATAAAAATGATAAGATAACCAATAATTAGTAGCATTTTTAGATTTTACGATCCATGTCCAAGAAAAATATATACAATCTAATTATAGCAAGTCCCACTGAACTTGGCTGAACAAAATAACATGTAAAGATTCGAAATTTACAATCTTACCAAGGAGGGTGAATCCGGATCAAGTTCCCAACTTCAAGGTCAACATCATTGCAAACCCTTGGACTAAAGATGATGGGCCTTTCCCAACCCCCATATACCAATCCTTGGAAACTATCCAAAGAGTTCTGCAAAAATAATCTTGCATCTTCAATTAACCTTTAAGCAAAAACTAAATAGTGCGCATGTGTAGAATGTAGGTCAAGTATTCATTGCAGGAAAAACAATTCTGTCACCTCTGAAAGTCCTATGTTCTTATTTGTAATCATGCAGCTAGCATGCCTAATAACCAACTTCCTTTAAGAGTAACTTGTAATTTACCTCTAGTTTCAAAGTATCCCATGAAATAACATTTTCTTACTTGTCAGATTGCTCACACATTCTTAGACAACCAAGCCATTATTGCGAGATTGCCAAATTAGAGACCGCAAAGGTAAGAGTTTTGCAGCACAATTCAAGTTATGTTTTGTCAACACTTAAAACTTGACCTGATTGTATTTGCCGGATAAGCAGTGACAAACAGTCAGCTTTGCATCCAAGCTTCTTGAGATAATTTTTACAACAATTCCTCCAAGTTCACCTGAGAAAGTATAGAAAAAGTTATCTAATCCATGTTTCAAAGCATAGACATGTCGAAGTATTTCGGGAATTTGCTTCTATGCATTGCATAAGCTGCGTTTGTTTCACATGTTGGTTTCTGAAGTGAAAGAAGCATCTAATGGTGTTTTACTCAGAGTCTCAGACTAAAATGAATAAAGCCAGAAAGTAACAGCAAAATATTTACTATCTGGGTTAGCTCCAACTGGTAACGTTTTCCAAAAGTCCATGTCTCTTTCTTTTTCTTTCTGCATCACCTGCTGCAAGTTTCCAAAAATTCTAGCTCTGCACAATTAGGTAGCACGTCTGAACACTTTCAGAATTAATTTAAATGAATATTTATTACATGGATTGCATGAAAATGCCACAAAAACATTATTTGACAGATACCTCAAAGGCTTAAGTACTGCCACATGAGTCCCTTCATCGGCAATATAAGAAGCACCTAAAGCTTCCTGAAATCGATCTGCCATGGTCTGCTTTTTCTTTTCAGGGAAAGCAATCTTCATATTTCGATCATGGATCTGAAAAAGCATATACATATATGGACAGCTCCAACAAGAAATAAATACAGGAGCAATCATACAAAAGAAATACCTCACTGTCACTAGATGATCCACTATCCATGAACTCAGGGGAGTCTTCACTGTCGACAACTCTGTCTCCAGTGTTAGATACACTCTTCTCTAGAAAAAACTGCACTCTTTTTCCTATTCTTTGACTATGCTGTGGCGAATACTGAAACAAATAAGGAAAAAGACCCCCAAAAGGAAATAAGCAGATTCAAAGAATAAGGTAAACCTTTCTAGAATTTCCACACAGCAGATTAGTCTTATCTTGAAGGTTGTCAAAAAGCTCAGCCATCGAATGCTGATTGGATTGATGGGCCAAAGCTTCTACTTCAGCAAGCTCACTCTCTGAGTGCTTTTCCTTCCTGTCATCATCTTCAAGAGAATTTTCAACTGAATTTGCTGAAGTGTCAGAATCAACACCTTCCAATGTTTCAGGCAATCTATGAATCTCGAAAGGGACACTGTTTTCACCATTGGAGATACAAGGATGCCCAACCTTATCTAACAGTAATTGCAGTGAAAATTTTGGCTTAGCTTTGCTCCAGATGCCTGCAACAGTTATCAATTTGATAATACTGCAGATGTTAACGGCCAAAGAATCAGGTGAATGTTAATATTATTCTTGTGAAATACATTAAAGCTACATCCTCTGACTTATATAAAAAATAATCTTCCTTGAGGGCACCACAACCATGCCCACTGTGTCCAACACGCACCACAACTATGCCCACTGTGTCAAACACAGAGTGTTTGAGCTAAAACAAGACAATCAGTACTTCAGGAATTACACCTTTTACTGTGATATTAGGGTTTCACAGAACAGAAATAATTCAGGACGAAACTACAGTGACTAAAAGTGTCACAACGTAAATGAAAAGACCTTAGTCCTGGTTGTGTACTTTAAAAGAAAATGTGAGATAGTTATTAAGAGAAAACCTTAGTCCATTTTTTAACCGAAATTATTATGATCTATGATGAGAAATAGCATGGGAACTATAAGAAGTGATCAATAGTAAGGCATAGCCTGCAGTTAAAGTATTGAGAAGACACAAGCCACTTTAGAAATCTGAAAAACATAATGTTTTAACAAGAAGATACTGCATGAATAACATTTCTCTATTTTCGCTGGAATTACAGGTCAATCTATATGCTAGTCAAGAAGACTCTAGGAGATGAGTAATACCATCACCAGATCTATTTGCTTTAGAAGAGCATGCAGCTTTGAATGCTGAACATGAAGCACTTTCATTCACGGGTAGTATTGCTTCAGATTCTTCATCTATATTTCTAACTTGTTCATCACTCACAAAATGATGATCATGTTTGTGGAGTCCTCCATTACCAGAGCCCATGACAACTTTGGAGAGGACATTGTTCCCCTTTAGAGGAGAATCAAAGTGCTATTAATTAGCTTCAGTGGAATAAAGGTCAACATGAAGTTTACATATCCAATATAAAAAGTGAGTACCTCGTCTTCAGAAACAATTTCTTCATCACTTGTGTTGGCAACTGTCACTCCCAAAAGGCTACTGAAGTCACCCTCCTCAAAGTCAGGCATTTCAACCTCATCTTCAAGAGGTGAACCTGTTGGCTTCTGATAACAGTAATGTTAGTTGTGTGTGACAAGAGGTTGCATAAGAAACTGGGAAACCAAAGTTTGGTAATACATGCCTCTTGTGATGAACAGCTGACTTTCCCAGCAAGACTTTGTTCACTGCTACCTGCAACTTACTCAAAATTAATAAGAGTGTTCCTTCCCAAAGTTTACATAAAAAACTGTGAGTTAAGCAATATTAATAATGGTGCATGATTACAATTTACATGCTTATTTTGATCATGCCTTTTGAAAACTTAAGCAGTTCAATTTACTGTGAGATAAAGGAAAGCTATATGATCATCAAGGTCACAAAGAGAGTAAGATATTTCAGGCACCTCTAAGAAAATCCAGCCGCACTGGAAGAGGCAATTCTTCCTATAAAAAAAATAAGATTATGATTAGAATAGATCATATCTATAGTATACTTCTGTAGACTTATGAGAATGGCAGTATAGAACAGATAACCATCTTTCTGGTCCGATAAAATATATAGAAAAAGACCCTGTAACTGCAAAGAGGCCTAATTAAGACTTAACAAGCACAATGATTAGCAAAATGTCCACAAACCTTGTCCCTCGCAGAGACATTTAGTGAAACATAATTTTCCGGCCAAACGTCGTCTAATTCTTCCTCATCTGCCAAATAAACGAACAACAAGCTAGTGATTAGCCTGAGTGGTTTTTGCGTAAACCCATAGTCGATTAAGGAAATTACCAGAAATGCTCTGATCTGAGTCATGATTTCCCTGTAAAATAAGTCAAGTGCGATAAGATAGTAAGCCTTTTCTTTGTTTAAGACAACACAGTAGAGGGTTTGAGAGGAAGATTACTTGAAATGGATTTTGCCGCCACATTTTAGTTGCAGAATAGCTTCTGGTTCTGGAGATGGATTTTTCAAAATGGAAATCCAGTATAATTTTCACTTTACCAAGTTCTTACGGCTTATTTGCGTAGCCGTTTTTCTTTCGGTTGATTTCTTTGTTTATCAGAATTTTTATATTGAAAATGAGTTAATTTAAACTCTCTTTTTTCTTACTACGGTTTGTCACTTTCAATTCTTATATTACAGAAAGATAAATTCTGAAATAGTAGATGTTAAAATTCCTTAATATGTAATAAATAAGGTTATCTAAAATTAGATGAATTACTCTCTAAACTAATATTGAAACATAACATCTAATATTTTTTTTCTTTCCAAATAATAGCATATTTACAATATGGATTACTAGTATTAAAAAAAATTATTAACACCACTTGAGATAAGATTTTTGAAAGAAATAAGTAACAATTTGTTGTGTAACCTCCACTGAATCAAAAAAATATTGAAAACATAATATATTAATTTTTAAATTAAATTATTAAAAAATTTACATTAAATATATATAGAGAGAGAGAAAGATAAGACATTGTGTTTAACTTAGATATACATTCATAATTCCTAACATACATATAAGTAAAACATGGCATTACATATCACATAAAAAATAAGAAAAAAAATGGCATTACAAATTCAATTATCTAATATTCAAAGAACAAAAGCAAATAATAAAGTAGGGAGCCGTTATTTCTACACATTAGTTTGTTAATGACATATAATCTTTAACGTATAAATATGATATAAATTAAATTATACTCATTTAAAAATAGAAAGTTTTTAAAATTGACTAATTATATATTTTATTTTTAACTAAAAAATATAACTACAGTTAATAAGAGTTAAAAAAATATTATAATTAATCAAAATTTAAATTTTTTTTATTTTTGAACGAGGATAATTTAGTCTATATTATATTTAAATATTAAAAAATGTATGACATTAATAAACTAAAGTGTAAAAATAACAACTCCCATAAAGTATTACATAGTGAAGTGCAATCTTTCAACATCTACATAGATAGAATAACTATATAAATGTTTTAAGGGGATCAACTGACCAAGTGGTTAAACTGTTGATACTTTATGATTGAGATAATTAGTTTAAATCTCACTAAAAATGGGTGAAATGAGAATTTGAGAGAAATAATAAATTATTCTTATTATGTAAGTTACAATAAAAGAATAACTAAACAAAAATCTCATCACTATCTGACATTAAACATTTGAACCCAAAACACATATGATAGAAAGATTTTCTTCAATTATCCATTCATCTGTAATCCTCAACAACATTTGCAAGCTCTTTAGACAAAGTTGCCTCAACTTTTGAACCAATCATCTTCCTCGTTTACAATTCAAAACAACCCAACATGTAACAATAAGGTTTTCTTATTTAGTAATTTGTATTCCGAGCAATACATATGATATATCAAAAATATTTTTTTTTTTTTGAGATGGTAAATCCATTTATTAGTGGGTTTTTGAGCAACTCTGGAGGTCCTCAGCCCAAGAGGACGAAGCCTAAAAATCCTTTTTTGATATGGGCTTAAAATTTATTATACAATCCCCCATTGTGTAAAGATTTAGAACGGACGGCTGTCTCGTTGGGCTCGCCTTTTTTGGTAACTTTAATTCCGTTATTGGGCTTGGAGTCGGAGGTTGCAGAAAGAAAAATTGGCCGTCAGTGAAAAAAAATAAAAAATTTGGCCATTATTCACATCAAGACTATTAAGAGAAAAAAGAAAAGGAGTTTTGACGGTGTAAAAATAAAAAAATGAGAGTTTGAAATAGGGATGATTCTTTGAATAATGCAGATTTATAAAATATTTACATAATTACTTGACATTTAAAATAATTTTTTTAACTATGGGCATTTTTTTTTCTTTTGTTGTTAGGTGTTGAATTTTGGTATGCATGTAGAGTGTCAAATTTTACTTGAAACTCTATTGAAGTGCCGTATAATTTTAGCATAAGAGAGAATCGAATTTTGGATGGAGCTCCTACCTAGTGCCAAATTTTGAATTTGTTAATTTTTTTTAAAATTTGATGAAGAGTATCGCATTATCATAAAAAAAAAAAATATTTCATTAAAAAAAAAAAGAGTGAGAAATATTTTATATTCATTTATCATAATTACAGGAATTAATAATTCTATCTAAAATAATCCACGGCCACTGGCCACGCGAGCTGTATCACATATGCTCACTGTACTTCACTTTCAAATCAACGAACTGTGCTTCTGTGTTATGTGACTTCTGTCCTATCAGGCTATCACACATCTCACTTCAATCATTTTTAAAAGGGAGGAAAAAAAAAAAAGAAAAAAGAGAGAAGCTTACATAGTACGCAGCGCAAAACTTCTCCCACACAAAACGCAGTCGTTTATCAGAAAAGGATCCGAGCGTTCCATTTCCTTAAATCATCGGGTCCTGGTTCGAAAAAGATATGAACGGTGAAGATTCAATGAGAAATTGTAAAATACTAAAATTGACTTGGCGCATCCAATCGTCACCTCCATCAATGAAATCCCGCGCGATTTGAATAATTGGTGCCCCTTTATCCCATTTTTGTAAATTATTAATATTTGAAGTGAATTAAATCACTCAAACACTCTCAGAAAAAGGAGAGACAGAGACACAGAGAAGAGAGAGTAGGTGATTGATGAAGAGGAGAAGCCACAAGAGGAGCAGCAGCAACAATAGTGGGAGAAAGGAGAGTAGCAAAATGAAGGGAACACTAGCTAGGCACTTGCAGGTTCAGCTAGGGCAAGTCTCTGTCTTTCCCCTACAGCACCACCAATCGTCTTCTTCCTTAACATCAACCAGTGTCTCTTGTTTCCAGAACCTTCTCGAAGTTGAAGTTGACCACACCAATCTTCCCTCTTCTTCCTCTCGCGCCATGGACGATGTGGTCGATGTCAACGTCGAGGACAAAGATTGCATCCTCAGCCAAGATTTCTTTTGGTATGACTATCACAGATTCCGTTAATTTTTTACTTGTTCGGGTGTTCTCCAAATTGGGAAATTAGTTTCATTTATCACTGGAATCAAATCCCTAATATTGGGGGAAAAAGAAAGAAAATAAAGAGAGAATGTGTATAATAAAGTTATTATTAGACAGCCATCATTTTTCACTCATGTCTTTTGCATTTTCTTGCAACTTATTGGTAATTTAGCCCTCCAATCACCTGCTCAATTTTGACTATTAATATTCTTCAAGCTGGTGGGGTATCTCAAATATTGTTATGAAATCTATTTATTCTTGTAATTATTTTATTTTGCTCTTGGCAGCACTCCAGATTATATAACCCCAGATAATCAGCACATTTTGAACAGCTTGGATTGCAACAAGGTGGTGTAAATTAAATTGCTGATGCCATGCATGGTGTGCTTTACTGATTTCTAGAATGAAATTTTATTCTTTTCGTATTGTGTTCCACAGGAAAATATCCCTTGCCCCAAATCACCGGAGAAGTTAAATACAACAAAAAGTAAAAGATGCCGACTGGGTAAGACTAGCTATACTGTTAATGCTATGCTACAAACTTGTTTTTGCATCCACATACTTGCATCATCACGAGGAGTATGTTAACTAGTAACTAAGATAAGAAGCGAAAGTATACATAGTTTGCTATTAAAACTCAATCAATTTCTCATGCCTATTTATGGGATCTCAAAGTATAGGAAGTAGGAAATCTGAGTGATGTGAGGTAGTCGAAACAAATAGTTGCAAAAAATATTGTTGATGGGAATGTTACATGCTGAACAACATTCGCTTACTGGTGTGAAATGGGAATGAGTTTTTGGGTATGTAGAAATTGCGCCATTAAGTGAAACAGTAATCATACGTTCATTGAGATTTAAAAGAATGAACATTGATGAATTATTTATAAAGAGTGCATTATCGCATGAAAATTCAAAATTAACTTCCGAGATTTCACTGTTTCACTTCTCGAATCTAATTAATAATTAAATTATCATCTGCGATTGTTATGCATACAATTCACAGATGCTATCTCAATCAATCCTCTCAGCCCTACTTTGTCTGGTGGCCAGCAACAAGTTGTGGAACTTGGAAAAGATTCTGTTGCAGATGAAGTAGACATTGAGAAAACAATAGGAGCTGTTAAACCAAAGACTCAAAACTATGTCTCACATTCTGCGGTTGCCTTGCGTTGTAGGGTTATGCCCCCTCCTTGCATTAGGAACCCATACTTGAAAGATGCTTGTGAAAAGAATATAGATCCTTTTGGATATCAGAGGTCAAAATGTGCAGGTACACTTTTGGTTGCTGCTCTGTTGAGATTCCTTTTTTACAAACCTTTGCAGAGAAACTTTTAGCACTATAAAGTCTAAAATATTATGGTTGTATTTTCTTCATATCTTCCCTTTTGTCGTTCTAACTGCATATTGCTAGAATAGCAGGTCTCTTTCCTGCAACTATTGCTGGTGATGGACTTTCACGCTATTTCAGCGAGTTTCATGAGATTGAGGTATTGAGTTGCATAAGGAAATTTTAACTGCCAAAGAGTGTTTAGATTTTGTTTAATACCCAAAGACTTTGAACTTTACAGTTTCTTATGTAATTTTTTCTTTTCTTCCCAGAAAATTGGTGTCGGGAACTTTAGCTGTGTTTTCAAAGTTTTAAAGAGAATTGATGGTTGCTTGTATGCTGTGAAACACAGCACAAGACAGTTGCATCAAGAAACAGAAAGGTAGCAACTGCATCCCTATGGATGAATCTTCCGTTGGGTTGAGCCACTTGCTTATATAAATAATTTTCCGCATTGCAGGAGGAAAGCTTTGATGGAAGTTCAAGCTTTGGCTGCCATAGGTTTGTATAAAATGTTTACCAGTTGTTTCATTCTTACTTAATAACTTTGTTTGGAATTTGTTTTTCTTAATGTGATTTACCACATTGCCTTTTCAGGGTCCCATGAGAACATCGTGGGATACTATTCTTCATGGTTTGAAAATGAGCAGCTCTACATTCAGATGGAGCTTTGTGATCACAGCTTATCCATAAACAAAACTTCCACGTTGTTTACAGAAGGACAAATTTTAGAGGCATTGCAACAGGTTAACATCCGTTCATAGCCATTTTCAAATGAATCTTGACATCATACAGTACCTGTTATTGTTGTATGGCAAAGGTCCCTTTCACACCCTGAATGCTTGCTCTTTTTACACATTCCTAACCCAAGTCAGTTTTGGTCATGGTAATTATGGTCCCATTATCTTTGGTCAGTGAAGAGATTCTTGCTTCACTTTTCAAATTATTCTGAGGATTGAAATAATAATACTAACAAAGACGGGGGGATGCATCTATGTTTTTGCTGCTATCACCTGTAGTGGACTTTCAAACACGTTAGTTGCATGCATATTCTTTCTTGTTGAACCCAGCTGACTTCCTCTATATTCTCCAATCAGTCTCAATATCTTTGGCTTAATACATTTTTGTTTATGTTTATATTCTGGCTTACATGATACTTAATTTTGTACAGATCGCAAATGCGTTGCAGTTTATACACGGGAAAGGAATAGCTCATCTAGATGTAAAACCTGATAATATTTATGTCAGAAATGGTGTTTATAAGCTTGGTGATTTTGGGTGTGCAACTCTTCTTGATAAGAGCCTGCCAATTGAAGAGGGTGATGCACGTTACATGCCCCAAGAAATCTTAAATGAGGACTATGATCACCTTGACAAGGTTGATATCTTCTCCTTGGGAGCTTCTATTTATGAACTCATTCGTGGATCACCTTTGCCAGAATCAGGTTGTCAGTTTTTTAATCTTAAGGAGGGCAAACTGCCACTTCTTCCTGGTCATTCTTTGCAATTCCAGAATTTGCTCAAGGTACTATAAATTTCTTTCTCACGGGTTGTAGTTGTGTTTGGGTTTAATGATTGATGATATATTGCCATTGATTCCTACTTCCCTCACGAAACTATACTATTAATGTTTCAACTGCATTATCTTCTATTATATGGATTTATAGCAAATATGCTACCACTGTTTTATGGACTGGTGGGAGCTCCAATATTATACGGGTTATTGGGATCAAGTACCCATGTGGAAGAACTAGACATGAAAGAAAAATGTAACCCATGATTTGCATCTGTGTCCTGTTTCGAACATAATTTGTTAGGAACAATTGGTAGTTCCGGTGATAGTTAATAATATTCATAAGTTTTACTTGTGTATACATTTCTTCCAGCTTATAGTGAAATGTATGTAAATTGTTCTGATGCTTTGGAATTTATCGATTCATCCTTCAAGGCGGTTTAAATTCCAAGCTATGTGGAATGTCCGATTTATGTAGTGCTTGTTGATTCATTAGGTCATGATGGACCCAGATCCAGTTAAGCGACCTTCTGCTAGAGAGCTGTTGGAAAATCCAATCTTTGACAGGGCTTTAAGAAATGTGAAAGCCTAATGAAGCATATCGCAACCTTTTGCTGCTGTAGTTTTGTGTATGTAAGCCTTAATCGTCTGGGCAATGAAGGGGGTGATCTTGATTATATATGGCCAATTTTGTAACAATCTTTCTTGAATAGAGATGCACCAGATTTTCCCCGAGCATGGTGCAAACCTTGTAAATGGTGCAGTTATGTTTGTATTGTATGATGGACTGAAGGTAATGCCATGGCAAAGTGAAAGTCCCTTCAATTCCCTGATGTTTGGATACAATCCAAGTTTAGCCAAAATCAAATTCTTAATTTACTACTTTGTAAATCACTATATTTACTGTTTTCATAAACTACTTTATTGGGCCCTGGGCTGGCCCTCACCAAAAGAAAAAACATAATATTGAAATTTGATGTAAAAAGTTTCAGAAAGAAAATAGCTTCTTAGAAAATATTATTGATATTGGAAAACTTTTTAAGAAAAAAATAATACATATTCTTTCATTTTGACTGAAAATATGATTCTTAAAGATTTATAGAAGAATGAAAGCTGTCAATTATATTATGATATTCATGTAACATTAGATGATCAAATATGTAACTAGTCACAATGATGATGTATTTTAAATGTTATAGTTCAAATTAATGTATCTTACACACCACATATTATTAAAAAAAATACTAAATAAATTATGTCCCGCTTGACTGCGCATCACATGGGGTAAAATACTAGTTAGAATAAAACATGGTCTTACATATCACATACTAAATAATATTTGATTGAGGAAATAATAAATTACGATTGTTTCAACTTCATGCCACGTGATCCTTCCACATGGCCTTTCATTAGAAAAAACCGAAACATAAAATCCAATTCGATTTTCAATGGTAGTCGAAATTAAGACAATTCTAGTTTTTCTTGTAGTGTGTATGCGATTAGCCGAGTACGAGTTTTCTATGCCCAACAAAATCAGGCATGGAATATTTGTCCCTGGGTTAGAATATTCCACTTCTAATATGAACTTAGCCGCTATATCACAAAGACAGATTAATGAGATCGGCTATTCACATTCTTCTTGCTATCATCAGAGGTTGGAAAGCTAGTTCCTGCGATAATTGCTTTACAATTATCCTTACTATGTTTTTAAAAAGTAAACTTATTGCTACGACATCTAAGACAAAAGGAATATGCAAGTCACTACTAGCCAGTTTGGTGGAGATTAATCCAAGAACATAGGGACATTAATAAAGCGAAAAATGACACTCAAACGGATAAACAAGAGAAAATGACAAATCTAGTTTATTAAAACACTGGTGTGGATCATGTGGGCGCTAACCATTTTTTTTAATTATATAACAGTGATTTCTTACTTAAACTTCTCACCATTATATTATACTTAATAACCTTTTTATATTAAAAATTTAATCCAAGATCATTACTTAAATTTTTACCCCTATAGTTTTAGAAAATACTTTTTTATGTGATAATTACATTTTGTTTTTCTTGAAGTGTTAGGGTATGTTTGGGAGTTCTTTTGGAGAGGAAAGGAGAGGAATGAGAGAATCCACTCCCTTGTTTGGGAGTTTTAAGTTTGAAAGGGGAAGGAGACCAAAGGTTAAACTTTGACCCTTGCACTCCTTTTTTCATTCACAAATTTCAACCCCCAAAATTGGGGGGTTTGGAGGGGTAGATAATTAATTTACTAATTTACACATACTGTCTACCACCATTGAATTGTTGGATAAGAAAAGACATCAAAAAAGTTGAAGTTTTATGTTTAAATAGTAATTCTTTTATATTTCTAATTAAAAATTTTAATTATATCCATCTAATGAAAAAAATTATAAATAATCTCTTTTATCATCACTCTAATTTAATTAATTGCAACCCATAAAGCAATAGAATTTGCATAATTTTTCAGATGCACAGTTTATTTTCTTTTTGAAAATATATAGTATATTAATTTTTTTATGACTCATTAGAAGCAATAAGTGTATATTATATATTAATAATTTAATATTTATGAAATTTTACTTTTTTATGAAAATGTACTTAATTAGAGTATGAATTCGGTTATTGTCAATTTTTATTTTTTAATAAATAAATAATAATTACATTTATAATTAAAAAATTGAATTAGAAAAAAAGAGTGAAAAGATAATAAAGGGTAAACTAGTAAAAATATTTTACAATAAGACATTTCCTTCCCTTTCCTTTCCTTTTCCTCATTTTAATCATCCAAACAAAGGAGAGAAAAATCCCTCCCTTTCCTTTCCCTTCCTTTCCTCTCCTCTCCTCTCCTCTCCCCTCCAAAAAAACTCTCAGAGCCTTAATGAACTTCATATTTTGTTAAAAAATAAAAAGTCAAAGTTAAAAGAAAGTTAGGTTTATGAAGAGCTCTCATCCAAACATTTTGTTTACTAGTTTCCAAGCGTCACTAACCCATAGATTTATCTAAAGAAAAATAACAAATATACAAATTAGGCACAAATTATTCCTACCTTCCAAACCTTCTTCTGCCTCTCTTAGTGAAAAAGCTTTCTTAAACTCTAGGATGGATTGCCCACTTATTTTGTGACTTTGTTCTTTTTCACGGCAGTGTAAATGATATCTTTATATGATGGCTAGGTTATCCTATTTTTTTTGGGTGAAATTTTAAGTGAGATTTGATAAAATTTATAATATGATTTTGGTATCGTTATAAAAATTTAAAAAATATAATATCTTGGATTAAAAATTGTTATCCTATTCAACATCAAAGGGCACATCCGCGCATGTATGGATTTCAATGAAATATCTTCACTCACTCTGATTTTTATCTATTTAGTACAAATGGCAGGTAAAAAGTGTGCCTTGACTGTGTGGACGACGCATTCTCAACATCTAAAGCACATCCGCACATGTATGGATTTCAATGAAATATGTTAACTATTACTCTCTGAATATCTTCAAATCACCACTACCCTTCATTTTTCAAATTTGTCATCATAGTTGTGTGAAAAACATGGCTAGTTGCCAGTTATGACTTGATTGTAGGAGCATGGATGAGAAGAGATCCAGTCATGTTGCTTAGATCTAAGCCGTCTATTCTATTTAAGATCATTTCAACCATTAAAACACATTAATATTTAATGGTTGAAATGAGCTTTAATGGAATTGACAACTCAGATCTGAGCAACATGACTCAAGTGACATGACCTGATCCAAATCCGAGCATGGATATGGGATGCAGATATTTTTCATTCGTGGGCTAAGTTATCACTCACTCTAATTTTTATCTATTTAGTACAAATGGCAGGTAAAAACTAAAAAGTGTGCCTTGACTGTGTGGACGACGCATTTTCAACATCTAAAGCACATCCGCACATGTATGGATTCCAATGAAATATCTTAACTATTACTCTCTGAATATCTTAAAATCACCACTGCCCTTCATTTTTCAAATTTGTCATCATAGTTGTGTGAAAAACATGGCTAGTTGTCAGTTATGACTTGATTGTAGGAGCATGGATATGGGATGCAGATATTTTTCATTCGTGGGCTAAGTTATCACTCTTTCTGGTAGATAGGTACAAGGTGGGATCAATTTAGTAATTTTGATGTTATTATAAAAAAATTTAAAAATTAAGTCACTTAGTATATTTTAAAATACATAATTTTTTATAAAATATAAAAAAATCACGATATATAAAAGCATGTTAAGAAATAATTTTTTTAAGTTTATTTTTTAACATATTTTTTTTATATCGTGACATTCTTATATTTTATAAAGAATTGTGTGTTATGACATATATTTGGTGACTTAATTTTTTAAGACATTCGCAATAACACTAAAATCACACTATAAGTTCTACTAAATCTCACTCAACTGAGAGAGAGTATAACGCTACTATCCATAAATGAGAGGTGATGGCTTAATGTTTACCTTTTCCATATATCTTCAACTATGAAATTATTTTAGTATCTAGGCTTATTTCCTCAGCGTATAAATATAATGAAAGTATAAAAATATAAATAAAAAATTATTCTCAAATTTTAAAATTAGATAGAAAAGATAAGTAATTATAAAATAAATAAGATTCTAAATAAATCTTTACATACGAAATAAAATAATTAATTTTTTTTAAGTGTAATGTAATTATTCTTTAATAATTACATAATAATCACATATCATTATATTTTATTTTATGTGACAATGATATACTTAAAAATCAAGTGCATTTTACACCAAAGTTGTTTTTTTTTTTTCAACAGTTTAGGATCCTTTTCACTAAATAAAACATTACTCATGTTTTATGTTGTACGGGTACGGGTACGCATTTTGTACTCAGTACGGGTACAAAAAGCAAATACGACGATTTTAAAAAAAAATAAGATATGAATACACTACGTGTATATATATATATATCAAATAAAATGAACAATGTTAAAATTTTTAAGCATTAAAAAATATCAACTATTAATCCTTAGCAAATAAAGATGAACTAGAAATTGAAATAGGATGAGAATGGTAAAAAAAAAAAGCCTCAAATTTTGATGTATTCGGGTTAGAGGTGGAAATTGGGGCATAGACCAAACTGTGTCGTTCCACTCAGCTTCAATTACAAGCCCCCGAAAACGACGTCGTATCAAAATGACGGATTTTTTTCCGACGTTTCAAATGCGTTTTTTTGGCAGAATTTAACGTTTCGAAACAAAAAAATAAAAAGAATTTTTTGAGTTTCCTCCGTCCAGTACACGTTTTGCGTTTCGACTCGACCCTGTCCCCCGAAACGAGTGCGTGCCATTTTCCCAAGTTTCAGTCCTTCTAAGCTCATGCTTGATTGTATTATTTTAATAATTCGTTGCAAAAAAAAAAATTAATGATGCGAAGTTGCGAACCAATAACTGCTTAAATCAGAGATGCGTGGCTGCTTATGATTGGTGTGGATTCGACGATTCCGGAGGCAGCTCAATCGCTTTTTCCGAGGTAGGTGCAACTGGTACAAAGTCAAAAAGCCGAAAAGGTTGTGCAACTTGCCACGTGCCAGAATGCAAGTGAACTGTGACAAGCTGCTAAAGCAAAAGCAAGCAACTAAAACTCACGTGACCTTGACTAACTTGAAAGCGCGTGTACTCTTGGCTGACGTCATGTAACTACATGAATATAACTCGGGTAATTGACTTCAATAATACACTCTTATAAATTATTTATATAAATGAATAAAATTTTAAATTATTTACTTAAAAATAATACTTTTAAACATTTTATTAATTTTTCAATAANTTTTAAATAAAAATAAAACATATTTTATTTGTATAAAATGTGTATAAATTAAATATGCTTTAAAACATTTGAACCAATCGAGTGCTCACTATTAAAAAATAGAAACTTAAAAAAGCGTTCAATGTGAACACATTGTAGAGTCTAAAACGTGTTCACATTAAACACACTTTAACTCTAAAGCGGTTCACATTTAACATGCTTTAGGAAATTTTTTATGGAATATTTTGAATATATTTTTTATATGATATTTTGAATATATTTTAAACACAGATAAAATAATTTGTAAAAATGATCTTATGTATAGAATTAATTAGGAATGAATATGATTTGTTAACAATATTTTAAAATTTTAATTATACCAATTTTAGTATTCTAAAGAAGTTGTTAGAGTAGTGCAATTTAAGTTTTAATCGATTTAATAAAACATAAAAGTAGCTATGTGCTTGGATATTAAAGAGGTATAGATATTTAAGCGTAAATATATCTTGCTTTGAAATTTCCAAAAATAATATATAATTAAATACACAAATTTTATATCATAATATTTCATAAACTATGTTATATAATAAAAATTGAATTTGATTATGAAAACATCACTCCTGTTGTTTCAGCCAAATGTAAAAACATAGATAATTATACATTTTTAAAATGAGCATTTATAGGATTAAAAAAAAGGTAGAATTTTATTAGTTCAAGTTTAGGTAGTTATGTAGGAGATGCATACAATTACTATATGTATTAAAAAAATTCAAATACAATATATATTGTACTCCAANACTATATATTAAAAAAATTATTATGAAATAGTTTATTAACATAGTATATATATTTAATTTTATTTTTCTTATCATTTGTTATTTGAAAAGTGAAAATAGAGCGTGTTTCTTAGAACACGCAAGCGAGGAGCCAAAGCTATGATATAATTTGCTTTTATGGATGACGGCAGGATTACTTGACCTTTTGCCAGTCCAATATGGCGGGCAAAGCCTCGTGACTTACCTCACATGAAACTGTATGGGAGAAGACTAAAAGGCACTGCCATTTTAATGAGAGTGATTTGAGAAATGGCATTTATACCATAGAGATATATGTGCAAAAGTTTTTAATTATATAAAAAATTTAATTGAACTTAATCAAAATATGTGTGTAGGTGTAAAAGATATAAGTTTAAAAGTGTGAAAATAATATTATTCTAATAATTTTTCATAATTTAAATATAATTATTAAATAAAATAATAATTAAAAATATTAAATAAATATAAAGTAGTAAGAAGCACTTGTTTATTAGAAAATAATTATTAGCATCTTAGTAATAGATTCCAGCGACTTTTTTAACAAAGTATCATTTTCCAAAGACCATAATTTGATCATTTTTAATTTTACACGTTATTAAACCCCAAAAGTAATGAGTTCCTCACATAAAAGAAAAAGTAAACAAGTTTCTCGTTTTTTATTTGTCAAAGTGATTACTGATTAGCTTACGGCAACATCATCCGTGCCGTTAATAATTGCATATGGTTAAATTGAATCTAAAATTGATTTTTAAGTTTTTGGAAAATTTTCAGTAATTATATTTAAAGAACAAAAAGTTTCAAACAAAAAATTACATATTAAGAGCAATTAAGAAAGAAACTTCTAAAATTAAATTTTAATTTTAATGACAATGCAAGAGTTTTATAAAATTATTGAATTATATGTTGTCATATGTAAAAAAGAAAATATTAAAATCATTTACCAGAAGTAAAAAGTTTCAATTACTTTATTGATCTGACAATTATCTATTTAATGATAACAGATTAACAGTATAAAATTTTACATTTACTATGAGTCAAATTTAAACTTTACATATCTCATAAAATAAATAAATAAATAAATTTAAACTCTATATAAGTTTGACTTAAAATCATCTAGTTAACGACGTATAGTAAAATAAAGTTAAAAATAATTAAAAGGAGCGTGAATGAAAGATATAAAGTAATAATGATTAGTTTTACAATAATATTATATTGTATATTGTGAAATATAACTGTATATAATTTAATTGTTCAATTTATATTTTACGACATTTTAATAATGATATACACTGTATTGGCAGAGTGATCCTGTGGTCTCTGTGGACCTTGGGTTGGCTTGACTCACGAACCGCCTTCCTACAAAGTGGCCGAAGCAGGAGGTGGGGTTTCGTGTGCCGTCCTTCTTTCCTCTATAACTCTTATTTAAACAACCTCTTCATCTCCACCAAACTACCATAACGAGGAGCTTTTATTACTCTTCTTAGTTCTTAGTTCTTATACTCGCTCTATCTCTCTTTCCCTTTTCTCAAATATTTTTTACTTTGAATTTCAGAGAGAGAGAGATAGTGGTTATTGAGAAAGGAACAATCCAGGGAAGAAAACTTGGTCTACAAATTTTTTGAATTACTAAAAATCAAAATGTCTTCACTTGTGGAGAACAGTAGCAACAATGAAGGTACAGCGGAGAATGAGCAAGTTTCTGATCATCCTCATTCTCAGTTCCCAGAAAGGAAGACAAAGTTTCAAAGATTTGACTCTCTGGACATGGAATCCCGCAGCTTTCCCACTTCTCATGCTCATGCTGCTAAGGTTTAAACATTTTCATTATTCTTTACGTGTGTCTCTTCTCATGGGAGAAACCAAGATCGAGCCATGCGTTTGAAAAATATTGGGTGTTTCATTCTTTTTTTAAAATTATTCTACAAAATAAAAGTATAAAAAAATCTGTTTGATAAATTATTTTAAAAAATTATTTATAATTACTATTGTGCTATTAATAAAAACAACTTATTTTCTGTCTTTTATTTGTTTTGGAAACAAAAACAGTCATATATTATTTTTGTTTTTTTGTTTTTAGAATAATGTTTTGAGAATAAATTTTTAAAACATGTAAACAAAAACAGTTTTATCAAATAAATTTTTAATAATTTTTAAAAATTGAAATCAAATAGACTCATTATTTTTTATAACGTAATATCATTTTCAATTGATAGTATTTGCTCAAGAAATCATTCATCATCCTCTAATTTTTATCATGCATTATTAATTATTCTTCTAATTTTTTTCCTACTTTTATTTTATTTATATCTTTCTCATATTTTTTGCCGACATAAAGTACCTAAATGGACTAATTGTCTATTGAGTTGCTGTTTTCTTTGGTTTTTTTCGATTGAAAGTTGTTTTCTTTGTTGATATTGATTGTGTAGGGACCAGCGATGTCTGTGATAATGCATCTAGCCTTCCAAAGTATTGGAATAGTGTACGGAGACATCGGAACGTCGCCGTTGTATGTGTATGCTAGCACCTTCGCGGATGGCATCAAGCACAACGATGACATATTAGGTGTTCTCTCTTTGATTTTTTACACCATCACTCTCATCCCTCTTATTAAGTACGTCTTCATCGTATTACGGGCCAACGACAACGGCCAAGGTAAACACTCTAATCATTTTACTCTCTCTCTCTCTCTCTCTCTGCATGCAAGGCAAATAATAGAAAAAAAAAATAGAATTCCTTACAAATGAGGGTATAATAGTCAGTTTTTTTTATTTTTTTTTCCCCTTATACTGAACTTCTTTATAAAGTGTAAGAACAAAATGTGACAAGAAATAATTTTTTCAAATTTATTTTTTAGCACACTTTTTTTATATCGTGTCATTCTTATATTTTATAAAAAATGGTATGTTCTGACACATACTGAGTGAATTAATTTTTAAAATTTTTTGCAATGACACCAAAATCAAACTGTAAGTTTCACTAGATCTCACTCAACTGAGAAAATATAACATAAGAGAATAGCATAAGATGTAATAGTATAATACTCACTATAAAAATATCATTTTTCAAACAAGAAATTGAATTTAAATAAAGAAAATGGGCATATTAAGAGTGTTCAAAGAATAGTGGTTAAGGTATTGTTAATAAGTTGATGAGTATAATTAATTTGTTAAGTTTTAAATTAAATTAATTATTAATTTACATATTTCAGGGGGGACGTTTGCTTTGTACTCTCTGGTGTGCCGCTACGCCAAAGTGGGACTGATCCCAAATCAGCAACTGGAAGATGCAGAGGTGTCTCATTATCAATTGGAGTTGCCAAACAGGCGTGTGAAGAGGGCTTCAAGGCTCAAGTCCAAGCTAGAGAATAGCAATTTTGCCAAGCTCTTTTTATTGTTCACTACCATGCTTGGTACTTCTATGGTCATTGGCGATGGTGTTCTCACTCCTTGCATGTCTGGTTAGTCTCACTTTTCTTTGTTTCTAGGAAAATATACTAACTAATTAATATCTTGGTCTTAAAGATTCAAGGAAAATATGAAAGTTATGCTTCTATTCTTTTATTTTTTTATTGTAATAAAAAGAAGAGTCCAAATTGACATTGTTCATTAGACGTGGCTTGGCGTTATTTATATTGTCGTTTTGCCACTTGCAAATTGCGAAAGTGCTTCTTTTCTTTCATCCTTGTAGAATAATTGACTATGACTCAAACTAAGTAAATGTTTTCGTTTGGTTACAGTTTTATCAGCTGTGGGAGGGATCAAACAAGAAACTTCAATAACGGACGGTAGGTACTCTTTGTCCACGTGCAGAGCATGCTTTTTCTTTTTTGGCATTTGATGCACTTTAGTCATGATTCATTCTAATACTCTTGTTTGAACATAGATGGGGTTGTTGGGATATCCGTAGCCATCTTGGTGTGCTTGTTCATGGTTCAGAGATTTGGAACAGACAAAGTGGGCTACAGTTTTGCTCCAATTATCTGTTTATGGTTCGCCTTCATCGGAGGCATTGGTGTTTACAATTTCGTCAAGTATGATCCGTCAGTCATCAAAGCAATAAATCCAAAATACATCATAGACTACTTCAGAAGGAACAAAAAAGATGCTTGGATTTCTCTTGGTGGTGTTGTGCTTGCAATAACAGGTTTATACTTGTTTCCACTTTTGTATATAACCCACAATCGTTTTCTATACATACACCATAAGAAAAATGACAAATCTTGTGCTGGCATAATTGCAGGAACCGAGGCTCTTTTTGCTGATGTTGGTCATTTCACAGTAAGGTCCATTCAAATAAGCATGTGCGCTTTAACATACCCTGCTCTCATCTTAGCTTACATTGGACAAGCCTCCTTTCTTAGTAAGAACACTGGTCTTGTTTCAGACACATTCTACAAGTCCATACCAGGTAACTGAATGTCCAAGAACATAGCAACGATAACCTAAATCATTAAATCATGCATGTTTGTCTTAGGAACTACTCACTAATGGAACCATGTTTTGCAGATGGTTTATATTGGCCAATGTTTGTGGTTGCTGTTGCGGCTGCAATCATAGCTTCTCAAGCCATGATCTCTGGAACTTTCTCTGTAGTCCAACAATCCCTCTCACTTGGGTGTTTTCCTCGTGTGAAAATTGTACATACATCGGCCAAGTATGAAGGACAAGTTTTCATCCCTGAAGTTAATTACATCCTCATGATAGCTTGTGTTGCCGTCACTGCTGGGTTTAAAACCACTACAAAAATTGGCAATGCCTATGGTAATTAACCCCCTCTTCTATTATTAGTGGATAATGTTGTGAAATTTATTTCTTTTCACTAGACTACGCTTAAGTGAAAAATTATTGATTATGTAGATTCTAATGGATAGTTTTGCTCATGCAGGCATAGCAGTGGTGTTTGTGATGACCCTTACATCTGCTTTTCTCACGCTAATCATGATAATGATATGGAAGACGAACATACTTTTGGTGATAGCTTATGTAGTTATCATTGGGTCTGTGGAGCTTATCTATTTAAGCTCAGTGCTATACAAATTTGACCAAGGAGGTTATCTCCCTCTTGCCTTTGCTGCAGTACTAATGACCATCATGTACGTCTGGAACAATGTGTATCGAAGGAAGTACTATTATGAGTTGGAAAATAAGATTTCTCCAGAAAGGGTTAAGGAAATTGCTGCCAATGCGGAATTTTGTCGAATACCTGGTATGGCCATGTTCTACTCAGAGCTTGTTCAAGGCATCCCACCTATTTTCAAGCATTATGTGGAAAATGTGCCTGCTTTGCACTCTGTTCTTGTCTTTGTGACCATTAAGTCCTTACCCATCAGTAAAGTTCCCTTAGAAGAGCGGTTTCTTTTTCGCCGAGTGGACCCAAAAGAGCTTTATGTGTTCCGTTGTGTTGCAAGATATGGATACACTGATGTGCGCAATGAGAAAGAGTCTTTTGAGAAGGTGCTGGCCGAAAAGTTGAAAGAATTTATTGCTGATGAGATTTGGGTGTCCCAGAAAGTGCTCCAGAATGCCGAAACTGCAGATGGTGATGGCAATGAGGTTGATGGTCTACAGCAAGCTGGTGATGAAGAGAGGATCAAAGAGGCTGTGGAAACAGAAATTGAGGTAGTTGAGAAAGCAGTACGAGCTGGTGTTGTGCACTTGATTGGTGAGAGCGAGGTGGTTGCTGGTAAAGGATCTGGTATGGGGAAGAGGATTTTGATAGACTATGGTTACCATTTCTTGAAGAGAAACTTGCGACAAACTGACAAAGTATTTGATATTCCTCACAAGCGTTTGGTCAAAGTGGGAATGACTTATGAGCTTTAGAGTATAGCGAGAATAATATTATGTATAGACAAATGCACGCTTAATCGAGAGAGACTGACAAGTAGAAACCATGGCTACAGTATAGGAAGTAAAAAAAAAAAGTCTTTCAGTGTAGCTATAATATGTTTGCAAATAATGTTCAACAAATTCAATTGAAAATATTAGTTTGTGCAATCATCACTAGATATTGTTTCCGAAATACTTTGGTCTAAATAATAATAATAAAAATAATTAATAATTGGCAAAGCAATTTTTTTTTGTTGCTCAGCAACTAAAAATGCGCATTAATGGACCAAGTCCAGAGCAGCGTCAATATTGGGCTCATTGGTGTATATTGGATCGTTGTAGTTTGAAATATTGAAAAAACAATAACATTTTGAAATACCCAAAAAAAAATATTTCGAGTACCAAGTTGCACATAAAAGATGTAATTTTTATTGTGTCATATTCTTTTTATATGAGACTAATTTCCTTTTAAGATGAGAGCAATAATTGGTAAATCTCTTCCAACAAATATGATTCTAAAGATTCAAATTTAAGACTTTTGGCTTAAAACACTTTGGGGCTTAATATGCTTCCATTGAACCAACACTTTGTTGATATTTTTAGTGTGTTGTATGTGTCATAATTGTCTATTTTCATACCATTTTTAATTACTCATCTATGCACATATCTGTATTTAAATCTAATAAAAATTTGTTAATATTTTAATATGATAATTCAAATATTTCATGCAGTGTAGTGTACAATTATATGCCTTATTTTATTTTTTTTTAACATGACAACATGGATAACCTCTCATTAGTCATTACTAGACTTTCACATTCAAATATTACACATAATAATGAAGTATAAATAAATTCATTTTTTATCATAACAAAATTTTACAAATAGCATCTACACGATGTGAGGTTTTAATTCAACTGGCGAATTTTATAATTACAAATTATTCATCGCTGAAGCTTTAATATAAAAAAAATTAGTTTTATGGAGCTGTTAATTAATTGAAACTTAGCCATAGGCCGTAAGACGAGACAGAATGGTCAAAACATAGAAACAAAAGAGCACCGAAAGTTTCACTTCTCTCTTCATCGGAGTTGTCTCTAGATTTTAGCAGAATATGCTGCCTATAAACCTTCCAAAGACTTTGACATACTGAGTCATCCTCACTCGTTGGAAGACGATTCAAATTCTTTTTGAATGCATAAAATGTGTCAGCGTCTGGGAGACCTGAGCTCAATACGACAAAACCACGTGGTGCCGGGATCTAGGGTTTTGAATTTGACTACCTTAACTTTGTAACTGGATTGGATGGAGTAATGTTACTTATGCCCAATTTAACTAATTTTTTCTAGCAAATTGCACATGCGGAAACTAGCGCATATGTAATTTGTGCAGAAGCCAGGATCTACCGTTTATAGGACCTTTTTATGTCCTCTGTGATGGCTTATAGGTTTGGTTTGAATCGAGCATTTTACACTGAATATACACCGTATATACCTATATATATGGAACAAACCCTGCTTTCAATTTTTTTTTGCACTGAGAAAAATATTACATATAATTTAGATGTCTTCTTTTATTCCATAGAAACAACAGGAGTACTTCCCCTCAAAAAAGGAATTCATCGTTTCTGTAGAGCAGAAAACGGATACGCAATCACGGATCTAGAAATAACTTAATGGAAGGGTCAAATTATAAAAGTGAAGGATTAAATTACAAAAGTGTAAAAATATTAAATATTTATCTAAAAAAATTTATAAAAAATTAAAAAAAAATTGGAACATGAAGGGGCCAGTGCCCCTGTTGACCCATCTTTGCATCGGTCACTGAGTACGCCTGTATGCCCGGTGAATTCGAAGTAAACATTTTGTTCATATTATAATACTTGATTTGAAGAATTACAAGAAATAGACTATTACAACAGGAACGAACATAAAAATTAAGCAAAATTGTTTGATGAAACAAAAACCCTAATCATCATATGCTTGCGATAATTGCTTTGGGTTAATCATCAAATTAACAGAAATATTTAATTTGACTTAATTTGATATTCGTAAGTTGCACCTTGGTTCTCTCCAATGAAGAGTTCTTGAAAGTAAGAAATTCAGATTTATGTCTTGATTAGCAGATAATTGCATACAGATTTAAGAATAAATCACAGGAAACATGTTAAGCTGTCAGCCATATTTACCATGGCTTAGCCAAATTTCAAATAGAAATCCAGGCTTAGATCCCCAAATTAAGTCAAGATGGTACTGGTACTCATGACTTCTGGAAATAAAGCATATTATTGAATAAGACAAACACAAAGATCAGCTTAAACTCACATAATTCTCAAGCTACTATATGTTAATCAAGTGTCAAACCTGATAGTTTAAAACCCTAAAAAAGATATCAGCACTGACACACCTGCATATACATATATTGTTCATCTTTCATCATATATAAAAATACCACTACCCCTCAATATCTCAAAGGTTAGAAATAACTAAAAGTTCGAAAATTGGCAGGACTTAGAGCCACTATCACTGCCCCTATCAGTCACGTTGAACTTCAATGAGATACCAGAGGAATTAGCAGTTTTCCTTGGCGGCTCACCTCCATAATTATCTGTTTCATTATTTTCATCACTGTTAGCTTTATTTTGGTTAGCTCTCTCCCCCTCTGATTCCCTATACTTATGCAAATACCTTTTTAGCGGCTCAGTGTAGTCATCAAACCCTAGAGCAGCCAAAGCCCAGCAAATATCATCGCCATTCACTGTCTTGCGCTTCTCCTTGTGACACTTATCAGATGCTTCCCCTGTAACAAAGCTTATGAACTCAGACACACATTCTTGCATGGTTTCTTTGGCTTCCTTCGAGATTTTCGCGTTAGGGGGAAGAATATGCTTCATAATCCTCCCCACATTAGCTATTGGAAGCAACCGATCTTGCTGCTTAATGACTTCATCTTGAGCAGAGCCGCTACTTGCACATGTGAAATCGTACTTAAAACCTTCTCTGTTTGAGATTTTGCCTATGTTATCACTCATCTGTAAAAAGAGAGGTTAATTAACTTTGATCCTCTCAGACAAAGACACGTTGCTACTTGCTGTGGCTAAGTACCTAATGTGTATATATATATATATAGAGAGAGAGAGAGAGAGGAGCTCTCATATGCTTATGCCAAATGTGCATGCATGTGCACCATATATATATAGTTGTCTGATTAGATGACAGGGCATGTCATGAACAGGGCAAGGTCAATTTCGTAGGGGGACACAGTGGCAGGCAATTCCCTTTGTTTCTACAAGTTAGGTTTACATATTTTTTGATGCAACTATATATGTATATCCTCCTAATAATAGGGTTCGTGGAGCAATCAACTCTCAAGAGCTTTAAAGAAAGGGCTGCTTAAACTTATCAATTATGGAGAAATCAATGGTCCCGCCCTCCCCTTTTCTTTCTATCTTTAGTACCTTTTGTTTCTTATATATTATTAATTATTTTTTTAACTAATGCTGTCCATAATTTGGAACTAAGCATAGTAAATTATGCAGTAAATTTTGAATTTGTGGACAATATGAGTGCACGTGTACTTTATTGTAATACACATACAACTAAACTAAGGCCTAAAAAGATCAGATTAATTATAAATTAAACTCTCTAATGTTGAATCACCTAATTAATGCTTAGGTATTTACATGAGGTTATATATGTCACTTGTTCAATAGAAAAATTAAAAAAATGTTAATTTCAATTAGAGTTTTGTGAGATCCAAGTCGAATCCAGAAATTAACAGGATAATTGAGCAGTAAAATTGTCATAATGACCATTTAGCCTAGAAGCATAATTTTAATTTCACTAGCGTTACAATTCAGTGTACCCATATAACCCATGATTCACTTCGTTGGACGTTTGTGTAAGTTTCTCTTTTTCCCCCTCTAGACCCCTTTCTCTTTTCTTCTTCCCACGGATCCAACCTCATGAGTTGTATGTCACTCATTGAAGAAAAAAAAAATCTTAGTTTCCAAATAGAGTTTTGTGAGGTCTAAGTCGAATTCCAAAATCTAGATTTTATTAGATATATAATGACGTTAATTTGCAGTGGTGCTTGCGAGTGATCATCACTCACTTAGTTAGATATCTTTTTTTTTTTTTTTGGGGGGTGTTGGTTAGACATCTACTTTTTACTAAATTATCTCATCTTTAAATTAATGAGGATTCTATGATAGCACATAAATATGTCATACTACTAACAAACATATGTAATTTTCATATTTTATTGGATATAAATATAATTTATCTTATTTTTCAAACAAACATAAAAATNTTTTCAAACAAACTTAAAAATAATTGATTTGTACACATATCATTCACACATTAATTATTCTCATGTAGTATGACATACTATATAAATATCAAAAGTATCTAAAAAATCTCCTTAAATTAATTTAGGAGAGTAATTTTTTTTTTGGTTTATCTAAACCTTCTCTCTTTCTCTCTCGATCTCGGAAAGTTGTACATGTACCAAATTTCTTTTTTTTTTTTTTTGTTGAAAAAAAGCATGCAGCCGTGATGGTAGATCAGTTAATCCATTGCGAATCAAGTACTCAAATTAATTAAACTATTTCATTTGGTTCATATTAATTGATGAGTCATAATCTTGATCATTATGCTTCGTAACTGTTTTTCACGAAAGTGATGCGAATACTGACTTCCTTTAGATGGCATGTTACTAAAGCATTAGGTCACTCCTATGTTTCCATTTATTAATTATGTGCGCCTACTATAGTACCTAGATTCTTGTATTTCATGTTAAGTATCCTTAATCTTAAAGAACCTTATACATTACCAAATAACTTGTAATTAAATAGTATTGAGATCTTTTAAAACTTATAAACTTCATATTTCTAATTAGAGTTGTAGCCAACCTTACAAGTAAAAAAAGAAAAAAAAACTCTCAGAATCAATTTTCCGCAAAGAGAGAATATCAAAAGAGCAACGAAAACATGGGAAGGAATTGTTCCATATTTTGCTTTATATTTATATTGTTTATTTCTACTGATTTATTATCATAGGAAAATTAAACACACATACATATAATTAAATATCTGCACGTTCATCGACATGACCTAAATTATGATTTCGAAACATAATATAGAGGACAATACCATCATGGAAGGCAGAGTTATGTTTGACGTTGAAGATCTGAAATCCTGGGAATGCATATATTTTAACCTATGTTATAGATTTGGCTCTTATTATTTCATTGGAAATTCATAGCTTTACATACTAGACGAGCCCAATTTAGTATAAAGGCATAAAATAAATTAACGAAGAACAACAAGTGGGAGATAAAACTGACAATAAAGTTTCTAAATCGGAGATCACCTTGTATTTTAATTAGGTGCAAAGAGTTGACAGATAAATAAAATATTGACAAAATTTAGGAAGTTTTCTTAAAAACAGGAGAAAGCTTTGTCTCTCCTAGACAACCTAATCTAGATATGAATATAAAATAAATACACAAATATATAAATAAAATGTCGAAATTCCAAGTACAATAGCATGGACGGTTAGCAAANGTTGACAGATAAATAAAATATTGACAAAATTTAGGAAGTTTTCTTAAAAACAGGAGAAAGCTTTGTCTCTCCTAGACAACCTAATCTAGATATGAATATAAAATAAATACACAAATATATAAATAAAATGTCGAAATTCCAAGTACAATAGCATGGACGGTTAGCAAAATTCACAAAAAACAAGTGACAGTATTTGAACCAATATTCTGGAAAAAAAAAAAATTATCATATGCATGCCTTTGTACATATTCTAATTGAAATTCTTCCATAAAGAAATCAATTTTTATTGTCGTGGAATAGGTCCTATCCTCCTTTCAATTATATTATTAGTGCATCTTGATGCATGTTCCAAGTTTATCGCTAGTCGTGAAAGTTAGCAGCTTAATTGTTCAAACTTGCGCATGTAACTGTACCTCTCAGCGTGAAAGCACTGTTAAACGAACATGAGTTGTGGTCCATATGATCAGTAAAACAATAGAAAAGTTGTATTATTAGTTGGACATGGAGTTTTAAATACATTAGAGAAGCAGACAAGAGAAAAGACATACTCATAACTCTCACCAAATACTCATTCGATATAAATATTATCAAAGTTTAAATTGTTAGATATGAAAAATGAGTTGACCATTTAACTATTAAAGAGAGTCTAAAGAAACCAAACGTAGTCAATTCTTAAGTCTTGATTTCAACTATAAGCTCAGATATTAATGATAGATTAATTAGAAGAATTGAAGAGCAGGTAAAGATTTCAAGTATTGCAAATATGCAAAGAGGAGGAAATGCTTAAATGACAGATATAATGATGAGTGAATATCAGACTGTGATTTGAAGAAGGATTCTTTGTCACGACAGAGGCAATAAAGAAAGATAAACTGCAAAGTGGGTGTAGGCACATAGCTACAAAAGAGAGTTTGACAAACCAAAAATAAGAGATTATTTAAAGTGTATGAAACGAATTCATAATGTTCCATGTATTCTTTTCTCTTTTGAAGCTCGCATTCCCACTTTTGTTTGGATTCCCGTCTCTTACTTCCCACTCTTTTAGTGGGCATCTTTGCTGATCTAATCTAAGATTTTTTGAATCTTAAGACCATGGTACAACGGTTATCCTGACCAATGCTTAAAAAGTCCGAATCTGATATCAATCTTTTAAAAATATAAGTGTTGAGTCCTCTCTTTAATTATGTTTAGCTGTCCCTGAAATTCATCTCTTTACTTTTATGCTTCTTCTTCATATCCCACACTGCCATTTGAACAAACCTTATTTGATGCTTTAATTTAATATTTTATTTATTAGTCTAAAGTGATTTCAATGAAGAGACTAACTAAGTCCACTTAATTAAACACCAGTATTACTTCCCAACACAAGAGGGTGTTTCCTTACCTTTCTCTCCCTCTAAAATCACTTCTATGGCCTAAAATGGATTTTGAGATTCCAAACTTGTACTTTGGTTACTCATTTTACTCTTACACAAATAATATATAAAACCACTTTCATATTTTGTTTTTAGTAATTTGATACCTAAAAATAATTTTTGTAATATAATCTAAACAAAATTTGATTATTATAAAATACTTCTCAAATAATGTATCCAAACATAAAATTGATTTTTCAAGATCAATTCTACCCATTCTATTTGTGTTTTCCATTTTTCCAATGTGGGTTCTTTTTTTTCGGGTAACCACGTCTACAGATTTTTATGGGCCTAATATATCCTTATTGTGTGGGCACGCTCTATTATCTCACAATACTGGGCCTAAAATTGTGATTCACTTGGTTTTCTTTTGGGCTGGGCCCAAACTATATGCTGAATATTTTTTTTTTAAGAAAATAAGGAAAACAGAAACAGAAGCTGAGTAGTTGCTAACTGGGCTTTAGTACTCCCAAAGAATCCCCTCGAACCTAGGCCTTCTTCATTCTTCTCCCCTGCACACTGTACACCGTGAAACATTTTTTAAAATGTTTTTTGGTAAAATGTATTTTTAATTAAAAAGAATATAACATTACAAATTTATTTTTATAATAATAAAAAAGCATATCATAAAAACAACCATATAGAACTAATCAACTAATTAGCAATAAACCTTGTGATAAGTAAATAGTAAGTTTAAAAAACTAGAATAATACTCAAATATAAAGGAAATGTTCCCATCAAATTCAATTTAAGTCTCTTGTCTTTTTTAAAAAAATAAAGTCTCTGTTTTGTAAGATATCTTTTGAAAAATTCAAATAATAAATTTTTATTTGAGAGTTTCATATTCGAATATAAAGTTGTAGAAAAAAAAAAAAGAAACAAAAAAAAAATTAATGAAACTTACAATATATATATATATATATATAACCTAAATAATATATAAGATACATCATGAGATATAATTAAACTGCTGATGCTTGCACTATAAGGGGTTTGAAATTTCGTTTGGAACTAGAAGCCAATTTATCCAATTATTTATTTATTTTTTTTTTAACGGTTTGAAAGTAGAAAATGATCATTCATGGGTGTTGTTGTAATTTTGAGGCAGGTGTGAGGCCATTCCAACGAACGCGTGTGGTCTCCCTCTCATAAATTAAACCGAACATCGAACAAGCGTTACAATCCTTTCTTTCAACATCGAAAGAATTTCCTTTTTCATGTTTTTTTGTTACTTTTTTTTTTTTCCCTTTTCTCTCTCTTTTGCTTTGGTCTTCTCTCTCTCTAGTCCTGCATACAGAATACAACTTTGCTGTCATGAAAGTTCACCTCTCATGTTATATAATACGAGGTAATCTCTCACTAGTTTTATCTTCTTTGTTTTCTTTGTTTAATGTCTCTGTTTTTATTTTCTCTCATTTCACCACGAAGAAAAAGAAAACAAGTTGACAATCGAGGTTAATACGAAGACCCATTTCCCCAGGTCGATTTCTGCACGTGGAATTTTAACGTTCAACATATTCCCTCAAGGTAACTTATGCTCTTGCTAATCATTCCTTGCATGCTTTGCATTTTTTCTATATGCATATTAATCCTGCTTTCGTATTTTTTTCTATCAGATTCTATACAGTCATATTCACTTTTGTTTTCAAGTTGATTTTGATGGATTTACCTGCGAATTATCAAAACAAGTCCATTGCGATTGGTTAATTCATTTCAACTTGGCTGCTGATAGTTTACTTAATATAATTGTGAAGGTAGTGTGTTGAAAAAAGTTCCTTTTTTTTTTTAAGTTGGTTTTCTTCGATTATGTGATCTTTTTATTGGTTATTTCGTCAATGTTTAATCACTGTTTAAACATGTCTTTGTGGTGTGAAGTTCTGATTTGAGTTGGAAATTGGATGTGGGTATGGTGGCTCTGTTGTGCGTGATTAGATTTTCACAGTGTCCTTGTTACTCGAGTTGTATCTGTACACTGACTCTCATCGTAAATGTCATGTACCTGAATTGTCTCGTTCCTATCGTAGAATAAGATTACTCCGGAGTTTTTTTCTCCTGGGTTTTTATGAATTTCATGTTTTTAGGTACCATGGTTTGACTTATGGCATTGCCTCAATTTGTTCATTTATGTCATTGATTACGGAACCCTTTAAATGTAATCAATTGATAGTTTGTCCTTTAGTAATGAGATTTTCATCCTCTCTCTATTATTCATCATTAATCATAAGGATTAAATGCAACGAGGGATGAGCGTATTGCTGTTACTATAATATATAACAAGAAACACATTGAAAAATTCTTGCTCATTTTAATATCTTAATTCTTTTATATATATATATATATATATTAGCAGATGAATGTTCTTTGCATGGAAAGCAACATGGAAATAATTGAAGTGAAATCTGCTGAGTGGATTCCCACTTCAGGTTCCTCTGAGGTGGATGATAAATTTGGAGACCATCAAGTGGTTCCTCGTGTTGGAGACCAGTATCAGGCAAAAATTCCTTCGTTAATTGCAGCACGTGATCTTTCTCAGCTTACAAAGAAGTTAATGGAGTCAGAAGTCTCAGCTTATCTACCTGAATCTTTTTCACTGGGATTGCCCATTCCTCTTATTTGGGCATATTGTAAACTTGAAAGCAGTGGTGGAATTTTGGCTGAGAATGAATGTGTACAACTCAAAGTTGAACCTCTGATTACTTTAGTTGGTGAAGGGAAAAATGTGGAAGGGCTTCAAAACTGTCCATCTGCTTTTAAATGTGATGAGATATATATTGACTCATACCCATTACTGAAATCTGAGTTGAATCAGGTAAGAGGCATGTATCTTGTCCCTGGCTCATTGGTTGAACCTTGGAATGACATTGAATATAACAGCTTTCTCCTTGGCCTCTACATCTTTGGGAAGAATCTTAATCTTGTAAAGAGATTTGTTGGGAGTAAAAATATGGGAGACATACTCTCTTTCTATTATGGCAAGTTTTATAGGTCTGAAAGATATCGCAGATGGTCAGAATGCCGGAAATTAAGAACTAGGCGGTGTATATATGGGCAAAAAATATTCACAGGATGGAGGCAGCAAGAATTGTTATCGAGATTATTTTCCGGCATATCAGAAGAGTGTCAGAATATGTTGATTGAGGTATCCTTTACTATATGCAACTCATTATCATACATTACCTGGATGAAAGGAAATTGCATTATGAATATGCACATGAATAAGTAATGTTCTTTTCGGATATGAAGACTATACAATATTGGTGGCATTGACCTTCAAATTATAGTAATGTCAGAATAAAATCCTTATCTTGGTGCTATTCACATATCCATTTTCTAAGATGTGTTAGTTAGATGATGTTTCATTGGCGGTTAAATTAAATGTTAACTGTCAGCAAGCTTGAGATTTGTCTCATGCTTGACATCTTTCTTCACTATCAAGTTCTGCTAATAAATTTCATACTGACGATTTCACCAACTGCTTTTTCTTATATATACTTTGTTTTTAATTGAAGTTCTATATGTGAATTCTTTCTATTTTTTCTTTTGAGAAATAGATTAGTCTAGTGAGACTTTGACTGCTAACACCTGGACAATAGTTTCTACAAATTTTTCTGCATTAGTTTTGCATGAAGTATCAGGGAACGTTAAGATGCACACTAGCAAAGGCTGATGTAGAATTTAAAGAAACATGTACCTAACTTGAAGTATGTTTGCTGATCTGTGGATCCTCATGATGCTGATTGACAATCAGCAATGTTATAGAGCAGAATCTCAGGAAACTATATGCTAGCATGTTGATGAACACCTGAAAAGTATCCAGAAAATCTGTTGTGAATCAGTGAGAAAATTGATGTAACTTATCTGAAGCGAGAGAGAAGGACCAACATTAGTGGAAGTAATATAAAAAGGGTTGTAGAGGTCAGTGGCAGGGTATATTTACTTTAATTATCTGATATGGTTGGTAGGTAATGCCTATGAATGTGACTGTTGTTGTCTCACAATTAGGAAATGAAATGAGAGAGAGAAGGCAGAGAGTCTAAAATATATGGGGCAAACATTCACTTTGCTTTAAAAACTGAATGTGATGATCATCTACACCAAGTATTTCTATAGCAGGCCCTCTCGTCCTGTGTAGAAGCTGCGTATTGGATTTTAAATTAAGTTTTCAGTTGTTGCTGAAGTTAAGCAGGCCATTGCAGGATATGTTGCTAAGCTGACCCTTCCATGTTGTCGCTTGTCTTTTCCTTTTAACTTTGTATTTGCTAACGACTAACATATCGTATCCTGATTTCAAATGGATGTTTCTTTATTGCAGCTTTCTAGGGCTTTTGGGGAGGGAAAGGTTCCATTTGAAGAATATGTATTTGCTTTAAGGGATGCCGTTGGCGTTGACATGCTTATAAATGCAATGAGTATTGGCAAAGGGAAGCAAGATCTCACTGGCAATGCTGTTGAGCATATGAAGACTAGTCACATCTTCTCTGTTCGCCCTGAAATACCAATTGGAAAAGCTTGCTCCTCTCTTACTTCTGCTGATATAATCAAGTTTCTGACAGGTGATTTTAGATTAAGTAAAGCTCGATCCAATGATCTCTTCTGGGAAGCTGTTTGGCCCCGTCTTTTAGCTAATGGGTGGCACTCTGAACAGCCTAAGGATTATGCTGGCTTTGGTTCCAAGCAATCTTTGGTTTTTCTTATTCCTGGTGTCAAGAAATTTTCAAGGAGGAGACTGGTGAAAGGTAACCACTACTTTGATTCTGTAAGTGATGTCTTGAATAAAGTAGCATCGGAACCCGGGCTTATTAAGATTGAAGTTACAGCATCTGAAGGCAGTGTGAATGGGGAAGATAGACGGGACAAACTGGGCCTGGATGGCGTGTTACCTAAGCAACAATACTGTTATCTTCAACCTCGTAGTTCAAATTGCAATAAAAACCTAATGAAATTTACAATTGTGGATACCAGCATGGTTAATGGCATGGAACAACGCCAAGTGAGAGAGCTGAGAAGTTTACCTCCTGAAACTATGATTACATCCACCCCGTCGAGCCATTCTAGTGAATCTGAGCAAGATACATCTAAAGAGTCAGAAGATGAGGCTGAAAAAACTAATACTTCAAACCCTGTTGAATCCTCTGATAAGGGGATGAGCATAGACTCATCAGATTGTACACACATACCAGAGGCCCTCAATGCCACCAAAGTGGCAATGAAGAATCATAAGCGTCATTCTGATATTCTTAATGATGAGGATCCAGGGAAGAGCAATAAGCATCAATTCATTCAGAAAGTGAAGTCTGGTTGCTCACAATATTTTCCCCCCATCATGAAAAAGCACGAGTTAACAGCTTGTAACGATGAAGAGTTTTGCCAATTAACTGAAAGTACTTCTAGAGACAGGAAGTTAGATTTAAATGAGTTTACCTCATTCTCAAATGAAGGCAATGCCATTGAGAACCAAGAGGGTGGAGAAGAAGTATCTACAGAAAAACCTGAAACGAGGATGTTGATTGACTTGAACCTTCCTCGTATTGAGCTGGGAACTGAAATGGACAGACCACAACAAAATAATGACGACCAATGTGCAAATACATCATCCTGTTCATGTGAGGAAATCAAATTCAATGAGATACACGAGTTTCCTGATGATGTAGAGCAGCAACCCACCAATGTCAGCCGTCGTCAGAGTACAAGGAACCGACCATTGACCACAAAAGCATTGGAAGCTCTTGAGTACAGCTTTCTCAACTCAAAGAGGAAGAGAAAGAATGTGGAATCTTCAAACAATAGCTCAAATTCCCAATCTTTACGTTTAAGTGGTAGACCAACCGTTAGTTCCACCTGTGACAATGGAGCTGGTAATGTTATGACAGACACAAGAGCTGGGGAGGAGAATTTGATCCGGGCATATAGCAATAGTATCAATCTGAATAGTGAGGCTCACTATAATTTCTGAAAAGTGGGGCTAGCCACTTCTAAGGGACATCAAGTTCTTAATGTTGAGGCTGAACTGGATATATTTACTTTGTTTCAAAACCTTTCATAGTCATACAAGAAGGTCTAAGTAACCACTTTTTGTGCAGAATGTGAGTGATAGAGTAATAATTTTTTATACAAGACTCAACGTTCAGTGCCCTAGTTCAGAAATAAGAGGCAAAGCCATTCTCTTTATTGGAGTATGAGAGCAGGGTTGTAGCAGCCATCTCCATACTTGCACTCATGTTTTAGCTGGTGGACATTTTAGGACACAGTTTCTGCTACTCAGCCAGCCTTGTATACAGGTGAAAATCAATAATTGTCATTCTGTTATGACCTTTGACATAATGAAATATGAATGTTTTCTTTAGCATGCAAACAGCTTGTCAAATATGGTTTCTTAATAACTTTGTTGGCTCAGTAGCGATTTAGATCAAAAGTCATAAGTTCGAATTTTTAGAATGACACTTGTTAAAAGAGATTTACCTGTTATTATTTTTGTCCTGAACAAGAATTAGTCTCATATCTAAAAAGTATGGAGATACCTGAGTATAAACTAAAAAAATATAGTTTCTTGATTTTCTTAGTCTCTGTCTTCATTAGGATGTAATCATATATAAATAAAGACAGGGTGCAACCTGAAACTTAATCCAAGTCTAAGGTTTTTTTTTTTTTCGTCTTAAGTTTGTTCACGCGATCCTTCGTTAATACTTAAAGCCCAAACTAGGTGGCTTGGCTGCTACATGGACATGGTCAGAGGGCTAGAATTGAACCTAGTAGGCTAGTCCATTGCAGGCCTTCAGGTTGAGCTTCGCTTTAAAATCCTTCCATATATTATATGCNTTTTTAGAATGACACTTGTTAAGAGAGATTTACCTGTTATTATTTTTGTCCTGAACAAGAATTAGTCTCATATCTAAAGAGTATGGAGATACCTGAGTATAAACTAAAAAAATATAGTTTCTTAATTTTCTTAGTCTCTGTCTTCATTAGGATGTAATCATATATAAATAAAGACAGGGTGCAACCTGAAACTTAATCCAAGTAAGGTTTTTTTTTTTTTCGTCTTAAGTTTGTTCACGCGATCCTTCGTTAATACTTAAAGCCCAAACTAGGTGGCTTGGCTGCTACATGGACATGGTCAGAGGGCTAGAATTGAACCTAGTAGGCTAGTCCATTGCAGGCCTTCAGGTTGAGCTTCGCTTTAAAATCCTTCCATATATTATATGCTCCAGTCTAGGAGGGTGATAATAAGTATTACTTTTTTGCCCAAAAAAAAAAAAAAAAAAGAATAGATATTCTCCTTTTTCTCTCAAAATACACAGTCACAAACTCGACATGGAAGGTAATACAATCATAATATCATTAACACAAAATTAATGTGAAAAAAATATAGGAAAATTTTGAAATTTTCCAATTGAATTTTTAAAGAATTCATTTGAAGACAAAAGCGTAGTCAAGGTGGCCAGATTGATATATATACTTTCTGATTAACTAATAAAAACCCCAATTATTTAACATTAAATTAAGCTTAAAATATTCAATTGATATTAAATTCATTTTCAAAATTTATAGGTTATGTGTTAAAATTCAGAGTCACAATCTAAAATATCAAAAATAAAATTATCCACAGTCTCATTTAAAAATATCATTAATTTTGTAATTCTAAAGCTCCATACAAGATTGATGAGTGACTGAATGCTTAAGAATATATTTTTTAGTGTATTCTTCACCTAATCAAAACATGTCCATATCAACAAATACTAGTTTTATGCAAATCATTTTCTTAGATAAGCCTAAACAAACTGTCAAAGAACTATAAGATATGATCATGGGAAAGAATAATCCATGGTTGTCCTTTACGTTGGTTTTTTCTATGGAGATCCTTTGTCTATGTCCATTAGCAACTTGGTCAATAATACTATTATCAATAATTAGAAACCAAAATTCCGAGAAGGTTATTTTAAGTTGGGTTTATCATATTATAATCAAGAAACCTATGGGATAATTGATATAAACGTTGGCAAGTTTCTGTCTTTACATTGTTGTAAGTATGCATGCTTCCTCAAATATATCGATCTCTGTCGACAATTACTACGAGAGTTTTTCCCTTCATTTTATTAGTAGTTTGTGATGGAAAAAAGAGCATTTGTAATGAGATCGTCTTCAAATAAAAAATGACTGAAAATTTGAAGCGTAGCCCATGTTTGATATTCTGATTTCTGTCTCCTTGTTTGTTTCTTGTTTTACATTAAGCGTGTGGAAGCTTCGTAATTCAAGATAAACAACATATCTTAAGGGATATTTTATACGGTTAATTGCGATTATGACTGCTTTAAATAACTATACAAGCCCTTTTAACTAAAGGGAAAAAAGAGAAAGAAATGTGTGAAAGCATTGACAAGAGAGTTGAGAAAGCTTTTCAAGCAATCTCAATATTTTCTTAGTTTTCCGCAAGATTTAGAAAAGAATGCACCACTGATCTCTGCACAAATTAATAATTCTAGTTCTTGAGAAGATTATTTACAGCTTCTGTTCGTTTCTTTAAATCCATAATCTCCCTTAGAACAAAAAGGGGGGAAACAAAATGAAAAGATAAAAGACATTAAAGAAGTGTGCTGCAAATAGTCCAATCCTCTAATAATAATGCCAAATCTTCTGACTTTTAATATATACACGTTTTGAAAGAGAAAAAGCTGTGTAAAAGCCTTTCTACTATATTCCCATTCCCATGTCACACGTCATATCTTAAAGGAATATCAAGGAGGTCATAGGATGCCCTTAGTTAATGTCGTTTCAGGTAACTAGACTAAATCTAGGTTAACTCGGTAGCCACCCTCTATTGTGTCTTTACTTACTGTAATATTATTATATGAAGATGCTTATATTATTACTTGGTTTATTTCCTTCCGTCATTTGAATTAAATGACACAAGCATAAAATATAGCGGTCGTCTTTGATTCCAATTCTCATTTCATCATATCATAAACTAAATATTTATGATAAAAAAAAAAATTGGATCAAAAGAGGCAAATTCGGCTCTCAATGATATATTGATAAATCTCTGTTTTTTTTTTTTTTGTGGTTACAATGAATCTCAGTTTTGTTATCTCTAACATATAGCCTGTCTATTAAACTGATTTCAGGGAGCTAAAACACATTGATGTTGTGATCATAAGGGATTGCTTTTTAGAATAAGTGACCAAAATAAATACGAGTACTACAGAAGAAAAAAAGAGGGGGTGGTGGAAATAAATTATCTGACATAGTTAGAGTTAGACATTGACACTTCATTTATGAACCTGAAAAGGGGAAAAAGGTAAAGCGATTGCAGTATATTAATGTCTGACCCTGGAAATTGTGCAGATTATTTCTGAGTGAAATTATTATCAATGAACTAGGTAACTTTGAAATTCATACCAATGGTAACTTCAGAAACGAGTAAAACCCATTAATTATATCATATCAGTCACCACTTATATTGGAAAGTAGCCACTGATCAGATTCAGTTGTCTGTCCTTTATGGCTCAAACAGACTTCTTTGGCCTTCTACCTGTTTAACTAGTATGAATTATTTGTTTGAATGGAAATGAACACTTATATATTTGGTGTAACAAAACTGTTTCCTAAATCTAAACTCTTCTGAAAATTCAGTACAAATATTGTCACACTTATAGCATTCAAATGGATCATATAGTCTGAAAATATACAAGAGCTAATTTTTTTAAAAAAAAAAGAAAAATAAGTTGCTATTAGGATATTATCATAATAGCAAAAAAGTTAGAGGCATTAGCCTAGTAGTTGTCTTCATATGGGCATTATATATATTTATATGAGGCCAAAGACGACCAACTTCCAATGTTGGTGTCATGCCAGAAATAGCTTTCTTCCTCTACAGAAATCAAGGAGAACTCCGTCTTGGCTTTTGCCTTCCTCTTGGTTTAGTGTTCACAGCTTTTTAGTGAGCTCGAGCTCCAACAAGAAAAGAAATATAGAAGAAACAGTTAATTTGGAGAAAACAAAAAGAGTAAAGACACAGATATATAGAAGCTTCGATATATAACTTTGACAGCTTCTTTTCGTGCAAATGTCAAATATTTCAGGTGATGAAGGAAGTTTCTCCTCAGGAAACACTGGGGAAGAAGTCCATCAAGAAAACGAGCAACAACAGCTACAGAACCACTTGCATAGCTCAAGTTCAGGACCTTCTGGTGCTTGCAACAGCAATGGCTCTTCTAATCAACAGCAACAACAGCCAGCTAAAAAGAAACGAAATCTTCCTGGAACTCCAGGCATGCAAATTCAACTACCTCTGAATCACCTTAATCATTGCCCTTGTTCATTATGAATCATGATATTATATCTAAATTAAAAGACTTTCAACATAGCAACAAACAGATTGTTTTGTACGAGGTTTCATCATTGTTAAGATTTAAGAACTGTTGCTCTATTACACTTATTATTTTTTTGCTTTAATTTGTTTCTAACTCTATGCATACTCTATTTTCTGCTTTTTTGAAAATGGGTTTATCTAAAATACCTAGTGCCACATAGTTATTCTTATTAATTTTTTGCAAAACCCTGCTAACATTGGATGAATTTTATGAATAGATCCGAATGCTGAAGTTATTTCTTTATCACCAACCACATTAATGGCAACAAATAGATTCGTCTGTGAGATCTGCAACAAAGGGTTCCAGAGGGACCAGAACCTTCAATTGCACCGGAGAGGTCACAATCTTCCATGGAAACTGAGGCAGAGAACGACCACTGAGGTCAAGAAACGGGTCTATGTATGCCCTGAACCATCATGCGTGCACCATAACCCGGCTCGTGCATTGGGAGACCTCACTGGTATCAAAAAGCATTATAGCAGGAAACATGGCGAGAAGAAATGGAAGTGTGACAAATGCTCCAAAAAATATGCAGTGCAATCTGATTGGAAAGCCCACCAGAAAACCTGTGGTACAAGAGAGTATAAATGTGACTGTGGAACCATTTTTTCCAGGTACACATTAATATATATAACCCTCAAGTAATTTCACAAACATTTGCATGATTTGGGGTCAAAAAGGCAATCACATGGAGGTTTAATTATTTTTTATATCATAAAAATTTGCGTCTGAGAAATTTTTTAACTAGTCACTTGTGCAGTTGTTATGAGCATATAGTATTCATCTACTTTGATTTCCATCACTGCTTATTTGGTGTAGTCTTTCTCATCTCATAATTTTAAGCCCTTTCCTTTTAATAAAACATAAGTCCAGAACTTCACATTCAAGAGTAGTAATTGAGTGTTGAAGGAAGAGACTTTTCAGAGATGTTAATGTCCTTTCTCTGGTTTGAAAACGACAAATTAAAGAACTAGTGTGAGTTTGTAACCCATTTCTGTAAATTGTGCAGGAGAGATAGTTTTATCACCCACAGAGCATTTTGTGATGCATTAACTGAGGAAAACAACAGAGTGAACCAGGGATTAAGCAGTGGTATGCCACCAAACTTGCAAAATCAAATGCCAGATCTTATGTCTACAATGCCTATGAGCACCTGTTCCAACCCAGCATCTGAATATAGCAACTACGACCCCAAGAACCCACTGAAATCCCTGCCCCAAGAACTTGTCCCTATGCCATTTAAGCCCATGAGCATGGGTGGGGGCATGTTCTCGACCAGTTCAGGTTCACTTTTTGGTGGTCCAAAAAGCAATTCCCCCTCCTCTTCTACTCTTCAGCTCAGTTCCAACAGCTCCTCGAGCCTCAATTACTTCCCAGACAGCAAAAATGGAGGACTAATATCTGGGTCAGCCCACATGTCAGCAACAGCTTTATTACAGAAAGCAGCTCAAATGGGTGCCACTGCAAGCAATAGCATTAACTCTCCCATGATGCAGAAATGCTTTGTTAGTAGCATGGCTGGTCCTGACCCAATTAGACCACCACCATATTCTGGTGCTATCCAGCAGCATAACCCCCCATATGACCACTTCCATCCTCACCCTGATCAATCTCACATGGCTGGGATTAATGGTGGTGGAGCATTCACTAGCCCATTGTTTCAAAAGGGCCCACAAGAAATGTCACAACTACTTGATCCTGATACTCCTGGACCAACAATGAATGAGATGGGAATGTTCACCCAAATATTCAATATGGGCAATGATCATAACCAAGGATTAATCAAGAATATGGAACGAGAAGCTAGTAATAGTTCGAGTTTGATCCATGGAAGAGATGCAGCAGAAGGGAACCCAATGGGGCAACCAAGGTTTGGAGCGAGTGACATGACAACGGTTCACGACTTTTTGGGTGTTGGGGGTTCAACTTCAAGGGCAGGGAATTTGCATGAATCACATCACCATCAACAACAAAGATTGGAATTGGAAGCAATAAACCAGCAGAGGTTACCACTTATAAATCACTTTCACCATCACCTTCCACATGGCGATTCAGCTATGGAGAAACCCATTTGGGATGTGTGAGAGTTGACACAAGCCAAACCATGTTTAGTTGGTCAGAGTTTGAAATTGGAAAAAGCGTGATTATAATAAACAGAAATGGTCAGGACAGTCTTGAAATGTATCCCAATAGATGATTTACCCAATTTCAGATTATGCAAAAGGAAAAACAACAAAAATCAAATGATGAATGTCAATAGTTATACATTTCATAAATAAAAGGCTTAGCTTAGACGATCGGGTGGAAGAAATTTGAAAGATTTAAGTTTTAAGAGATAACCTCCACCCAAACACCACTCTAACTATTTGAGCTAATGCATTTTTTTTTTCCTTGTTCAACACCTAATATTTTTTCTTTGGATTCCAACTCCAAGTTGAGGTAATTTGCTTTGAGATTTCCTCTCGGCGTCACAACTCGTACAAGTAAGAAATACAAATTTGTTTTTTGTTCTGCTCGAAACAGAATTGGGCCCATAGTCGGCGTCTTCTTCTTGTTTGTACAGTCTCGTAGGCCCAATGGGTCATATTCAAGGCCCATCGAGAGAGAGTGTTAATGTGTTATCACTGGAGGGTAATTCCGTCATTGAACATTTAAAGCTGCCGTTCAGTTCAGTCCATGAACCATGGCCCAAAAACCCTAACCCTATCAGATCGCTATTATTTATACAGCAGAATCCGCTCCCACTTCCCTGCCTCTACATTGTGACTGCTCCATTCTTCCATCTCTCTATCACAGAGAGAAACAAGGCACATTAGAAATTGATTTTCGCCATGGATTTTAGATTTCTTTTTCATTCTTGTTCATCATCTTCTTCTCATTACTTTTCTTCTCTATTTCTTGTTTTGGAGGCAATGATGTTGAGAACTACCTATTTTATGAGGGAATGGAAAAATTCCCTTATGATTACAAAACTACCAATGGATCCTTCTGAGCCTTGATTCCGTTTTTATATATTGTTGGTGTCTATTCTGTTAGATTCGTGTTTTACAATTAACAGTTTTCCTTTCTTTAATCAGACTTGACACTGGAGAGAACCATTGAGGTGATGATATCCTTTTCCGAATTTCTGTATGTGGACTTAAATAATCAGACTACAATTATCTGATCAATGGCTCTCCTCACAAATGAGATCTCATGTATTAATTTTCTTGTTAGTCGGCCTCGCTTAAGAATTCATGTTTTGCAGGAAAACTTCTTTCTCAGCATACCTTCCTTCGAGATTTGATACAAGGATCAAATCCGAAAAGGAAGAAAGAGGTTACATTATTCGTGTTATGTCTTGTGAATCTAAGAAATTTTGATTTAAAGAGGAAAGAATTAAAATTTTATATTTTATAAATATAGATGAATTAAATTTTTTATTTTTAAAATAGAAAGATATAAAAAATTCATTGTTAAAATATGAGCACTACAATTACAATGAAGTCCATTTGTTTTTGTTTTAAAATCGTGATAACACATATCGGTTTCAAGTCATTCATGTTTGCAAAATCGTCAATAAATTTCGGAAGAAACGAGAGAATAGATTTTATCGATAAATTTGAGGAAAAGTAAAGCACAGATTTTATGCTTGGAAGAAATATTATGAATCAATACGATAAAAGAACGTCGAAAATGGAGTTTTTATCCCTCAAAACTAAGTAAATATTATGGCTCAATTCTTGATCAAATAAGTCTCTTCAAAGCTTTTCACAGGCATCTTACTAACTGNTTCACAGGCATCTTGCTAACTGGAAGATTTTATATTCTTATTATTATTCATATTTGATAAAATGTCTATGTTATTGATATTCATGTCATTACCTGAAAATAGTTGTATTTTTTTATATCATGATGAGTTGATTGAACAGATCAACGACTATTTATGGCTGTTAAATTCAACTGCAAAAGTTATATTTTAAAATTACAGACTAATGTTCTACAATTTTTTTTTGAACTTTTAATGTTATACAATTTTAACTCTTTAAAATTCTGCCAAATGAATGTTGTGAATCTTAATATTATGGCCTTAAATATTATTTATTTATCAAAACTGTCCCTCACTCATTTTCCAATTTCTATCCTCTCCAGCTACAGTGTTAGTCAAACTCAAGATGAAATAAAATATGGTATTAGAGTTACCGTAAGCTTTCAACTTTAAAGCTGCCAACAATGAGATAAATTTGCTGTTAAAACTTAACTCCAGCGATTTCATTATTTAACAAAATTCAGATATATTACAAGACTGAGAGAAAATACACAGCAGCGTTGTCTACTCTGTGGCGGTACAAGTACATTTGAACTGCCCCTAGAAAGCAATATTATAACTATAATCATAAATACGAAAAGGTCCAATAGGAACCATCAGTAGCCTGAAACAGGCTCCTAAATCCTAATCCTATTCCCACCAGTATCACCCCAAAGTCATGGGGTAAAGAATTCTATCAATGTTTGAGCTGCAGCTGAGCGATGTTGTATTTAGCTGTGTCATACCGAAAACATAATACAAAAACATGGAATTGCAAGTAATTTGCTTTCCAACTACTTGGATAATTATTACCAAGTATGATTGAACTGTGGAATTGGTTGCCCCAGACGTAGCTGAATGCTGACATGAATAATATTCGAGACAGCTTTCAAAACCTTTTCTTCTGCTTGTTTTGCCATTTCCATTGCATCTCTATGGATAAATAAAAATATTCTATCATGAGAGTGACCCAAATTACAATCAAACTCACCAAGGTTAGAAAATGAGAATTACCGGATTTGGAAATCTGGGGGCATTGAAACCTCAATTTGAAGAACAATCTTGCCTTTAAACATGTGGCGTGTTATGCGTTCAACTAACATCTGAAAACCATTCACAGATAATTAAAGCTACAAAACACAAAAATTACATACCTTAACTATAAAATATTAACTCTACTTTTATCAACAATGGAATCCCATTGCTTTCGCCTTCAGCGTTAAATAATATTCAAACAGCACAACTAGATGTGACCCCACAAAGAGCGACACAACCCTGGAACTGGAAGAATATCTATGTTCCTAAACTTTATGGCTAACAGAACTTGAATCATTCCAATTGCTAAGATAGTTAATCCCATCTTTTCTGACTAATCAACAAAACCAAAAGAATCCTCAGTTGGTGCCATAATTGTATAGATTTTATTCAAATTGAGCATGACACACTCCAGTGGTCCACTTATGACTTACCATGTTTGCTCACATCACATTTCACTAAGCTTTATTTTGCCGTTGGGCTTTTACATAGAGAGTTACCTGTGGAAAGTTTGATGAGATAATATCAGAAACAATCCCTTCAATATTATTATCCTCAGCAGGAACCATACTGTCATGATCTGCATTGCCACTCCAACTATCTTGCTGGTCTGTTGCACAGGGAGAAACACGGGACATTGCAGGATCTACCAAGGGAATTTGGAATACAACTAGAGTTAAAAGATACAAGAAGATGGTACAGTGCATAACAAGCACTATAAAATAAACACCTAATAATAACGGATTGCAGAAAAGAAGACATAGGTGTACGTAACTATGAAGTTTAGGGCCACACAAAAAAAAAAAAGAAAAAAAAAAAGGGATACAAGACTACGAAGACTAGTGCTTGTACACAGGAGGAGGAGAAAAAAAAATACAAGACGACTAAATTAGAATGCATCAAATTGTGAAACCATGAAGCACATCTCTGCGGTAAAAACCATAGCAGTTAAAAAAGTGCCGCCATATCAAATGCACAAAATTCTGTCTTGGCCAATATAAGAAATTTATAAAACCACAAAGCACACCTATGTGTATAAAAATTTCAGCCACTGCAGGATGGGTCTTGTGAATCTGATGACGAACATATTCCCCAATGTCATGCGCAGCACTAACACTTGAAAAAGGATCAACCTGCAAGACAAAACTAACAAGTAACTCTTGGNAAAAAAGGGATACAAGACTACGAAGACTAGTGCTTGTACACAGGAGGAGGAGAAAAAAAAAATACAAGACGACTAAATTAGAATGCATCAAATTGTGAAACCATGAAGCACATCTCTGCGGTAAAAACCATATCAGTTAAAAAAGTGCCGCCATATCAAATGCACAAAATTCTGTCTTGGCCAATATAAGAAATTTATAAAACCACAAAGCACACCTATGTGTATAAAAATTTCAGCCACTGCAGGATGGGTCTTGTGAATCTGATGACGAACATATTCCCCAATGTCATGCGCAGCACTAACACTTGAAAAAGGATCAACCTGCAAGACAAAACTAACAAGTAACTCTTGGAAACAGTAACTATGTATGGTGCAAATGCTAGCTGACTTGTACTGCAGTTTAATCATGAAACATAATGTATGGGGCGTAAAGAATATAAAATTCATGGTAACCTACCTCAATATTTACATCAAGATACAATGACGAACCAGCCCTCCTTCCTCTCAAGCGATGGCACCCCTACAGACAAATTCAAAAAAATTAAACAACAATGCTTGGAAAGTACATCTCCTAAGTTCATGTCAGTGTACACACTTTAAGTGCTAAACTCATGAGCAAAATTGCATATCTGGAGAAAGTGTATCCAATAAATTCTGAGCCAGACATTCATGATTCAGTTCAAGTAAATAAAATGCCATTAGAAAAGAAACCCAAATAAAGTCCAAAATGCCAAAATTCGTACTCAAGATTATTAAGAAATCATAAATAATATTAGTAACAGTAATGTTTTAAAAGGAATGTTAAAAGAAAATTACCTTGACACCTTCAACTTGCAAAATTGTTTGTTTGATAGGATCCAAATGCTGCGCTGGAATTGCAGCATCCACCAGTTCCATGATACTGAAGATTGATCAGAAAATAACATGTTAAATATTGCTAGAAGCATGCGCATAGTTAAAGTCACCTTTAGATACTTCTAGAGGAAGAAGAATCTAATTCCAATCTCCATGGTTTAGCCAGAATCACTTTAACCCCCAGTGTTACCAATCTCTAAGTCACCTTGGCTCCATTTGCATTTTCTATTATCATTTTAATTCCCCAAGTTACAATTCTCATGAGGCATTGACAAAACAGGTAGTAAATTTTACCCTTGAAAATACTAACTAAAATATTTAACTAATTATCATATTTATTTAAGATCACTAGTGTAGTTAGGAAAAATGAGATCACTCATGATTGTGCATTATCATATTCAGAATCAAGTTTAGAAGACTCTTGGCTAAGCCACATTATCTGAGTGTTCTTAACAATGAAGCAAAACTAACTCATATTTCAGTTTTCATCAAATAAAAAAGATTTATGTATGCTTAATCCCTCTAATCCCATGGCAAGCCAAGGAACCATCATAGTCATATTCATATATGAAAAAGGGCAAAAGGAAATATAAATAGACTTGTTTTATTTAAATATCATAGTCAATAAATTGATCCACATGTCCTTTCAGCTCCTAAATAACTATAATCCATTTTACAGGTATCTGACATATATCCATGTCCAGCAGAGGTGTGTCCAAGTTTTTCTCAATTTTCTTCTTATATTTGAAGGATCATAGCCAAGTGCCAATCACCTGAGGTTCCAACAATAGTCTGACAGTAATACACCAGGGTAAAGAGGAGACTTGGAATAACCAAAGACAGAACAATCAGTCAACTTAAAATCACTATAAACTGAGAAAAGACACCACCCAAGCGGGCCATGTTTATAGTAAGTCGAGGAGAAACAGAGAACAATGGAAATGTACCTTTGGTAACCAGTTTCAGCTCCAGCTCTTAAAATCATGCCCGAGACAATAAGTCCAGCAAGGGGATCTAGAAACTTTACTCCGAGAATAGAACCTCCTAACATGGAGAAGAATACCTATGGTGAGAGAGTGTAATAAGACTGACAAACAAATTCATAATTTCCTTTGAGAAAAACTTAATTAAAGATTTCATTCACATCATAGGTTTAGATGATATTATATGTTTTCTAGGAAGTTTGAAGAATATAGATTAGCACTTCTTACAAAAGAAAAAAATTAAAAAGGGCGGGAGAGCCTATATGTAAGACATCAAATAATAGATGTTAACCTTCCCTCCGTTAAACGGTGGATAAAAAATAAATTTCTACAGTATCTGCCTACTTAACATTGATCTCAACCAACAACAAATCTATAAATGCCATGGGAGCAAATTAAGCTGATTGGTGATGTATATTGTACCATTCACTAGAAATTAGTAAGGTATCGAATTCTACTGAACTGAGTAATCCTTCAAAGAACCAAGTTTCTTACCAACTCCAATGAGAGCAACTACCGAGGAAATTGCATCTGCACGATGATGCCATGCATTTGCTTTCATCAGTCCACTACCTTGCCTCTCACCAGCTCGTTTTGTTATCCAGTAAAGCCTACAGTTTAACAAAACAAATAAAACTACTGAAGTCATAGAAAGAATAAGCTACTTCCGTCCAAAAATAAAAATGTAAGAACAAGAAGGGGGGAAAAAATAGCTTAAGCTTCTACTAGAGTCAGCAACATGCTGAATACCATCCAAATGTCCTAAATATATGTATTAAGGCCTAGTTAATTTCAGCATTACTTAAGAAAATAGCGGCATAGGACACAACTGACTACATTTTGCATAAGGAATATTATGACCCTCCTTGCCTTAGTGCATGTTAATTATAAGTAACTGCAGTACCCTTCTTTAATACATATCGATGCTATAGTCATATTCAAAGCTAGGATAGGATGATCCATGTCAATCCCATGGTAATGTCCACCATGTTGGTGGCTATGCACATGTTCATGTGTCAATGCCTGGCTAACCATTTCAGGACTAGATGAGAACAATCCCTGCACATGGATAACAAAGACTTTTAAGAACAAGAAAAAAAAAAAACATTTATTCAAAGTTTCTTCAAATTATGTTTCTCGTGGGAATAAGTGAAGCAACAAAGGGATTAAATTTAGAATTTTAAACCATACCAGCAACAGGTGTATAGCATGCCATGCAATGCCGCCACCAGTTGCCAGAAGCATACAAGAGATTCCAAGAGCTCCTAATGTCTCAAATTTACCATGTCCTGGGATAGAAATCATAGAATGAGAGAGAATGATAATTATTAAATAACATAGAAGCCTCTTAGAGAGAAAAAATTCTGATTAAATGTAGTAACAAACTTATGGCTGACAACCTTTTCACTATTCTAATCAATTTTACAGGTGGGATGAGAGAATCAAATGATCAATCTTTGTTTTCACAACCAGTATCATATTCATATATAAAATATAAGTGATCATATTAAAATTACTCCAGCATATTATGATGAATGAAATATCAACTTCAATAATATATAACAAACAGTAGGCTCATGCATAAGAGATAAATGGAGTAGCGTGTAAATACAAATCAAGAGTGACCATATGGGTGTTCTTTATCTTTAGGCGCCTTGGCAACTTTATAAGACCACAAAGCTATGCTACTAAGGACCTGCCACGTAAAAGATACAAGGTTAGAAAAAGAACTGGTGAAGGAGATGTCATTATCTCAAAATCAAGCTGATAGCGAGGCAACCAAAAGATAATACATACTTTAATTATCTGGAATACATATTCCATAAAGAATGAAAAAAGCTACTTCGTTAATCTTGATATAGATAGTTAGGTTTGCTCCAAATGGCATTCACTTTGAGGACTACAAATAAACCCCCACGTTGCCAGATTATATTCCAGATTTTTATGATTATGACATCATATGTCTTTGTTGCTGTATGAGACATGCTTAATTCTATGGTGCATGTGCAAGTGGGACTGTTCAGCATATTAATTTTGATATTTGTAGTTCAGCAAGATTTGATCATAATTGATAATCTGACAAGAAATGTAGGTCATACAAGATGCACATGGAACACTGAATAACAGGAATGATTACATTTGACAGCTTTGTCAACTTAGGAAATTATTTCACACGATATATTCCAAAGGGAAGTGACAGTCCAAATTGTGTAACACTTGGCTCAAATTTTCATACATCGATCATCAACCAATTAAAGGGCAACTTAAACAAACAAATCAAAAAACAAGGGAAAGTTCTCCTCGTAGCTAAAAAGCAACCTCTTAATAATACTTTGAAACTTCATCTTCGATAATGTCATAAAAAAAAAATTAGGCCCAGCCAGGTTCCTCAGCATCTACCTGAACAACTATAAAGGCTCTAATACTGAGCAGAAATCCTCAGAGAACCCAAGTGCAGGGCAACAGGCATTCAACCCAAAGTAGTAGGTTCATTTTTATTTTTTTAATTATCATGGGCATAAAAGAATTATATACCCGAAAAGCTATAAGGATTTGAATGTGAAAATTAAACTTCTCTACCAAACTCCTAACGTTTTGATTGAATTGCTCTTAAAATTTACAGTCTCAGAAAAAACTAATCAGATTTTTATTTGTATTTACCTTGAAGGCTGCTTAATGCGAGAAGGATATAAAAGACTACAGATCACCATACCCAAAAGAACCCATACAATAAAAAGGAACTTAAACTCTAGAGAAGTTACTGGTAACACTTTCCCGTTTAAACAAATACCGAGAGAGAGCTATGGGCAATTGAATGTAATGCAAAACACAACATGGGGAAAGAGAATTGAAATTGAAGTTACCACATCAGATATGGAATGGGCTGCATCAGCGATTATCGCAGTACTTCCAGAAAGGTAACCCGTCAAGGTTTTTCCGGCGGCTAAACCAATGTCAGCGGCGAGACCCAGCTTAAAAATGTTCTCCCCCTCCTTTTCGGGGAGGTGGTGATGATGGTCATGGACATGATTATGGTGGGAATGGCCCAAATGCCATCTCCTTGGGATTTTGTAAATGGGGTTGTCAGCGAAAACCAAAGAAGGGTCTAGTTGATAGCAATTGAACGATTTCACAACAGGAGGCAGCAATCTTTTGTGGGTTTGTGAGGAAAGCCTTGTAATGCAAGCTCTGAATATGGGATTGAGCTTGTTGAATCTATATCCCATAGATACTTCCTATTTCACAGTTCTAAGGATGAGTTTTTTGGTAGGATTTACTTTGGATTTTGGGTTTATAGCAGCAGAGAGGAAACAATGCCTGCAATTCATGAATTTCAAGCTGCAAAATACACAATTTTTTTTGTTACAGAGACGATCTAGCGCTTCCGTGCGGAGATGAGCACGTGTCATCAGGCGTAAAAATTACGCAATTCCGAAACCACGTGGCGCGGGAATCTTCAACCCCAGTCCCTCATGCTTAGTTGTTCTCTTCATTCTTCTTATTCCTCTAGTCAAATTCACAAACACCATCAATTTATTTGGAAGTGATTAATGAATCTCTCGGTTTTAATTCGTTTTCTGTTGCAATCTTCTTCTTTTTTCCTAAAGAAACATTTGGATGGATCAAATTTCATGAAGGCTAATTCCTCTCTAGAGTCGAAAATATTTTGTGTTGTTTTGTAGAACTTAAGTTTATTAAGAACAAGGATCAACTTATAACTTAATCCAAAAAAAAGGAACGTTAGAGCTCCATTCTCATCTTTCTATGACAAAATGCTTATGGACACTGAAATTGAATAGTGATTAGTGAATCCTAGAGTCCTAATGAAGGGCTCCAGCCTCAAGCTACTAAATGCCTCTTATTAGTTTCAACCAATACATGGTCTTCAAGTATTACCCAAAAAAAAATACAAGGTCCTAAAGTCAAAGGTCGTGTTATTTATCATAGCCGCCAATTGTTGTTGTTACTTTGTTCTAAATTCGAATTCCTTTATAGCTCTGTTATCTACAAATTATGCAGTAAGATTATACATTTAAATTTATTAATAATTAATAGTTCAAATATATATATGTAAGACAGAATGGCACATGATTGCTAGTAGTTTCCAATTAGACAAGGGAAACAGGCTAACATTGATGACTCAATTGGATTTAAAATAGGCAAAAGTTTAAATTTTTAGAGTATTGTCACAAATCTCAGTAAAAATTTACAATAATATTTACAAATTATTTATTAAAAAAAATTGTTCATTGTAAGATTTGAACCTAACCTATGCTCTATAAGCAAAAACTTGTAGATAAATTAATTTTTTAAATAAAGAAACAAAAACTAAACTTTTTAGCTTTTTTTTAAAAAAAAAAAAAAAAGAAAATTTCACAGCTCAAACAGTACTCTTTTTTCTTTGCGAAAAACTAATCCAAGCAAGTCCTAAGATTTAAGAAAGGAAGCAAAAGGTTTCCTTTGGATTTTGTTTTATTTCCAAATTTGAGATCTTTTTACTTTTTTATTTTTACAATTGACAATCAAGACGGAGGCATTAAAACTTTAGATAGATCAATTGCATTAATTGTAATACATCCTCATTCCTGAATTTAACTCTACCTCCAAGTAAAAAACCTTTCTCAGACTTCCACTCTATACATCCGAAAAACTGCTGAGTCAGATAATCACATGCAAGAACAAACTGAACAGTAAAGTCATTGTCTCCTATCATTCCACTTTCTGTTTCCCTGTCTACTAGGATCAAAATACCCAGAAGAACCCCGTTCTCTTGACCATTCGGGCCTATAATTTCTCCCGGGATTCATTCTGGAATCAGGTACGTTTCTTCCTGGAATATACCCATGATTTCCAGTTGGACTATTCTCTGGACTCCATGATTCAAATCCTCTTCCCCCATAATCATTCCTCTCCCAAGAAGAACCAGATTGCATAGATACTCCAAGCATTGCGTTAGAATTGTTTTGATTTAGTTGAGAATGATAATTGGAAGACACATCCTGCCTAACTCTCCACATATCTGACATAGGAAGGTTGTTTGGTTTTTCAATTTGTTGTGGATAAGAGTGTGGAGGAGCATGATAGGAAGCTTCAGAGAAATGGGACTGCTGCAATAAATGGTGATGTCTTTGTGGCTGTGTGGCTGAAAGTGATGGTGTTGCTGTTGGTGACGGCATCACAAAGGATTGCGGGAATGAATTAGAGTCAGACAATCCCTCTTGTACACACAAATTATGTACTGGTTTTACATTACTCATGCCGTCGACCCGCATTGCTAAAGATGAATGAGCGCTGGATAAGTTAACTGCAGATGCATTTGCCGTGATTATGTTCTTCATGGTTAAACCTATATCTGAGGTTGGTGTTTGTATTGTTGGAGAATTGGTGAGGTGACTACGATGCATGGAGGAAAAAGCAGATGGCGGTTGCCTTTCAGGAACAATAGTAGCTGCCTGAGGCAGAGAATATGGAGATTTTGCTGCTGCGAGCTGCTGGGGAGATGGCAGCCTATTTGTTGGTTGTTGCTGTACCGCAATGCCCGCAGCTGGATTCTGAGACAGTACCAAGTTTGTGGTGGCTGTTACCGGAGAACTGCGGGGAATTCTGTCAGGCATTGAACTTTGCCGTGAGAAAGGGTTCTTTGCAGCTTCTGTGCTCCATCCAATCTGAAAATTGGATAAATGGGAAGCCATCAGTTAATGCAGTAAATCAAATTAATATTTGATTGCAATAGGTTTCGATTTATAAATTTTAGCACGTCAAGAACTATATAAGGAAACAGCGAGGGGCCCTAAATAATAAGATTCAATCTAATTGCCTTATCTGAAAGGTCACCCATCAGATTCTTTCCCGGGGTTTTTCAACCAAAAACTCACAGATTCAATCCAGGGGAACCTATAAACAAAAAAGGAAATTTGTGATGAAATCTAATGATTTTTCCTGCATTGACCATTTTACACAGTCCCAGCAAAGAAGTTAACCATTCACCTATCTCCGACCGAGAATGCCAGCAGTTATTTTGGACCTTAGCTTGGGCCTCCCATAAGAACCCATTTTCCCAGCAACCGCAGTAGAAAAGGTAGTAAGAAGAATATAATATAACTATTATTATATAGTAAAAGAGCTGGCCCCCTATACTACAGGTGCTGCTCTCCACTCTCNTTTTTCCTGCATTGACCATTTGTTACACAGTCCCAGCAAAGAAGTTAACCATTCCCCTATCTCCGACCGAGAATGCCAGCAGTTATTTTGGACCTTAGCTTGGGCCTCCCATGAGAACCCATTTTCCCAGCAACCGCAGTAGAAAAGGTAGTAAGAAGAATATAATATAACTATTATTATATAGTAAAAGAGCTGGCCCCCTATACTACAGGTGCTGCTCTCCACTCTCAACATGTACAAGCCGACAAGGCTAAAGTGCAGTGCGCATGGCCATGGCACTGTACTAGACATTGGTAAGATCTTTGACAAAAAGTTGGAGTATGAACTCAAATCACGCACCGTTCTTGGATCGGTAGAAGGAGTTGGAGATGGTAGAGAAACTTCAACGTTCTGCTGGGCATTTCCAGATATGCCATTTACATCTCCAGGCAACTTCACGTCACCTTTCTTAATCATGTCAAGCAGTTTCACGGTTTCCTCACTTGGTACACTACCAGCTTGTCCAGAAGTCAAGGCATATACCAAGCGTGGATTTTGGAGCAGTACGGCAAGCAGCTCTAAATCAGGTTCAGCAGCAACTGCATTACCATTTGAAGATGATGTGGCTGCCACTGTTGCACCTTGATTATTGGCAACTGTTTTTTCTGCACCATCACCATCTGGCAATTGCTCAATGGGAATTTCTGGGGTCAAAGTGTCATCATAGTCTATCTCGAAGTCCCATGGCTCCTTGGGGTTAGAGGGTATCTCTTGAACACTCTGATAAATAGTTTCCTTCTCACGGCGGTTTCTGTTTTTCTGGAAATCAACCTCTTTGCTATTTTCACCAGCACCAAGCCTCCAGGTATCATTAGGTTTCACTTCTGCAAAAATGGAAAGGGAACAACGACTGAAACTTACAGAAAATGTGATTGAACATTTAAGAAAGCCTTTCTTAAATGAGTTAAAAGAACCACCAGAAACGAAAGCAGAAAGAAATATCATATGGATCATACATTGCTTTCATTATTACTTAACAAAATATCATGAAGGATTTCGGACTGAAAGAAAACTACTATAGTTGCACCCAGAGGACGCTCTGTAGCTCCATTGAATATAGGCAGGAAAGTTCAAGAGGAGGAGGAAGGAAGGGCGCGCAGGGGGGGGGGGGGGGGGGGGGNTTTTATTCAGTTAGCTAAAGATCTACTTACCCGTTAAACTGGCCAATATTAAAAATCATATCATTTATCTCCATCAAGTCATTGGCCCATTTCATTTAAGCTAAGATAATTTACCAACTTGTATAATGAACTAGGGAGGTATGTTCATGGTCCCAGCAGAGGGAAAAAAATTTCTTTGAATAAATGAAAAAGGCAACTGCTTGCTGATTAAATCTTCCAACTCTTGAGTAATACAAAAATGATTATTAGTAAGGTGTTGGAACTCCAGTTCATCAAGGCGAGGCTGCAGCTTATCACTGGGTTTCAACTTTCCGGATATTACTCTCAAGATTTGCAAGTAAACTGCAACTGCTAAGCCCCATAGAGTAGAACATGCAAACGGGATGCCATAAATGCAATCACAAACTCCAACATCCGACACCAAAGACAGAACCCATACTCCACCCAGATCTGTGCTCATGTTTGCAAATCAACAAGTGAAGTCGGCACTTCCAATGCAACATATATAACAGGGACCTAGAATACCACATCCCCTTTTGGATTCCATACTTATGGCTTCAGGTCATATTAATCTCATTGATATCACCGAATTGATAACTAGGAATGAAGAGGTCGTAAGGAACTGATAAAATCTTCATCTTCCTGCTTTTTTTTTGGAGGGGNCGAATTGATAAATAGGAATGAAGAGGTCGTAAGGAACTGATAAAATCTTCATCTTCCTGCTTTTTTTTTGGAGGGGTGGTGATGGTTGGGGGGCTTACAAAGTTAGAGAACTGGTAAAATAAATCGTAAACGTTCAGTATTTAGCAATTCAGAATTTTATGATTTCATGTTTCATTTTAGCATATTAGCATGTAGCACCTCGTACAAATTTCTTTCACCAGTTATAATAGCAGTTACTCAATTCAGTACTGATCCTAATGAAGTCAGGGATTTCCCAATTGCTTTGCTCATTACATAAAGATTGTAATAACCCGGAATTAATACTTTAATCAGCGTCACCACATCCATCTCTCTATCTGCACTTTATAGATATACCCAAGGTAAAGGTCTAAACGAACATAGGAAATCTAATTGTGATGGACCTGACATGGCCAATTGTGAATTGATCCTTCATCCCTGCGATCAATTTTTCCACACTTGTGATAGTCCGCAAGAATCGATCCATAAGATGGTTTGGTATCCATGCTTTATTACAATTATAATTGCTAGACCATTTTAGCAGACAAGGCATGTGAAAATCACACATAGTCAACAATTCAATTTTAACCATAGGCCTTTTTTTTTTTTTGGTAGGAACCATAGGCCTTTGTTTCGGAGAAAAAGGAGGATTCTAATATTCTCAAACAAAAGGACCCTAGTATTTGAATCTCAAAAAAAAAAACTTCAAGCGACAGATTTGTGCAACAATCTTCTCTTTTATAAATTTGTTAATCAGATGCCTAATATACCCAAGTAGCTTACAGGATGAGAGTTTATGCCACCACTCTTATCCTATTTTTATAAGCAAAAGAAAGAGAAGGGGGTGGGAGGTTAAAAAAATGGATGGAACAAAAAAAAAAAAAAAAAANAAAAAAAAAAAAAATAGGCATCTGAAGTGGCAACAAAGCATTTGAATCACCCTCCAATAAAATTTGTGAGGATTCATCTAAGATACACCTCTCTATACTAACATGAGGAAACTTCTTATATGATCTGTGCACCTCGTTTTCTTTTTTGCCTCTTTATGGGCTTTTTTTTTTTTCTGGTCAAATATATTTTTTTTCTAGACTAATATTATTGGCAAATAATGAGTGGAACCAACAAAAAAATTGCAAATGTACCTGCTGGTGTGTTCCAGGGGATTCGCACCCTCTTGCACTTCTCCCAGAGAGGTTCCTTCGAATCCATTCTCAGTTTTGAATCAAAGGAAGCTTCCTGCTTATTAGAGGTTTTGGAGGGAAGCAATAAAGGTTTCTTTTCTTCCTCAATTTTGGGTAAAACAGGAACTTTCGATGAGGAAGCCACAACACTAGCCTGATCTGTCAAAGGTTTATTATGCAGACCATCAGTCTTTGTTTGTTTCCTTTCTTTTAATGAACCAGTTTTCTCATACTTGCTCTGCATAAATAAAGCACGCATTTTTGCTTTCTGGATATCATCAGCAGACATGGGACGGCCTTGGCTTGGTGCTGATCTTGTGGCCTGTGGGCTCCTGTTCACTGTTTTTTGGCCTGGCTGCTCCACCAACTGCACTTTTCTGCGCTCCCTATCTGTTATTGGCTAAGGAATATGAATAAGAAATCTAGTGCCTCTACATTTTGCAGTACTCAACAACTAATGGGAACCACAGGAAAATTTTTTCACGAGCCAGCTAGTTTAGAAGTATAAGGGAAGCGATGGTGGATTAAACAATAGGATATTCATCATACATGGCATTATGCAGTTTCAAGAATTTGCAATTTTCCTGTGCTCCAAAGAAATTGAACGGAACATATATGACAAAAGCAATTATTCACAAGAAGCTATAGCATTTCAAGCAAAATAAAAAATTAGCATTATCACCAACACCAAAGTATAAGAGCTTTTTCTTCTTTCCTAAACACAGAAAAAGAATACTTAACTTGGAGCTCCTGAAATAGTTAGCATTCTGAAAGCATGTCCTTTTGAATGCTTCATTTCTCATAAAATTTATCATTCAATTAATTATGATCTAAATAAAAATAATACTTATAATTAACATGCCATTTCCCATGTCACATGGCTTAAATTATATCTAAAGCCAACTCTAATCAATATTGTTTAATGATTATAATTGCATTATCAGATATACTAGTAAGAAAGTAAAATATAATTCTAAGGATACAAGATGAAGATACACCAAGAACTGGCTTCTTATTTGAATCATCCGAAGGGGCTAGCAACAGTTTCACAGCTTGTGGAGCTTCCAATTTCCTGAACAGAGAAACAAAATGAGTCAAACATTTTCATAACTAGCAAAAGCAAAAATAATCAACCCATAAACATATGACACAACATTCATACAGAACTAACTGTGAGAAGATTTAACCAAGTAAATATTTACTGAAACCAATGAAGCAATCAACCACAACCTACACACACCTGGAATTATCAGAAGCTTCATTTGAGAGGGCAAGAATGTCTTCCTGTGAGCAAGAAAGGATCACTAAGAAACATTGCAAATTGAAAAGTCATTGCTAGCTGGAAAGCATATGTTCAAGAAAACACTTACAGGAACATCAATATCTGAATGCCAGGATTCATTGCCCATAATTTGACCAATACTGCAATAATTGGAATAGGAATAATTAAGGAAGAAAGTCTACTAAAGTTTTCATAAAAAGAGGTTAAGACATAAGCTTGCCTCTGAGTGAGCAGTATCTCGTTTCGAGCAACAATAGAAGCTTTAACACCATTGGGTTTCTTTATTGCCTGGTTCCTTGCTAATGATTTGCTCCATTTTGATAACAAAACTCTTGCCCTGTTTGATATGTCTGATCTTCAAATCAGAGAGATTATGATTCATAAGATGCATCTAGTTACCAATAGTAAGCTAAATGAGATTTACCATATCATCCAACAAGAAACACCAAATTGAAAGAAATGAAAAATGAAACAAAAAGACCTCATTTAAGTGATAAACTTGTGTGTGTATCTATATGTATCATATATCTGTCTGCCATAGTCCTTATCAATTAAACATATAACATCCAGATACAATTGATTATACATCCAAACTTAGTGCACCAAGGAAGGGGAGACAGCAAGAGGAACAAATCACAGCATAGAGTTTGATCGGCACTTGGAGGAGGAAAGCACACCTGATGTCCTATAGAACCGCAGTCTATTAACACTCTGCAATATAGCTGACATGTGTACAGGAAGGGCTTTATGTAGAGGTAAATGACAAAGAACCTGCAAACCAGTTAACCAGAATCTTCAATATTGTTTATGAGCAAAACACACACAAATATTGTATATTAACCCCCATGATCCAGATTTACCTTCAAGATAAGAAGAAGAACACTTGTTTGCTCTTCAACAGCTGCTTCACTCAACCAAGCTGCTAAAATCATCACACCTCCTTTGCTTAAAAACCTAAAAGCATGGCATGCAACAGAGATCTAAATTAGAAAATACAAATAACCATAATTCAACAAATTGCTAAGCTAATGAGGAGACTAGTCAATACCAACATAATACTGAAGAATTCTGTATCTTCAATATCCACTCCATCAATTTCTCCTGCCCAGAAAATGTTTCCTCTTTCTGCATTAGACTAAAAATATTATCAACAAAGTGTTTATCCAAGTCATCTAGATCAGGCAATGCATTCTCCTGTGTTGAAGACACTTCTTCAACACTGGCGGGCCCAACAGAATTTAAGGGAGTTGGATTGATTGGTCTCATAGGATCAGAGCTTGTCGGGAACCCATCATGAGGTTCTTCATAGGAATTAGATCTTGTGGCCCTCTCCCTTGAAAACCGAACTAGTCTCCTCACTCTCGAACGTTGACTGGTGAAAAACTCACGAACCTACAAATCCATAGGATACCAACATGTACACAGTGACTCATAAAAATCAATGCTAAACAATGAACTAGGTAATATCTGATCTAATCTTAAATAAATAAATAAAAGTTTTCAAGCTGAATATTTCACTCTTCCATCCCCAAGAAATGATAAATATGAATCCAGTGACAGATAGGGAAGCAAAAGAAACTAAAACCAGACGACTAACTATGGAGGAGCTGTAAATGCAAACAGTAGTAAAATTATCTAAACCTGTGTAACTGTAACGCCAAACAAAGCACTGATCTCTCGAGATTCTTTCTTAGAAATTGCATCTTTAATGGAGAAAACTGATTGCATGTAATTTACAGCCTTCGGATTTAGCAAATCCCTGGGTCTTTTTCCTGCCAAGAAAAAAAAAAGATTCATTTTAGATGCAAAGATGCAATAGAAATTTAAAAAAATTACAATAACAGAACGATATGAAGAAATGACAAAGTTGTAACTTCACTCAAAACACAACCAGTACTTTGACTTCAGGCAAACAAAATTTCAAGAGAATGTTGAGCGCAAAAATTCTGTTTCAGACACTTGTTCCATCCACTAAAGTACAAGAAAAATTATATACCGGCATTGAGAGTTATTTAGGAAGGATGAGAACAGAAATTCTTCCTTTATATCTCATGTAAAGGTAAGTTTGTAAATTCCATCAAGAGTAGGCTGAAGATTAACTCCAGTTAGCTCTGATATAAAACAGAAAAATACTACAACCAAGGTCCATGTGAAAGATGTAAGCCAACTATAATCTATAATTGAAACAAATCTCGACTTGGATGGCAGAAAAATACACCATATAGGTATTGTTATCGGAAGAAAAACAAAGTATCCACATTGAGAGAGGCAGACCCAATTTCAAAGAAACTATAGCTGTCCTCAATTATCACAGCTAAGTAGATAACAATGCCAGGGAAAACTTACCAATTTTTATCGACAAAGCACCAGCCGCCTGCATAGATAACCCAAAATAGGAAAAGAAATTAGTTATGATTTGTCAAGATCAAATTGCTCTAATGAAGCCTTGAAGAGGGTTAATTAAAGTGGGCGATAAAAACCCAGAAAATAAAAATAAATTGCCAAAAACAAAGCTGGAAACTTGAAGTATAAGCAGAAACATTGAGAGAACGCAGAGGAAGATGAGGTTTTAAACAAACTAAGTACTTTGTGACATAATGATATTTCTCGTGTCAGTTATAGTAAATGATAGGTTAAGAACTATATATCTGGTCCCAAACCAAACGAGCCTAATCAAGGATATAAAAAAGAAAAGAAGATAGAGAGAGATGAATATAGTTTTCAAAGCAACTTGGAAGGCATAGGACCAAAATTTAGTACACGCACCATTTCTTGAGAAAGAGGATTGACGCCGGTGAGTTTGCATTGCTTTACAACAATCTTCTGGAGCTGATCGATCTGCCTATGGAAGAGCTCCTTTTGCGAAACCAAAAACTTCTGGAACGACTCCACCGAATTTCCAATCTCTAGCTCCGAAAAGTCATCCTTCAAGACCTCCATTATTGATAACGAAGGTTGAAGTTTCTTCGCCGCAATATGTAGCAGAACGATTCAGAAAATCACACATTAATAAACTATGAATCCCAATGCTTCACTCTACTTGGGGACAAATTAGGGTTTGGAACTACAAATTTTGGAGAGAGATAGAGTGAGTCCAGGGGGGAGAGAATAAGGCTATGTTTGGAACTCTCACTTTTCAAAATCTGCCCCCGATTTTAACCCGATTTCATTTTAAGGGACGGCCAAAAGAAAACTTAATATACGCAGACAATGGCTAATTGACCTCGAGCTAAATACTTTACTTTTAAACTTATTTATTTTAACATATTTTTTAAAAGCTGGCCAAAAAGTGGCATCATCAAATTGTAGAAGCAATGAGATCACCCACCCACCCGTTTAGATAGCATAGTTTACAGCTTATTAGAATTTTTTTATTAGTATGAGTGCTTTTATATAAAAAAAAATAATATTTTGATAAATTTATATAAATAGCTTATTAACCCCCTAAAAGCTATTGTTTGTTACTTGCCAAAGATAGTAAAAAATTATAAGTTGAATATTTCACTAAATTATAAGTTTTCTTGTAATATGAGCTCCTTAGCATGTCTGAAGCATTTTTTTTGTAAGCAAAAATGTATAGTAAATGGAGACTACTTCATTCAAATACTATATTATATTATAAGTTTTAATGACAATTTATAGTAATATTTAATTATAAGTTGTTTACTAAATAAAAATGGCTCATAGTTAGATTTAAATTTAAGTCTTACAAGTATTTTAATAAGCTCATAAATTAACATTTCAATTTTAAATCTCTATTCTTATCATTTCTCTAACTAAAAAGTGTAGTTTTGCATATTCAATGACAAAAAAAACTTGAAACACAACAATATATAAATTGAATTTTCATATAAAAAAACACACATAAGTTAATTTGTTTAGTTATGCTAAATGCCTCAAATTGTGAATGTTTACCTCGAATATAATCAATTTATAAACTCTGGTTTTATTTCTTTGTTTTTAATAGAACTTTATTTTAACTATGGCCTTGATGCTTATTATCTGTTTCGAATGGTTACATAGAAAAAAGTTGGTGAATTATAATTTGTATTAATATATGAGCCTCTTAGCATGCACTTCATGTGCTTTTATTTAAAAAATATATAAAATATTTTGAATAAAATTAATTTATTAAAGATAATATGTGAGTATAAACAATTTAAAAAAATAAATTTATAGAAAAATATATAATTATTATTTGGGTGATAAAGTTTATAAAAAAATACTCATAAATTTCTTATGTATATATTAACTCTAGTTTTATTCTTACATCTCTATTTATGTGAATAATGAACAACTCATTTTACCTTTATGACCATTAACCATATATTATGTGAAGGATAATCATATAAAATTGTAATGAGATCTACATTGACATAGCTTTGGGGAGAGGAATATTAAATGATAACTACATAAATTAGAAAGATACTTGTTTTATGAATTATAATAGTGAATTTACATCCACTTTAAACTAACCTTGCTCTTTGGAGTAAATAATCTCATTTGTGGAAAAATTATTCTCCTATGTTAAGAAATAAATTGTGGCATAATATGAGCTATAACCACATATTGAATGAAGGATGATATTCACATAACATTGAGAGAAAAATAAATTAAGAATAAACACCTAGGTAAAAAAAAATTCACTCCCCTAATTATTGATATGCAAAATAGGTAATTCATTATTCACATAATTAATATTGAATGAACTAAATTATAATTAATATGTATAAAAAACTAATAATTATTTTTTACAAACTTTATGACTCAAACAATATTTTAACAAATTGTTAATTAAGAAACAATGTGTTGTAAGTGCGTCAATAAAGTGGCTTGAGAATGCTCTACTTTTTAATTATTCTTTATCTATAGCATCATCCACCCAGTGGCTTCTATTTTCCTTTGATTTTTTATGGGTGTTCAGTTGTGCATTCGACGCCGTTAACTCATGAGTTGGTTGCTCAGGGAATGAACGATGTTCCTGTTTCATAGTGAAGCTCATAGGCTTGTGTCTCTCTCAATTGAACAAAAGCTATGGCTGGAATGCTATGAACACATTATAAAGCATTAACTAGTTAAATGGAAAATTATGTAGGATTAAAATACCTATACCTTAATCCAATTGGACTTATACAATCATCAATAGTATAGCTGCAATTGCTCTCAAAACTAATGTTATGATTTATGACTAAAATTATCATATGATGTCCAATATGTATTGTTCTTTTTTGCTATACAATATGTATTGCTCTTTGAGTTTAAAGAAGTGAGATAATATTGAGAGAGCGAGACAAGTAATAAAAATGAGAAAATTAATTAAAGATCTTATAGACATTTGACTATATTTTAGAGGATTTTTCTACTTAGATTTTTTTTTTTTATTAGATTTTCTACTTAGATTTAACGTCAGACTAAATGTTTCATCAGTATTCCCTCAACTGTCATATTAAAAAAAAAAAAAAAGGACTAACTAATATTATTTTTTCAAAATTTCAGAGAAGGTCGGTTAAATTTTATAAATAAATGGGTGGGGCATGTAATTTTCCGAAAACATAACGGAGAGGAAAGTATTTTAATACAGCTGCGAAGTCTCCTCCGATTACATCTCTCCGCCGTTGTGCGTGATTCTGTGTGGCTAGAGCATGCGCCTTATAAAATCCATGTCTCCTGGTTAAAAGGTCCCCTTATTAAAAAGCTAACAATTACAACACTCTCTCTCCGCCATTCACTTCAAACCCTTCTTTCTCTCTCTCTCTCTCTCCCTTCCTCCCCGAAGACGTTGTGACCAGATCGTATCGCTTCAATCGTCTATTTCTAGTTAGGGTTAGTTTGCATTTTTCGTTTCTTCCTAAATTTATCATCGTAATTTTATCATTTCTTCGTCATGATCGCTTGAGTTTAGGAGTCTAACCTAGGGTTTATTTTGGTCTATCATCGTCACCAGAGTATTATTTTGTTAAATTTTTGACCATTGCTATTGAACATTGTTCGATTGTCAATACGAATGTGTGAGTGCCTTGTAAGAGTGGAAAATTTGATATGAAATCGTTTTGAGTTGATGAGCTGGAACTTCTTTTGTTCCTAGGGTTTAGCTTTCGTGATCATCCTGCTCCTCGTTGTTTAAGGTAGAAGTTCGTGAATCTCCTGGCTAGTTCGTATTAACCTGGGATTATGTAATTGCTATTTGTCGCTTTAGGAATTAACTGTTATCACTCTTTAGGAATTAAATATTATCACGCTTGTATTTATTGTTACATTTGAAATCCGCATTCATTCAAAAGTATTTATACACGACGTGGGTGTATTTGTATACGTGCATTAGGCTGGATCTTTGATGATTTTTATTTGTCAATTATAATTTGATGATTGTTGATATTTCTACCACCAGAATGGAGCGGAAGATTATTGAGTTGGACCAAGGATGGGATTATATGCAGAAGGGGATCACAAAGCTGAAGAGGATTTTGGAAGGATTACCAGAAACGCCTTTCAGTTCAGAAGAGTACATGATGCTGTACACGTATCCTTTTTCCTGGGTTGATTTATTGTTGCCTATATGTATTATCATCTCTTCTATCCATTGCCATTGCATAGTTGTGGATATTATTGGGTGCCTTTCCTTAATTGTATGCATAGAACCATTTATAATATGTGTACTCAAAAGCCACCACATGATTATTCTCAACAGCTTTATGACAAATACAAGGATGCTTTTGATGAATACATCAGGACTACAGTAGGGAAATCTCCTCTATTTTAGTTTACTGCCTTTTGACCTTTTGACCTTTTGCCTTGTTTTTGATTGAATTTTCTTCTGTCTCTTTTTTAACTTATTGCTTGGATAGGTGTTGCCTTCTCTAAAAGAGAAGCACGATGAATTTATGCTGAGGGAACTTGTGAGGAGATGGTCAAACCATAAAATTATGGTTAGATGGCTTTCACGGTTCTTCCATTATCTTGATCGATACTTCATTGCTCGGCGTTCACTTCCTGCACTCAATGTGGTTGGATTTACTTGCTTCCGTGATTTGGTCAGTATTCAATCTCTCCTACTAATTTCATCCATAATAATGATCAGAACATGCACGCTACCTCTTTCTGGGCAATCTTCCTCCATTGTTGTTGCTATATAAATATAGTTTGATCTACCATATTCTTGATGTGTCCATTTTGTCAATTACAGGTTTACACGGCGTCATGTGCCAATGCTAGAGATGCTGTGATTACTCTTGTAAGTCTATTGCCCTACATATGATGATATTCTTCTTTTGGGAATGATGGCTGTTGGATAAGCAATACCATTGCTCATGGAACAGATTGACAAAGAACGCGAGGGAGAGCAGATTGACAGATCATTATTGAAAAATGTGCTTGATATCTTTGTTGAGATTGGTATGGGGCAAATGGAGCAATATGAGCAGGATTTTGAGGTACATATGCTTGAAGATACTGCTGAGTACTACAGAAGTAAGGCAACAAATTGGATTGAGGCTGACTCTTGTCCTGATTATATGCTGAAGGCAAGTTTATTTCCATTATGCCTCTAGATTGCTGTATCTTGTTAGTTGAGCTGCTCTAATACCTCTTTTCTTGATCGTGTAGGCTGAGGAATGCTTGAAAAGGGAGAGGGATAGGGTGTCTCATTACCTGCACTCTAGCAGTGAGCCGAAATTGGTAGAGGTCAGGATAGATCTATGACTTCTTTGATTTATTTATTGATAATTGAAACTGCTTGGACGTTTCTGTTTTGTGTCGTATCCCTTGATTAAACAATTTCACCAGAAATCATGAAGTGCATGATAACAATAAGTAGGATGCTATGTTGGTCTTCTTAAATGTTATTATGGTGAATGGACCAATTGGCATGATTTTGTTATGTTTTGTTGAAGTCTTTTATACTTCATTCTTTTTTTTTTGGAGAAGTGTGGAGGTCCGAGGACAACAACCTTTTTTTTTTTTTATTTTGGTATTAGACAAAATCCTAATTGAAAAATAGCTGTTGATTTGATTCAGTAACTAATAAAATTGCTTCATGAAAGTTTTCTCTTTCCCCTTTTTAGTTCTCTGTCAATTTTATCTTCTTTTATTTCTTAATAATAATAATAATATATAATATTATTATCTCTACTGTTTATGTTTTCCTTTTTCAATTTTTTAATAGAGAGTGCAACATGAGTTGCTGGTGACCCATGAAACTCTATTACTCGAGAAGGAGCACTCTGGCTGCCGTGCTTTGCTTAGAGATGATANATAATAATAATAATATATAATATTATTATCTCTACTGTTTATGTTTTCCTTTTTCAATTTTTTAATAGAGAGTGCAACATGAGTTGCTGGTGACCCATGAAACTCTATTACTCGAGAAGGAGCACTCTGGCTGCCGTGCTTTGCTTAGAGATGATAAGGTACTAGTTGTGTTGCAGTACTTAATCCTTTCTAGCTATGAGCATTTTGGTTCATTATCTTCTTGGTTCATGTCCTGTTCTAGGTTGAAGATCTCTCGAGAATGTATAGACTTTACCATAAAATACCCAAAGGCTTGGATCCTATTGCCAATATATTCAAGCAGGTTTGTTTCTTGTATGCTTGCATTAGACTTTGTGATTGAGATCTACTTATATGCTGGTGTTATTGATGGTTGTGTTGTTGCAGCATATTACAGCCGAGGGTACTGCATTGGTCCAACAGGCTGAAGAAGCTGCTAACAATCAGGTTTATAGTTTAGTATAATGTCTAAACAGGTTGATTGCATATTATGCATCCTTTCTGTTCCAACTCTGCCTATAGTGGGTTAGTTGCTTTTGAGTTGTCTAGTGGACTATTTTGGAGCTAGTATTTAAGGCAGGGCTAACTCTAATAATCAAAAGGCTATAACTATGCTATGATGGATTTTTTGCAAACTTAAGGAAGTTTAATGGACAATGAGGTTAGAGCTTTACTTCAATATGCTTGCAATAAGGTTGCCATATATATTGGTTGAGAAAAGGGGGATGATGTGAACAAGTATCTGGCCTATTAAAATCTGCCATATATATAACAGGGCTGCAGTGGCTGTGCACTTGAGTTTGTGTTTTCCTATCTGTTTCTAGTTACCATATATTGGAAGATAAATCAATGTAATTTATTCAATTGCTCAACTGCCCCGAGCAATGCCTTAATTGAGGCCTACTAAATTGTGGGTAATGGATTTCTTTGTCTCAACTCTCAATAATTTTATGGATTTTGTGGGACTTCATAGTGTGGACACCTGACACCTCATTTTCAAACTTAAGATTGGCTTTTCAGTTTTGGATAACATCAGTTCAGCTATCTGGCCATTTTTCTTTTGCTTTAGCATGCCCCTGCCTCCCTCCCTTTCTTTTTTAAGAAAATGATAGAAATGTCAGATACACATTTTATTATAGGTTGTAATTGAATTGAACATAAGTAAGGTGAATAGTTGGCAAAGTTCAAATGTTAATTTTCTGTTAATTTTGAAGTTGGTTATTCCTTGGAATATGACTTTATATGCATTGCATGCAACTGGAATTCACTAACGGTAGAAGAGGGACCAGTATAATGAAATGCAATTTCAAATAAGTTTACTATTGCATGTGATATGACGTTTATTCAAATTTCAACCTTCAGATGAGCCTGTAATTTTGTATACTTTTCTAGTACCTGCTGATGCCTTGCCACATAAAGTCATCCTTTTTATTTCACTTGCTATTTGGTTCAGGCATGTTGGACCCATTCTCAGTTTGATTGTCTTGTCATCTATGCCTTTGCCAGTTGAATTCACCTGTCCTCAAATATTCCTACATCTTAATCTTCCATAAGTTGTTGATTTGGTGCTAAGTGCTGACAATTATGTTTTATTTTTATTTTCCTCTAGACTTCAAGCGGGTCCGGCATTCAGGAACAGGTTAAAACTTTTGTTTTTATAATTTTTATTTGTAATGAGATTTGAAAAGGTCTTATGCTAAGTTCTATGATGCTGCAGGTCCTTGTCAGAAAATTCATTGAGCTTCATGACAAGTACATGGCATATGTTAATGATTGTTTTACGAACCACACACTGTTCCACAAGGTCTGTTGAGGAGATTGTGGTTATTTAGTTGTCATTGAAGAACATTTAATTAATATCAACATATTTCATATTGCTCGTCCAACAGGCATTGAAGGAAGCTTTTGAGGTATTCTGTAATAAAACTGTTGCTGGCAGTTCAAGTGCAGAACTATTAGCTACATTCTGTGATAATATCCTTAAGAAGGGTGGAAGTGAGAAGCTTAGTGATGAGGCAATAGAAGAAACCCTTGAGAAGGTAGCTTTAATGGCTTTGTCCATTGATTTTTACATCCCTATGCTTTGTGTTGCTAAACTTTGTGAAACTCTCCAGGTAGTCAAGCTGCTTGCATATATCAGTGACAAGGATCTTTTTGCAGAATTCTACAGGTCAGAAACTTTTGTCCTAAGTTGTTCTTATATATATTTCATGGTTCCAAACTGTAATTTGGCACCTTCCTTTACACATTATATGTTTGCAGGAAAAAGCTTGCTCGCCGTTTACTTTTTGACCGCAGTGCTAATGAGGACCATGAGAAGAGTATTCTGACAAAACTAAAGCAGCAGTGTGGTGGACAGTTCACATCAAAAATGGAGGGGATGGTGAGTTGGCCTTGTTTTCAGGCTATCTGAGGTGTCTGTCTCTCAATTAGTTCACTCAAGCTTTTACTTATTAATTAAAATTTTATTGTCTCAGGTTACTGATTTGACATTGGCTCGGGATAATCAGACCAACTTTGAGGAATATCTTCGTGATAACCCACATACAAATCCTGGGATTGACTTGACCGTTACTGTTCTTACTACAGGATTTTGGCCTAGTTATAAGTCTTTTGATCTCAATCTCCCTTTAGAGATGGTAACAGCATAATATAGATAGTAGTTGGTTCAAGTTTCATTGTTATATCTGTGTATGTGTGCACGGATTTTTGTAGACTGGTCTTATTTAATGCTGAATTGTGTCAATTCTTCTATTTTAGGTCAAGTGTGTGGAGGTTTTCAAGGGCTTTTACGAAACAAAGACAAAACACAGAAAACTTACATGGATTTACTCATTGGGGACTTGCAACATTAATGGCAAGTTTGAACCAAAAACCATTGAACTAATTGTGTCAACCTATCAGGTAATTCTCCCCCTTCTTTTGTGTATTACAACATGTGATTTTATGAGATTTCTGAACTTACGCATCTGGTTTTTTATTGTCTTGTCTGTATTGCAGGCTGCTGCCCTGCTGCTGTTCAACACTGCAGATAGGTTGAGCTATTCAGAAATTATGACACAGCTGAACTTGACCCATGAAGACCTGGTTAGATTACTCCATTCCCTGTCATGTGCTAAGTATAAGATACTTAGCAAGGAGCCAAACACAAAATCTATCTCTCCAAATGACACCTTTGAGTTCAACTCCAAGTTTACTGACAGAATGAGGAGGATCAAGGTTAGAGATTATTCTAATTTATTCAAGAGTTATATATGCTAGGTTTGTTTCTTCTTTTGCTGTTTACGTTATACATGATAAAGCTGTCTCTTTATTTTATTATAGATCCCTCTACCGCCAGTTGATGAAAGAAGGAAGGTAATTGAAGATGTTGACAAAGATAGGCGGTATGCCATTGATGCTGCAATAGTGCGCATTATGAAGAGTAGGAAAGTTTTGGGTTATCAACAATTAGTTTTGGAGTGTGTTGAGCAGTTGGGCCGCATGTTCAAGGTATAACAGACACTTTTTCTTTATTATTGTAAATCTAAATGAAGTTCCAATGCTGGAAGTAATCAAGTAATACATATTTTTATGCAGATTTTTGTTTAGCATAAATAATTTTCTATATTAATTCAAATTGTTTGAATTGGATTTGTAGCCTGATATCAAAGTTATCAAGAAGCGGATTGAAGATCTCATCACGCGAGATTATTTGGAAAGGGACAAAGATAACCCCAACACCTTTAGGTATCTTGCGTAATTGAAGCTACTACCGGTATATAGAATGCTTGAGTGTTGATGCCTGCATATGAACTGGGAATGAGCTGAAGTAGATTAGGGGCATAGCGTATAGTTTATGTCTTTAAAGGTTACAAATTGCTGTAAATGTTGTGTAGTTGGGTTGCTTATCCAGTGATTGGGGAAACTCGATACTAGGTTCAACAATTTTTTGCACGCTAGGTTTAATCATCATTTAATTTCATCGTTTATATGTACACTTTATCACATGCACTGATCACATTTACTGTATGAAAATTTCAACTCATGTCGAAAACTCAAGTTTGGTTGTAGTATTCTTTTCTGGTGCTTTTATTTCCAAATGGAAAGAATTATTAGGTCATTAGTGTTGACTTGTAGCAAATCAGAAAAACTTTAGTGGGAATGTTTGGCGCGTAAGTGTAGGTCAAGAACTGTCGTTGACGGTAAATATGTGCCAGAAGTATTCAAGAAGTTTTGTATGAGTGCACTTTTATCCAAACTAAACATTAGTGGATGTAGGTAAACTAAACAAAATGATTGGATATAATAACGAGTGTCGTTAAATTATAAACATGTATGATTGATCAGTGACCACGTCAGTCGCGCAGTTTCTAAGGAATAACCGAGTTTGAATAAAATAAAGGAGGTTTCTTAGATACTTTTAGTATTTATGTAATATGTCATATTACATAGAAATAATCAATAAATGAATGACATGTGTACAGATTAACTGTTTTTAAGTTTGTTTAAAAAATTAAATAAATTATATTTTATATATAATAAAATATGAAAATTATGTATGCTTGTCACGTCAGNCGTTAGTGTAGTATGACATACTTACGTAGTATCATAGAATTTCCGTAAAATAAAATAATTTTTGTTCTAACTTTTAAGATGAGAATAACCGTTCATTTTAGATGTTTAAACATTGTTATTGACCTAAAAAGAAATACAAGAAAAGACACCTCGACTATAATTATGGCGTCGTATGTATGGACAAGCAGTGTTAACTTTCTAGATTGAAAAATGTGGGCTATATTTTCTTTTTTGGCAACATGATGCAAAGATTATATTCCTATATACATTTTACGTGAAGAATATAGCCCTAACTGAATGGTAATGTCAGAAAGAGCTCAACTTTCTAAGCAGTTGAGCCCTCGTTCATCAAGATTTGGTGGGTAGATTATGGAGATGTGCATTTGTGTTTAACTTTCCTTTGAACATGTAACATTTTTTTAGATAATCTTTCAGAACATATACATTGCCTCCGCATACTTAAAATTTATGCAAGAGGACATTGGATGGTTCCTCATGATTGTCCATAAAACATAGGCATTAGAAACTCCTTACGAATTCTTGTTACCAAAAAAACTCCTTACTTCAGTCCATGCATCCAATTATAGCTTTTCATTTTATTGCAACAACGGTGCATTAATTGACCGATTACATTAAAGAGGCCAGCATTCTGCTAATAACGCCTTGCACCAATCGCATTAGACTAAAACCTGAATCTTACCACTGGGTTAATCTGGGTAACGTCTTAAAAGATGAAAACATCAACCCTGTCCAACCAACTTACCTCGGGACTTGGGAATCAAGTAGCTACAACTAAACAATTATGCATGATTTGACCAGAAAAGACTAAGAATTATGTAAATAAAAGGAAGGCCCTTATTTTCAATCAATCATCAAAACACAGCAGGTGAAGTACAAGTTCCAAATCAAAAAGGTACTTCAAGTTTATTAAATGACGTCAAGGAATACAGCATTACAGCTAGCTAGCTCTGTACATAAAAATCAGAGCAGGTCAACTTCAAAAAGGTGGCTGTGTCAAAATTTAATCTTGTTAAGCATCTAAATCATTCAATGCTAAAGACAAGGCAATTATTATATATAAAAATATCCATGTGTCCTAATTATTTCAAAACAATAATAATAATAATAAAAATCCATCAAGGTCAACTGCGGAATGGCCAGCTGCTACTACATCTGGAATTGGCTCGGGTGCTCAACCTGCAACCATAGGTCATGTTATGTTGGGGCCAGCATATAAAACAACAAAGAATGAACAGCTAAGTGCTAACTAAGAAAACAAAGCCGCCACACACCCAAATGACCACTTCTAGTCAATGTAAAAACCAGCAAACCAAATAAAGTATCTTCCCCTATTAGCTGGTCCTCACAAGAAACTACGAATCAAGTTTCTTGCATCAGCCTCATGTTGAAAGGCAAGAACTTTACTTTCCAACATGTTTATATATATACAATAGTAATATAATGCAATGCTACAAACCAAGACAACAACAGTGTACCTGTCAGATTCCCGCTAGGATAGCTGGCGCAATAGCTTTATCTGGAACAACAATCTTGTAGTGTTCCTGGTTTAAGTTTGATTTTTATTGTAAAATTACACGTCCGCTGCCTTTCCTTCAGTAAGAAGAAGAGGGAAGAAATGTAATGAAGAGTTAGAGATGCTTTCCAACAATTAAAACTTATAGCAAAACCTGTGAATACTTTCATACCTTAAAGTCAACAAAATATTGACAGCAAAACTCCTGTCACAAATAAATAAATTTTCTGCTGTACAATTTTTTTTTCCCTTTGGCTTCTGCTTATTGTTACTTCTCCATCAACAATAAAAAAAAAAGAAGAAGAATCCCACCAACAATGCCAGAAATTGTAGAAGTCAATCTGCATATGCACACACAAATCCAAATCAGAAAGAAATGAAAAATGAGAAATGATTGTTCAAAAAATAATGCAAATGCTTTTCACAAGGAATGCATGGATCAGGTGTCTTTTATAAGAGAAAGATTGAAGAAAGGCTTAATTCAGTCTGATTCTCTGACTCTCCTTTACCTCTATGAAGGGCTTGAACAAGAGAAACAGTGTAGCTTGAGCTGGTAGAAGGATGAACACAGTCAATGCACAAAACTGCAGCTCCCTTTCTCCAGAATTTAGAAATTTACAAAAATTTACAGATTTAGAAAAATAAATATTCCTCCAAGAAGACACAAGACCAAAAGATGGCAAATAAATCAACTTCAAAGCCCATCTGTATCCAGTTCTTATATCTTCAATCATAATCCCAATGTAGCAATAATCCACATATCAGGAGCAGCTCAGCTCCCAATCTGCTTTGCAGAAGCTTTTGACTTCTGATTAGATGAATTATCCTCACACTAAGCTCAAAGGTTGACCATAATTTCCATTCTCGTAGACATCAAAAAACCGCTGAATCCTCATGGAATCTATATGAAATTGCCAACTCACCATGTATGGACAACACTAGCTCACAAGTTGGTAAGAACATTCAACATAAAAAACCTTGCTCTTCACTATACTGTTTAGACCATCTTTCCATTGTCTCTGTGAAGGCTTTATACATGACCAAAAAACATGTTCTTCCCAAGGTAGAATCATCTTCATCACTAACAAGACCCTTCAACGGTTAATGGCCTCCATTGCAAGTCGTACCAAACGAAGTAACCCCTCTACATCTTGAAAGTTGAAGTCAAGAGCCTTCTTGATGGGGGAGATGCCCTCTGCATTCTTGGTCTCACCTGAGCTTGCATTAGCAACAGCAAAAGCAATCCGTGATTTCCTTGAGGCTTCCATGGCAAAATTCACATCCTGAGCCTGCAATCATTACATGCAATTTATGCCAATGTTCATATGCAACCAAAAAAGAAACAACCAAGTAAGTAAATTTGCAGTTGCTTTAATGTAGGCTTCACTTCTGGTAGGATTGTAATCATGTGCATCATAAGCAAGATGCCTTGTCAATGCGTAGCACTGCATGACGTGACAGTTAGGGAATTGACAACATGGTGCTTTAGCATCTAGAGTATATCAAAAAGAAGTTTGCTCTTTTATCCAGAATGTCAAACAACTCCGAAGTGATTTTTGTGTATGCATTACATTCCTTTTTTTAGCAGTTTTTAGTTTGAGGTCGCCTCCCTTCTCTTTTTGGGGCATTATAGTGTGAAGAAATATATACTTACAAAATTGAGCAACCGCACAAATTTGGGACGATTTTGGGCAGCAATAACATGAGTTCCAGCAACCAGGGGAGAACTAACACCCTTGGAAGAGGCAACCTTGTCTGCTGTTGTACAGTTGTTAACATTGTCAACATCAGATGCAGATGAAGAAGGAGACTCACCTGAAAAAAATTATAAACAGTTCAAAAAGAAAGAACAAGATTGGGGTTATGTGCTTCCACTCATCACAAAACCAATGGCAAAAGGTGAGAAAGTGAAACAACAGTTTACATGATGGAAGAGAAAAAATGACTTGACTTATTAGTATCCCTTAAAGCAGCTGTGTTAACCTACTTCCACTTCTTAAAGATCTTCTACTCTATTCCTCTCCCTTGTGTTACATTACATTACTCACTTTTGAAGGGATCTGTATCCAGTATTTTGCCTTGGTTCTCGCCAGAAAGGCAATATTCAGATAATCTGTTATAATGCATATGGCATGGTAATTTTCTAGAAAATATCACAAAATTGTACCCTTAACAATCTAATCATAGATTCTAGGCATTTGTTTCTTGGTTGGAGAGAGCATTTGCATAATATGAAGCACATTTTTAAGAACTTGCAAGGTGGGGGTTCCACAGTAACATATACAAACACGGAAAAACTAGTAGCAGAGTTCTTTATGCAAACATAAAAATTTTTCTAGATAATGAAATTCATTACCAAGAGAAGCCATTTGCAAAGCTGTCTGCAACTGATGCCGATCTCTGCTTGCACTAGTGTGTGAGGAATATATAACCCTCATATACGCCACCTCCATGCATTTGTAGGCAAGAGCAGCTGCAGCCATGTCTTTCGATTTCTCATATTCATGGGCACAAAACCTATCAAATGGAAATATCAAGCATATCCACAAAAAGATCCTAATTCAACCATGAAGGATATGTTATACAACATGAAATTAACCAATGCAAAGGTCATCTAAAATGCACCAAGTTTATTTTAGCTGCATAATTCCAAAATATGCTCACGTAGCAGAGGCTTCTAAATTTATTGAAAAGCCTGAGGTTCACTATTCTCATTGCAAGTAAGCTTTTTGGTGCATTTGGTAAATCCTGGGCGAGTTCCCTAAGTTGGAGTCTTTTCTTTTATCCAAGTACGGTGATTTTTGATAAGGACAGGAGACTGTGCCCTGTATGGTTGGAGCAGAAATTTGAATTTTTAAAGAAAATAAATGCCCCAAGACTTGCTTTGGAATATGAGTGTATTATTGGCCACTCTTTGGTGTTCATAATGTGGTTTCCTTGATGGAGTTTTTGTGGTAGACATGCAGAGAGATTGGAGAGCTCTTTGGCACTAATCTATTCTTCTTCTTTTTTTTTTTTTTTTTTTTTTTTTTTTTTNTTTTTTTTTTTTTATGGGTCATTTGTTTTTCTCTCAAATTATTGATAATAATTAGCACAACCAAATAGTAATGGCTATTGGCTCAAAGCTAAGACAGAACTCAGATGCCCTTATTCTCAAATTTTAGACATTCTTTAAAAGTTCAAAAATTCTTTGAGTAAAAAGTTACCCAGACATCTATTGAGTTCTAATATACCACAACATGTTCATATTTTGTCCAAAAATTATGTTAACCTTGCTGTTTTAAAGGTTAATATGGGACTTCCCCCTAGTTTACATTTGCTTCAATATCTTCAATTTTATATATAGTTTACTAACAGCATGCCAAAAGTTAAGATATGACGACAAGAATATGGAGTGAAAATAGCCTGCTGATTTTACGCAATCATTTAAACGTGCAACTTGTATTTTTCTGCAGTGGCATATTTACTCTCTAGTAAAACTACAAATTAAAAATAAGGGAAGGCAATGTGCTCGCTAAAACAAGTTGATGCATGATAAGGAAGAAAAAAGTTAACTTACTCGCACAATTTTGCTGTGCTACTATACACTTGCTTTGATTGAATCATCTCACTATGTTTAGCATTCTCATTATTGCCAGATTCTAATAGAGAGGCTCCATGAAGAAACTTGAGGCCTGCCTGGAAGTAAAGCCCTGTGCTTTCAAGAGTGGATCCTGAATTCTGCATAATAAACCCCAATTTTTTTAAGATTAGGACCAAGAAGTACAAAATCAATTCAGAAGGTACTGTATGTAAAAAACCTTAAGACGATCAGCTAGATGCTTTAGATCTTTAGCTTCTTTCAGAGCATTGTTAGCAGCATGGCTGGAAGAATCCCTTCTGATGGGACTAGGGGCATCAAGGTCATTGGTCCTGTGTCCATTATGTGTGGGATGTCTTGAGCCAATACGCTGAGTTCCATTTTGATTATCAGCCTTTCTGGTTGGCTTTTTTTGCAGCTTTGGTGCATCATCGACCTTGGAGGGATCAACTGCCATATCTCCATTTCCTTTGTGGGAACCAACAACTGGTCGTGGGCAACGAACCAATGTCTCAATTTGAGGTCCTCCAGAGGGTGGCAATGGCAGAGGCTTTGCTTTTCCAAGCACTTCTTGATCAGTTCTTTCAGAAAGAGACGTCTTTGAAGATCTCTCAGCATCACAGTCTAGCAACTGATTCTGACTTGGAGCAGTCAATGCTTCCTGTTTGCAGATGGCATCTACACTAACCTCGTCGTGCCCTCTATTATTTATTTGATTCTCTTTGTTCCTCCTCTCATTTGACACATTTCCTGTATAATCCTTCTTGCCACCATTTATATTCTCACTTTTGTCAGACTTCAAACCAAACTTCTGCAACATATTTCTGCCATCCCTATGTTTTGCCTCAGATTGAGGAGATTGATCTTGCAATTGACTAAGAGAACTAGTATTCTTGACCTTTTCTGCATCAAATTCTGATTTACAGCTCTGACTGTTGTCCTTCGAACGAGAAGTAGACCCTTTGCCAGTCTTCCTTGGGTGAGACACATTAGTGTGATAATCATCAGGCCTCTCTTCACCTTGGCATTGATCCTTAATCAGCTCCGTACTGGGATATGCCCTATCTTGGCTGAAAGTGTCCACACCACCATTTGAGAAGTGGCCGGTTGTAACATCAGGAGAAGGCAAAGTTTGCCCTTTAGATTTAATATCTGATATATGATTAACATCTTTGTCCTGAAAATCCGGCATATAAGATCCATGGGACTTGAGATGGACCATGGTCAAAGATTTGTCCTTCCTAGCTGTCCGAGACCGATCACTCCCACCATCATCTTCACCGTCTGAACATCTTCTTGGACTACCTACAGCACCGTTATCATGAGAGTCATCTTTCCCTCTAAGTTCCCTATTCGTAAACTTATCTGTGTTTAAAATTCTCATAGGTGACGAAGAAACTGATTCCACTGGCGAGCCTTTCACTTCCTGGAAGCTGGCTTTGGTTTTATGTGATCCAGAAACCTTAGAAGAGCTGGAGGTGGCAGCTGCAGAAGCCTGAACAGATCCCAAGTCCCTTTTCAAACAGTCCATACCATCCAAGCTCCGATGTGACAGAGTGCTCACTGGATCCAGTGTGAGTTGCTGGTTCTTTGTATGACTGACTTTTTTGTCTGATCTTCCGCTGCCTTTACTTTTACTTGACTCTCGACCCTCAGACTTAGATATCCTTGCCTTCTTTTCCTTCCTGCAATCACTAAACTCCTCTTTCACAGAAATCCTGCTCTCCTGTAGGTGATGCCCAGTGCTACCATTTTGAGTATCCTGATACTCCTTTAATTTCCTCTTTTTTACACCATCATTAGTATCATGAATCCCCAGATCCAGGGATCCATCACCAAAGGAACCGTGACCTTTATCTGTTGCTTTTTCAACAGAAACTTGTAGCCTGTTCTTTGCATCATATTTTGAGTCCCTTGAAGAGGATCGCTCTTTATGTTTAGGTCGATCCTTGCCAATGGAATTAGTTGGGAAACTGCTATTCGAGCTATGATCCACCTTCCTAGTGGTCCCGCTATGGTCTGTAACCCACTCCTCATCAGTAGAATGCATTGCATCCATCTTACCTTTCTTGGAAGGTCTAGAACAATCTTGATCAGGGTCCCTCCTGCTTTTCATCTTCAAATTCTTGGTATCACCTGTCAACACATTTTGGGCAATTTAGATAATATCAAACAGAGAAAGTTTAACAGGTCTCTGAACATCAGTAAATTAGATAGTGCTGAGATGATAGGCACAACAAATATCTGATTCCACTTACCTCTATCAGAGTTGTGCTCACGTATTTTCTGCTTACTTTTGTGTTTCTCCGACAGAACATCAGGTTCACTCACAGCAGGAGATTTGTTGACATCATTTAAGCTTCTACTTTTCACAGATGACTGCAAGCTTTTCTTAACAGAAGATGACAGCTGTGAGGTGCTATCTTTATTTGCTGAGTTTGATAGCTCTTTCACAATTTTTTTCTTCCCACTGGGCATTGCATGCAAACTAGGATTTAACCCATTTACATCAGGATGATGGACAGTCGATAAGGTTCCTCCTGTCATAACACTTCCAGAGACGTTTTGCAGGTTAATTTGACCTTCAGGTGCAATAAGAGTTTTGTTGGTTTCCGCCTCACTAACACTACACCGATTCATGTCAGGCCTGCACAATTTTTTGCATATTGTTAGGGACTTGAACCAGGCAAATTGATGTACTTACCCTTATATATTATCAGACATGATTATCATGTCTCATTAGATTTTATCAAGTAATCTAGTTTCACTAGTACTTTTGCTACAGCAAATTAGAATTTTATTTTTGATAAAACTGACAATTATATATATTAAATATAATTAGCCACTGGATTAGAACTTACAGCCAGTAAAGCATACTACACAGCCACTTTTCAGGCAGGTCGTCAGTATTTGTACCAACAGGAAGAAGACGCCATTTCTGACACCTGTCACATTGTACCCAATCATCTTCTATGACAACAGGAGGCCCAGTTATGGGAACCCCTTTTCCATTATCCACATCAGTAACATGCACATTTCCACTGGACCGAACTACATTTGTGGCTGTTTTAGGGTGTGCTTCAAATGTTGATGGCTTCTTTACTTTCTTATTACCTGATCTCTCTTTTACTGCACAATTAATTGCAGATGTGCTCCTCTCAACCACCTCAGAGTCCTTCAATTTATCCTCATTAGGAGTTCCCAAGGAATCCATCCTATCCTCCTCTTCTTCCAATTCCCCAAAGAAATCTCTATATGTATCCCTAGTCTTTCCATGATCCTTTTGTATTCTGATATCATCAGTTTCATTTTTAGATGGAGAACTGTCGACATCAGAGCTCTTCTTTGTTTTAGGCACCACTGGAGTGCCAACCCTTGAGGTTTCTTTTCCCCTCTCCATAACCATGGTGCCATGACTTCCCTTTGACTTCTTCCCCCCAAGAAAAGGATGCTCTTTGACAACAGGTAATGTCACACTGTCTTGTTCACCCAAGCTTCCTTTCTGATAAGCCTTCTTAGGAGGCTCTATGTGTTCAATATTCAAAGCTGTCCTACCTTTGGAAACAGACTCAGCTGTTATTAAGCCACGACTCCTATCCCCACTAGGATTATCATCCATTGTATAAACTGATAATTCATCAATAGAGCTGTTATCCTGATCTCCCATAACTTTTCTTCCTGAACCTCCCTTTGCCTTCTCAAAAGAACCATTCACATCAGATGATGGTTCCACTCGTTCCTTTTGTGCCTGATCGGAAAAGGTGTTCTCCCTCACCATACCCTTATTGGATTCCATCAATGTATCATGTGGCTCCTCCACACACTTTACTGAGTCATTGTTAAAAGAATATGAACTGGATAAAAGAGGAAGCTTCAAGGTGTTTGAAACAAGCTCCTCCGTAGTCAATGCATCAATACCACATTCTTTTGTTGATAGAACTCCAATATCATTCCTAGCATTCTTATTATTGCCACCCTTAACTTCCATTGAGGATCCATAACGCTCCACGGATTTCATTTTCTTCGCTCCTGATTTTCTATCACCCTTTACAATATTGGATTCATGCCGTAACATACCAGAACTTTCCTGATCAACAATATGAACAGGAGCAGATATTGTATTTTTGGCACGTGATTCCTTTTCAGTTAATTGAATAAGATGATCAGGAAGAGGCGACAACAGCATAGGGAGGGATGTCATAATCTGTTTTAAGAAATCATCAAACAACAAAACTTATAATCTCTTCAAGCATAAAATGAACAAGAAAATAGAGAATCAAATTGCAGAAAGATAATTCACCTGAAGGATACTAGTTGGAGATTCAAATGGAGCATCCTGAGGCTCACGAGAAATTCCTTCACTTTCTGAAGGGCTGTCATCCAGGGATGATGACGGTGAGACATCAAGACCAAGTCCACTGTAGATTGCAGCATTTTTCCGTGTCGACAAATTATCAGTACCCATTTTGAGTCGAACCTTCAGTGTCTTCTGGTCAGGTATGTTATTAGATTTTGTGTTTGCAGATTCATATTTAGAAGTGAATGCCTCAGCAGAAGTGGTTGCCATGAATTTTTCTTGGTTGATTCCATCATCTGTGGAGGGTGCCTTAACTGCAGGCAGCCTTGAGGAACTAGCAGAGCTTGGCCCAAGTCTCACTGACAGAGTTGCAGTTGAAGAATGTGTAGGGTCTACTTGCCCACCCTGTTTAAAATATAACTAAATGCTGAAGTAAAACAAAAATAGAAAAATTGTACAATGATGGGTCATAAAGCCTCATTCATAAATTTAATTATGAAATGTGTTGAATGCCCCATAGCGGAATATACCTCCAGTTGCAAATTGTTAGGAGATCGGGGAGTATTTTGACTATGAAGTATTGGTGGAGTCCTTGGACGAGACCAAACAGGAGATCGCTGATAGGTAGGCAAAAATGAACCATAACCACCAAACTTTGCTCCTGTAACAATAAGTTGTTTTCCCAATATCATTATAACAAAGAGCTCGTGATAATGTAGGGCTAAGCTCAGACGAATCATGGTTCTGCCAAGTTACAACTTACCCAGATTCTCTGCAGAAACCCCACCTTCAAAATCTTTCTGAAAGTGTCCCAGAACATCTTGAATTTTTTCATCCTTGGGGAAAAAGAAAAATCTAAGAGTTCAACATGAAGAAAAGCAAGAAGAACAAGTGACCTAAAAATAAAAGGACCTTCAAAATGATCGACAAAGTCAAAGAGAGATAGATATGTTTACGATACAGAAACAAACAGCATTCGCCAATGCAATTACAGAAAAAACCTTATGATGTACCAACTAGTTATCTCACTCTCGGCATAATTATAAAAAAATGGAGAAGTTTCCTCAATAGCCACAAATTTTCTAAAATTCCAATTCCATGAACCCAAAATGGTAAGACATGTATTTCGGGGTATCTCATAATTAAACAGGAGAGCACAGACAGAACTACTCCGATACTGATATCTAGCAGCGCACAGTGGACATAATATGCCTATCTGAGGATAAACTACATTCCAAAACCATAAGAGGGAATTTACAATCCACAGCACCTCAACAATGAAAAATCTATTTCTTCATGGAAAGAAAATTCCTTACACCATTAGACTAATTCAAACAGAATTTTCATTACTATCCAATCAAGCAGATTGAACAGAAAGTTCTTCATATACCTAATGCGTCAGTTGAGATCACAAAAAGCTAATAAATTTGTAATCCTCTTTAGACATCCTCCGTATAAAACATGCATAAAATCGATATCATACTTTTTTTAAATATATATAATTCGGCACTGCACACCTCCAAAGGATACAAATTATACCAACTACTAATATCGGAATCAAATTAACGCCTTGGATCTAAGACAGTGAAACAAGTGAGAACCAAGAATTTGACACTTCGAAACCAAATTGAAGTAAAAGACCACGTGAAAGCAACGTAAAAACCCTTACAATGTAAGAGAGGGCAACATCGGGATCGATGCTCGAGTCGTAATCTTCGTGGTTTTGGTATGAGCAGGCCTCGCCTTCTTCAAGCTCGGACTCCTCCATCTCTATCCTCCCACCACCACCACCACCGCCGCCGCCAAAGCGTAACCCTAACCCCTTTCTCGCATCCCTACTTCTCACAGAAATCATCCAAAATAAAAAATTACCAGAAAAATATAATCAAACTCAAATCCTCCAACTTAAACCTCCACATTCAGAGCCCGTCATCCAATCCCCAGTTTCTCTTCTACTCATTAATCAAAATCAAAATATTCTTAATAATTTACCCTAAAACATTGAAAAATCAACACGATCACGAACTCGCGTACAAATTACAAGCTCAAATTCTATTAAAAAAAAATTCAATTGAAACCAAAATCTTCTACAAAACTGTCTATAATTTTACGAAACCAAATAGGGTTTCAATCTTATTTGGCGTCAGTTCTATAGTTTGGAAATTGATCAACAGAGTTTCTCGCTGTCCCTCTCTCTGTATCTCTGGTTTTTGGTGAATACAGCAGCCGCGGTTTTTTATTTTTTTTTTATTTTTCGTTAAAGAAAATATTTTAATCCCACTGAGAGAGAGAGACCGAGACAACAAAACCAATCGATAAGGAAAAGTGAAAGGAAACCCTTTTACCCTTCGGCTCCTCTTTATATGTTGTTTCCATTTTAAACCCTTGTCTGAAAAGTATAAAACCAACGCTAAAGTATGGCGCGTGTTACGCGCCAGGCCTTTTTTTTTTTTTTTTTTATCAGATACGCACCTGGCCATTTTTAACTGTATTCTTTTACCATTTCCTTTCGTTCCTTTGCTAAATTGTTTTCTCCAAAAATTATGCTGAAAAATTAATATGTCTAGGTAATGAAATCAAGAGATGGGTTACTAAACAGATAAACATAAAAAAAGAGATGGGTTACTAAAAAAAAAAAGAGATGAGACATAAGCTTATATATATATATATATATATATATATATATATATATATATAATTTTTTATACAAAATAAGAAGAAATTAAGCTACATGCGCAACTCATAATCAAAAATATTATACTCTATTTTATATTCACACATTTACTAATTTAAAATTTTTATAAAGTTAATATTGTAATGTCAACTTCTGTTAATCATAATAGTTTTAGGATTTTAAATATTTATTTATCAATATGCCTTTTTTGTTGTTTTAATATTGACATTAAATGGTGTTCGAGAAAATACTACATATACATTAACTAGTTAATGTTTTGAGTCGATTCAAAATGTGAATAAACTTTATATTATGTTTTCAAATAATATTCTAGTAAATATTAATATTTTTTCATCATGTTAGAACATGATAGTTTTCAAATACCCCAACACTGCCAAAAATAGTCATAAATAAAAACATTATTTTTAACATTATCATTGAGTAAATTTTTTTTTTTGGTTGCTTCTCACAATATGGCTCTCATGTTTTTAGTGTGATACTAATTTCTACTCGAACTTTGACATATCTTAGCTACTAATACTTTTAACAAAATTCAAACTCTTGATATTACCTCAAAATTCGCTCCACATAAAATTCAATTTGCCATCTAAACCATATCTAATGGTTATCATGAAGTAAATTTTAATGTACATTTTGTACACTTGCTTTTTTTCATAAAAGATATATATCCTAATTACTTATACATAGTTCTTTACAATGATGCCTTTGTTTGTTTGTTTGTTTGTTTTTTTTTTTTTTTTTTTTTTTTTTTTGTTTTTTTTTGTTTTTTTTTTTTTACTTATGAGCATTTTTGGTTTCTCAATTTTATCTATTCCTACAAGTAAATTTCTTATTTTTAAAAGTGAGCTATTTAATCATCGTGTTTTACTGAGTTTGACAATTTTAGTCACCATGTTAGTCAACCAAACAGTAAACCTAACAGCATATTGACGTGACACAAATAAATAAATAAATTTTTTTATTATATGCTAATGTGGCACCGAGAAAGTAAATTTTAAATGTTAAATAATAATTTAAGCATAATTAAGTCATAATTTACAGAAAATTTAGTTTTTTTTTTATTGTTAAATAAGCATTTTAGATTTGTTTCATTAAATTTAAGCAAATAAAAAAAAGTTCAGATCAAGTAAGACATGTAAAAAAAAATTCTTATTTTTTTAGATTAAGTGCATAAGAGATTTTACCAAAAATTTTAGATAAGATTATTTAATCTAATTTTTTTTTTATTATTTGAACTTTATGAAAAAATCTGAATTTTTTTGTATTTGCTTGAATTTTATGAAAAAAAAATATATAAAATGATTATTTAACAATAAATAACTCATTTTTCTATTAATTGTGATTTAATTATGCTTAAATAATTATTTAATATTTAAAAATTACTTTATATGTGCCACATCAGCATAATAACAATTAAAAAAATTAATTTTTCTATCTCACGTTAGTATGTCATTAGGTTGACCGTTTAGTTGACTAACGTGAATACTAAAACTATCAAACTTAATAAAACAAATAGACTAAATTATTCACTTTTAAAAATGAGGGATTGACTCGTAAAAATCGATAAAACGGTAGAACTAACACTGCCAATAAGTCTTTTTTTTTTTTATGTTAACTTCAGTTGTAGCACTTATAATTTTCAAAAAATTTATTTTAGTTTCACTCATTGACATTTACTCATCATACGTAATACCATCCCGAGTATCAAATCGCAACAACTTGTTTTTATCATACTTTAGTTGTTGCGTTTACAATTTTCAAGAAATTTATTTTAATTTCAATTATTGACATTTACTTAGAAATTATATATGTAACATCATGTTTAGGATCTTCTTTTTATTTTTCTCTTTCACACCAAAAAAATTATATCCAATGCCAAAATGCTGAATACAAAATTCTGATAAGTGATGAGTTTTACATGTTTAGAGGATTGGATTTTTGTGTGTTCATTTTGTGTATATTTTATTTAATTTTTTTTTTGGGGTTTTTTCCTAGGCTACTACACTTTCTTTTCTATACTTTTTCTTTTAGATAATTTATTTTCTATACTTAATAGGATTATTTGACAAATTAATCGTTCAACTTGTTGAATCCACATATTGACAGTGGTCAAACGAAGAAATGAAGAAAAACGCAGAGACAGAGCAAGGTCCACGCCTAGTCTGCACGTGGCGGTGGTGCATTCATGGCCTTGAAAGCGCGTGGCTCTAAGTTACTGTAGTGTCTCTACCCTCTAACTCTGAAGCCGGTACGGATTTAGGAATCCAGTATGTTACACGTGGTCCCGGGCACTTGTTACCTTGTTTTGGTAATCACTTGTGACCTTGTTGGGTTTTCCATTGGATAAATTCAACCCTTTGTTAGAAACTCCATGAACTACACCTACTGCCAATATAATATGGAAATATTTAATTTTATCATTGTTAGTATAAAATCATGATATTTACCTAAATATGCATGCATGCCCAATCCAATGTAAAATTCAATTTTAGTATAAAATAAAATAATATTTGTCTAAATATTTATACATATCATAACCAATGCAAAATTCATAAATGTCTCTCAACCACATCAATATCAAATTCTCCCCTCAGATTTTGCATTTACGGGGCTCTTTATTGAAATGATTTTCATTAAATTGATAGTTCAAACCTCCTTAATTGACCAAAGTTCTTTTTATTTTGGACGGAATTACCCTTCTAGCTTTGATGTAGTGATTAAGGTGGATAAGGACATCAATAAATTGATGTGCAACTTTCTTTTGAACGTGTATTTTCATCAAGTTTTGAAGGTTTTTTATTTTTTTCTTAACGGAGATTCTATGATACTACGTAAGTATGTCATACTACACTGACGTGTCAAGCATACATAATTTTCATATTTTATTATATATAAAATATAATTTATTTAATTTTTTAAACAAACTTAAAAATAGTTAATTTGTACACATGTCATTCATTTATTAGTTATTTTTATGTAGTATGACATACTACATAAATACTAAAAATATCTAAAAAACCTCATTTTCTTAATGGGTTAAAACAACAATAATACAACTAATATACAGATTCCATGCATTGCTTCTGATTCTGTTTTGCATTTTACCATTTTTTTAAANTTTAAAAAAAAAATAAATAAATGTTCCCAAAATTAATTGCTTTGGATACACCGTTCATTGTAGTATCCTGAGGCAGTTTCTTTGATATCATTATCAGGCTAAAATCCAAAAAAAGAGGAAGAATTCAGGATATGATATAGTATAGATTATTAATAAAAATATCTGTGGTTAATTATTGTGACTCTTAGACCTTATCTGATGACCCAACTTTCAAGCCATTTAAGGATCAATATAATGCTTGAATTATATTCCACCATACTCTTCTAGGATTGGAAGAATGGTGCATTAATCTAAAGACATTACCTAATTTCTTATAAGATCTATTTTTATATTCAGATATTTTGTTGGCACTCAACTTTGCACTTAGGCGATGAATCCAACATTCTTTATTTTAAAATAAGGCCATAATTCTCCAACTTCTCGAACTATATAATAATTAGAACAAAATTAGTAAACTATAATTTATTGTGTTATAAATTCTTTAACCCCAAAACATACTTGTTCTGATTATTATAATAATAATAATATATAAGANAAAAAATGCAAAAAAAAAACTATTAGGCAACGTTCCAAATTGTGGTCCTTTATCTTCAAGGCAAGTTAGTCACCTAACAAAAGTACCATTTAATATTAAATGGGGAACGTGTTTCTCTTTTCTCCCTCAAGGAAATTATTAATTTATTTATCGTTATAATTGGTTGGAAATTAGATAAACAATTGCGACTGTGCGAGCTTGGTGGAAGCTGCAGTAATGCGATGCTTGCTGGCTTTCCAAGAAGCCTTGTGTTGCTCTCTTGAGTTGACCCCGTTTTATGAGTTGGAAGTTTTTCGTATATTTCTGATATTTATGTGATATGTCATATCATATAAGAATAGTCAATGTGTGAATAATATGTGTACAAGTTAACTCTTTTTAAGTTTGTTTAAAATAATAAAATAAATTAGATTTTATATATAATAAAATATAAAAATTACATAAGTTTATCATATCAGTGTGATATGATATACACATATGATATCATAAAATTCCTGTAAAATTAATCATAGAATTAACTTAATAATTATCGTAGGACTCGTTAAGTTTTCTTATCCTTACCATGCACACATCGTAGGACTCGTTAAGTTTTCTTATCCTTACCATGCACACATGCGATGCTATAAATGTTGCCAAGAATGCTAGAAACTGATTCTTATTTCTTATACTCTATTGCTTGTAATTAATTAACTAATTAATATTTTTGAATGCATTAGGTCAATGTGAATGGTACTGACGATGCCTGAATTTAAGTGAAGGCCGGTGAAAGATGAAGTTTTAACTGCATAGTTAATACAAGTGAACTAAGGGCCAAGTTGGATGTACTCGGACTCCGAATGTCAAGTTAGATCAATCTCCAGTTGGTGAAATGATAAATGAAGAGAGAGAAAGTATCTAAAAAAGTGATTATACCTGTAGGATAGTGACATTTATAGAAAGAGGAGGGACATGAGGACATGTTAGTAATTGTGACCATTGTGCCTAAATGAACAAAGAGGATTTCGACAGAAGATAAACTTGTTCTCAATACTAATCCGACAAAACCCAAAATTAACTAAGTAGTGTATTACAGCTGATTTCACTTTTGTGGTTTAGTGACCAACTTACAGGAAACACAAATAACTGGTCTCATTCACATATTGCCTTGCTTTAACTTTTTATGGCATGTCAAGTGACTATATAGTATATACATGTCTTTTAATGAACATGACATACCTACACATTTGTACCATCGTGTAGTTTTTAAGTTGCTCCATTAAAGTCAACCATATATTCTGAGTATTGAACTACTAGTATCCAGGACAGAGATTCGACTGGAAAGTTACGATTTTTTTCCCCCATTGTTCATTACAATAAAGTGCATTTTTGTTGGAAGAAAATCATAGCAATAAGTTCGTTTTAGGTTTTTTATTTAATTGATTGCTTCGAAACTGTTTAATGGACAGAACATTGTCTCTTACTCTCACCCCAATAATTGAAGGAGAATCTTTTTTTTTTTTGAAAAAAAATTGCTGAATTATAATTTTTTTGATTAAACAAATAATGATACAGCCGTAGTTGTGAACCGTACGAAATTAATTAGTGCATTCATAAGCACCCTAATAATGCTGGATTATATTTCAGTGATACAAGGGTGAAAAACAAATACCAAAATAGAACGGAGATTCTATTATACCACATAAATATAACATATTATACTGACATGATATAGATACATAATTTTTATATTTATTATATATAAAATATAATTTATCTTATTTTTTTAAATAAATTTAAAAACAGTTAACTTGTATACATATAATTTACATATTTTTTATTCTCATGTAGTATAACATACCACATAAATACTAAAAATATTTAAGAAACCTCCACAATATAATGATGCCTACTTTTGCTTTTGTTTTGAGTGTCAAGTTAATTTACTATTAATAATGTTTATAGACTTATCTTACTTGTTGAGAGACATTTGGAGGCTTTAGAATGAAGATCAGTTAATGTCTCATTAGGTTAATTATATATAATTAATAAACTAAAAAAATAGCGCAGCCTTCTATTAGTTGTGTAGATATCTTTATCTAATGACCTAAGTTATCTTGGCCAATTTAGACCAAATTACCACAATTACCAGTATACCTCTATAATCTTTCTCTATATACTACCCACTAACATGTATCCCAGTCCATGACCCGGCTTGATCCTTACCCTTCAACTATAAAGGTACCAATGACATCATCAAGTTGCAATTTGTTTAGCAACAATGTAATCCAATTGAATATAAAGGTACCAATTATATTTTTGAGTAAAACTCTTTTTTAGTCATTAAAAAATACAGTTATTGACAAATTTGTCCTCTAAAAATTTTTGGTCACAAATTGGTTATTAAATTATTTTTTCGTCTGACAAATTAGTCATCCGGTACTTTAATGAGAAAAGTTTTGGACCTCTATAGACCTATTTCCTAAATTTCTTTCATTGATCTTGTCTAACTATATTTAAGCCCTCATTTTCTCATTTCAAATCATCATTTTCTTTTCACTGATTTTGCCTACCAAATGACTAATTTGTCAGCGAAATAATAATTCAATGACCAATTTATCATCAAAAACTTTTGGAAGACAAATTTGTCAGTGATTATATTTTCCAAATACTAAAAAAAGATCTTACTCTATATTTTTTTGTTCAAAACAAACATTGATGGTTGTATTTGGACCCATTAGCCATTTTGTGTGTGTAGATATATATAATGGATAAGGAAAGGGCAAAAAGCCAATGAACAAAGACAACTTGCATTTTATCCGCAGAAGGCACAGTGTAAGAATATGATCAAAGGGTCAGAATGCATGGACCTTTGTAACCAAAAAAAAAATAAAAATGCATGGACCTCACCACCTTAGTCTTTATATTAGCTTTAGTTGGCAAGTCGTTGTAATTCTCATTCGTTATGTATACTACATTTGAAGCAAAAGTTTACAAAATTAGATGCAAGGGGTCCACATAAATAGGCTTTGGATTTTGATCACCTTCTTAAAGTTCTTATGAGTGAGATTTGTCAACCGTCAACTGTTCAAGTTTATCAAAATACCTTCATCAGAAAAACAAGAGTTTATCAATCAAAGTTTACCTTTGACTATTACCTAATTTTCAAAAGCAGGCAAATGATAAAATAATGATGCGTACTTTATCCGTGAATGGAATAAAGGGTAAATATGGAGCTTTAATAAGTTTTATCTATCACGTCTTCATATAATTTTTTTTTTTCATAAAAAAATTTACGAACTGATTAGATTATGTTAAAAATAAAAGAGTAACATACGTGACAATGTCTTATTAATAAATGTTCACAATTTTAAATTTAAGTCATTAAACAAATAATTTAAAATTTTTTATTTTTGAACTAGGCACCTATTAATAATATATATCACTGCATCTAATATTAATTATATATAACTGGAAAAAATATGTTATTAGTAACCTTGAACAGTAAATCAACCGCTAATGTTGATAGCTTCTAAATCATATATCCAAATTAAGTCTTTATTTGAAGATTAAGTTTTCATCGTAAACTCTTTTTGCAGAAATTAATTATTAAAGAAGAACTAATCCAAACATACATGGTTAACAAAGTGACAAATCTTGAAAGTTCAAAACGAAACCCATAAAAAGTAAAAAAGGAAAAAAGAAAGAGTAAGGAGAGAGGATAAAATAAAGTTCATGTTCTTCACGTTGACCATTTATAAAACGGCCTGCACGATCATGTTGTCACGTGACGGAACTCATGTCTGGGTCCCTCGAAGTTGAAGGTAGTGGAAACCATATCTACTCTACCCATTAACACAGTCCACACAGCATTGGAATATATATGATCCTTCCAAACAGATTACCAGAATATGCCTTTGGAGTTGCCCTAGTCTTCAAATTAAGCAACGAAGGGCAAAAGATAACAAAAACTTCAAAACTTATAATGGGGTTGACCCGAGGATCCCATGGTTTAATTTTCGACAATAAGTGATTATTAATCAGATCAACCCACAATAAAATAAATGGCTAGGATAGAATGCCCCGTATGTAAATTAAATATGCTAAAATCACAGTAGTAGGGGACTATCATTCATATGATAACATATTCCAGATCAAGGATATTCCTGTCAATAAACAAGATCGTTATTTCATATGCTTGAGCTCTATAGTAGCGTCTAAATAACTTATCTTTATCTCTTTCTTGGTGCAAATTAAACTAATATTACTAATAGTTGTCAAACTAATAACAGTAAAAGACAGGAAACTAAAAAATAATAGCGACAGTGAGAGACAGAATATGCTTGAGCTTATCCCCTCTATAACTCATCTTTGGGGAACTCGTCTTCAAAATCTATTTTCCTAATTAATTTACCAGCAACTTATAAAAGAAAGAAAAATTCGCATGACAGATAGACAGCTTTATGAATAACCAAAATAACAGTCTCAAAATAATAGCATGCAGAACGCGATGAACTAGTCTCTTCTTTCATCATATTGTGGCCAACATGAGATCTTTGCCCTCAAGAACGCAAGACACCAAGTTAAACAAATTGAAGTTTTCCTCTTTTTATAAACAGCCAGACTCCCAGATGTCATTTCTCATTAAGTTACCAACAGGCAAACGTAAATCAGAGAGAGAGAGAGGACCAAATGCATTTTCTTTTTTTCCTTTTTAATCTCAAATTTATCTTCCGTGCTTGTTTGGTTTTCATAAATAAAATATATATATATATATATATATATATATATATATATACATATATTGGTAAAATTCATTTTGATGTGCCTTCAAACTGATCTCTGAGTTGCTCGTACTTCTTTATCTCAGCCATGGAGAGGGAAGCTGTCAGCTCTCCTAAGACCTGCAATTCAGAAAATATCGGTTACACATCTAGTTATCAGAACCAGTTGGGAAAGCATATTGATGATAATTTGCACTGCATGCAAGTGCTGTCGTAGACAATAGATCATTCCAACATGTTTGCTATGAGGAACATATCTGATTATCACTGAAAAGGAGTATCTTGTCAGTAACTTAATAACTCCAAATAATGTCAGAAACTCAAACCCGTCAACTAGATATCCAGGACATATGTTGTAGGGTAAAAGTTTGACCCAAATAGGAGTAAAATATGAATGTTTAGATGATTTTTTGGATGTGTAAGAGGTTTCTTGTCTCGGAAGTCGTGAGCTTTAATGCTTTGTAGCTATATGTATTTGTCAAGGATTTGAGACATATCAAAACCAATATGAGAGTGCCGGTTCCCCTTAAGGCTTGTTGGTTGGTGTGATCTCTCACCAATAATGGCCAAGGTTTGAACCGGTAAGAAGCCAGAGAAAGAAGAAAATAACAATGAGAGAAAACTTGTGACAAGTTTCCTGGGATGAATAACGCTAAATTTGGTGTATGATGTAGGAGACTTGTTGATTTACAATAAATTTTGTGCGTTCCATGTGTGATATATTGATGGTGATTGACTCAAAATACATACAATTAGAATTGATTATAGTAAGTCATAAAAATCTTTAATACTTACTTCTCCAGTGAAGAGGTCGAAGAGAAGGGGTCCAGTTTCTTTAAACATATAATCAATCCCTTTCTATTAATTAATGCAGGATGTTTTCGGGTCAATCTGATTGACAGAATACATGCCCAGCACATCATAATAGAGCACCAAACCTTCATTAATTACAGCTATTCAATTACAAAGCTTAGAGCTATTGTTGTTGTTTCAACACCAACGTTGTAGATTAAAGTTTCACCAAGGGCACCGGATTTATCAAGAAAACAATTGAAAATTACCTGTACAAAATCACTGTATTCAACAACAACAGAATCTGCTTCATTATCTTCACAGGAAGGCTCTGGGTCGGCACTCAAAACCTAGAAGAAAGCAATGAGGATCAGCACCTTCTGAAGCACAGAATTCAATGCATAATCAAATGGAACAAAAGGGCTCGCTAGATAATGGCATGGTTTGTTAGAGCAAATGGACACAACATTTTCTGCTGTATTAAAACCCTACCAAAAGATACTCAACGTCAAAAAAATTGCAAATGAAGAGAGCATGAAATCCACTGATTCAGGCTGGACCTACCTTGCGCTTTGCAGCTTGAAACCAAGCATCTGCACACAAGGCATACATGTCTGCACCGGTGAAGTTTGGTGGACATTTTTTTGCTATCGAGTAAAGCGAAACATCTTCATGCAATTTAAACTTTCGGGTAAGAGCTTTCAGAACTCTGGAAAGCATGGAAATCGGAGATGCACAAGAGCATCTTATCAACAATAAATAATTGCAAAGAAGATAGAAGGACAAAAAGAAAAACGAGAACTTACCGCTCCCTGTAAGATGCATCAGAGTTAACTCCAACATATAGCAGTTTATCAAATCGGCCAGGGCGTAAAAGTGCTGGGTCTATCAAATCTGGTCTGTTACTTGCACCTATTATAAAGAGATCCTAATAGGCCAGCAACAGAGACACCACTCATTAGAAGCACAAGTAGGATGATATATTTATTTGGCTAAAAGACAAGAAATATTTGAAACAGAAAGAAAACCTGTGTAGAATCATTTAAGCCATCAATCTCTGCAAGCATCTAATAAGAGGGGAAATTTACCACATCAGGAAACTCATGGAAATAATGTGCAAACATCATTGTCCAGCTCAGGAAAGGAAAAAACCTGAGAAACCACTCTGTCCATAACACCCCCAGAATCCCCAGAAGCACCTCGAGCTGGAGCAAGAGAATCAAGCTCATCAAAGAAGATAACACATGGACGTGCTGACCTGGCCTGCAAAGTGCCTTATATTTGATGTTCACTTAAGCACAATCTATTCTGAAAACTGTCTGGTTTGCAGGAATTTTTTTTTTCAACCTCAGAAATCAGTTAGACCAAAATAACAAAAATCTATTACCTTCTGGAAAATGTCTCTGACATTCTTCTCAGACTCTCCTATGTACATGTTGATCAGTTCAGGCCCTTTTACACTCAAAAAATTTAAGGAGCATTCTGTGGCAACAGCTTTTGCTAACAATGTCTAAGATCCAAGAGAAGAACAAATAGATAAGGTGACAAAACACTTTTTAAGGATTAAAAAAGTAAGAAAAATGCGATGGAAGATTGTCCACACCATACAATACCTTGCCAGTTCCAGGGGGACCATACAGAAGAACACCAGACCGCTTACGTAGTCCAGATGCAAACAAATCCTTATGCAGGAGAGGCAACTAAAATATAAAATATAGAATGAGTAAGATGCTCCAGAATAACAGACTACAAAAAGCATATCTAAGCTTCTGCTTTCCAATTCAACAAAATAAGTAATAAAATAGATGAAAGGCAAGGCAGATTTTTTCTCTGTTTCCCAAAAGAACTTGCAAGAGAAGTATATATTATTTCCCATCAAGAAAAAAGAGGCAAAGGCAGTAATAAGCTGACATTGAAAACTCCATTAATGTTTAGCATTTCTGGGAGATTCCTATCATTCTGCTCAATGGATGCTAAGCTGCTCTAGCAGAGATAACCTATTCAATTTACTTTAGAAAATCTTGAATTCATTAGCTTCCCAAGTTGACTTTAACAGTCTCAGATGAGGGGTCCAAATACTATAACAATATATCAGACTACTAATTGTATTTATATATGTTATATGTAACTTGACTCAGTCAGCTCACTTATACCATCAAACATCATATCTCAACTTATGTTATCGACTGTTGAACAGGAACACATAAACAGAAGTCTAATATAATTTCTAGTTGCTATGTGTGGCAACACCTCTTGTATAGTTGCATGATAAGTAGAACTTTACTTATTAATGGTGGAAGTGTGCTTCCAAAGTACTCCTTGGTGATTCAATAGATTAGTGGAAAGCTCAAGACCAAAACGTTACAATCAACATAATAATGCCAGACAAGAGGCTTACCTGAACAGTATCCAGGATTGACTTTTTCACATCTTCAAGCCCACCAACATCTTCCCATTTCACATTTGGAACCTGTAAGGAGAATCAATTTCCAGACTCAAGATTTTCCTCCATCTAGGAATATTTTCTCCCAGAAGACTACACAGTTACATGCTTAATTGTATGACTGTTTTGCAATAAGAAGACAGGTAATTCATCTAGATATGAACACTGCTCAATGTACATTTCCACCATCATGCACAAATCTGGTTCACTTAATTCACCTTTGGAGCACCCAAAGCTGATGCATTTCTTTTCTTTGATCGTTCCAAAGCTTTCATCAAGTCTTCTTTCTGGGGAACCTGAGGTGAAACTTTCCCATGCTTGCTGTCCGGAATAACTTTGAAACTAAGAGAACCATCTATATCCTCAGCCTTACCCTTGTCTGCTGCAGCAGTGCTCCTGGGAAATAAATTGGCACCAGCATCAGCAATTAAGGCACACATGTCCCTAGGCATGAAACCAGATGTCTGCCCAACTACTTCCTTTACAAAACTCTCTGAATCAGTCTGCGAGTAGCAATGATCAGATTTTTCAGGACAATGGTAATGATTGGAACACAAACTTTAGCCAGATGCCTATCTTTTGCCCCACTGAAGGGGTATTTTGCATGTACAAATATTATTCATCAAAAGAAGCAGCAAGCACAAGAGACAGCTCAATTTTTGTACTTACTTTAGAAAAGAGTCCAGGAACACTTTGCAGTGACTGGGATAGCATTTCAGCCCTTTGTTCTTCAGTCAAAGGTCCCATACTTACTTCATGGGTAAAGCAGCGTCTGATTGTTGAAGGCAGACCTTCTGAACTGTCAGCAGCAGCAATCAACAGGACCTGATGCCCATTTTCCTTTTCAGCATTCTTTTCATCCTTCATCAGCATGATGTAAAATTTAACACCTTTGCACTTCTATTTATCAAAAACAAACAGCTACTCTAGTAGTTAGTTTTTCCATCCTCGATTTAGATTTATTCCTTGGACTGGCATGATGGAGAAAGACACATACATGGGTTCATTTACTGTGCCTTAACACTCTATGAGAAAAATATATGAATTAAATACTCTTTTCTCTGGTTTTAAAGGGCCTCTATGCATGAGTGTAAGTCATGTATTGAATAAGGACAACCTCTACAGCACATTGTCTTATTAAGGTATAATGGGTGTAACAGAATAGAATTGTCCCTCGAAACAATCAATTCTATAGATTATTAGAAACTTGTATCTCTGGCTGAGTGTTAGCCCCAACTGAGAGTTCACAGAAAGTAAATCCTCACCATATGCTTCTTAGGGTATAGAAACTGCTATTTTTGCTTAGTAATTCAGCTATTCTTTTCTCCCTTTCACTTCTTCTGATGTTCTCTTGTTTTAATTCATTCTTTGATTTGTCATAAAAGAAAAATATAAAATTTGTTGCATGCAGAGAAAAATAAAAAATAAAAAATAAAAAAAAGAATTATAATCCAAAAGATTACGGATAATAGCAGCAAAACTCTAGTAATTTGCATCTTACAAAGAGAATATTTGGTTTGTCCTGGGAGTAAACATCATCATCTTCGCTAATTGGCTCAGTGAATTTCCTAATAACTGATGCAACTTCTGATGAATTGCCTCTTTGATCATTTGGCGAACCGTCAAAAGGATGAGAATCTCGGAAAACATCAAAATGACGAAGAATAAGTATTGCTGGCGAGTATCTGTAACAATATCACGAAACATAGATATAAAACAAAGTTTCTCATAGCCTGACATAACCAGATGATCTGGTTACTGGCTGCAAGGCCTCAAATCCTACAAATGTTGAGTAGAGAGAAAAGTTGAGTATCAAAGATTTTGTGTGTGTGTCTAATAACACAACCTATGTTAAATATTGTGAGAAAGAACATCTAATTAATGGAAAAATGGAAACCATATATTTCTGCCACCAATATACATATACATATGTGTGTGTGTGTCTGTATGTATGAGTAGGAACATAATTTAGTGAAGAATCTGCATTTATAAGTTCTAAAGTTTAAAACCTTTGAGCTGTCCTGAAAGCTTGAGCAAGGGCAACAGCTGTATTTCTTTCAGACACCATTAGATCATGACAGTTATATTCCACCACATGCAGGCCCAGTCGATGAGCAACATATCTAACAACAGTTCTCTTCCCACAACCTGCATAATTATGTTGATCAGGAAATACTATATGCACAATTAATCCAGTTCAATTATGATACATTTTCGTCCTGGAACCATCTACATATACTCAATAAAAATAATAATAATTGATGACATCACATGGTTGATGGCAATCCCAAATCACAAAGAGATGGAAAGCTGACCGCCTTGGAAGGGTGGGATATGAGAAAGAGATTAAGGTATTTCCGTAGAAAACAAAGCAGGACAATATAGAACACACCTGCCAAGCCAAACAAGAGAACTGAAACTCTGAACTTTGAAGATACTGCTGATGGACAGAAAGGTGGGGTAAGTATTGAAGCCAAAATCTTCACTGTGTCCCCTTGCAAAGGCACAGTTTCTTCAGGTCCAGCAATTAACAAATTTGGAGGTAGAGCAGAAGGGTAACTTCCTCCGAGCACCAGAGCAGTTGAAGTTCGATTGACGCGAAGAACTGGTTCATCTGATGGTTCCATAGCAATGACCTGAGGATATAAGTTACATTCTAACAGGAACCTGGCAAATAATGATAGTTCTTGAGCATTTATGGAAAAAGAAAAAGAATAGGTAACTTCACCTTGAAGTAGATGAGATTATCATTTTTCTTTGGTGATATTTGGTTGCAGGGAATACAAATAATGGAATTGCAGTTCCAATTAATATTGATGCTGAAAATATCTCCTCTTGACAAATATCTATCCACTTCAAAGTATGTTTGTAATGCCAAATCAATCATGTCTTGACGTTCTTCAGATTCGATATGTGAACTTCCCCTAATAGATTCAAGGGTACCACATTCTGGTATCTTCATGAATGCAACCCTCAAATGTGATGCATATCTAAGAGCTTGAACAAAAGGTACAAGTTCTATATTAATGACAGAAGCCTCAATGTCTTTGGCAGTAACCTCATCATCCACTTCAGGATCAAAATAAGATGCTAACACCTCTTGCCCTTGGTGCATAATGGATTTTAAGCATGCCATGTGTAAGTCAAGGTTAAAAGCTAAAAGAGGAGATAAATAAGCAACTTTATGGTCTAACAACAACAAGTTGCTATGAGGAAAAGAACAAGAACGAAATGCAAGCATTTTGCGAGAAGACTGAGAAGAGGACAGTTTATTATCAGATGCGTGCTCATGGGTGCCCGGAGGATCTAGAGCAATGGCCTGGGCAATCCGCTGTATGTTCATCTCAACATTCTTGACGACCACCTTGCATATAAAAAACACAGAAGACAATTGTAAAAAGTTTTTAATATTCATATACCAGACTAAGAAAATTAATACTTTTAATATTTACAACTTACAATCAGAAAAAAGAACAAAAAAAGAAAATAATAATTTAATCAAAGTCAAGAATCTTCTAATACAGGTCAATGAGTTGCAGATGCTAGAAAACTTGCTGCAGTTCCATTTAGTTCATATTGCAAGCTTTTCCGAAATTCTGGAATAGCAAATTCTATTTGTAAAATGGGCAAACCAAACGTGCCAATACAATTCCTCTAAACCTGATTAAAACCAATAGTGACATTCTCATCTAATTTGTATTATCTTTGTTTCGAAAAATAATATACTAAGCCAATCACTTTAAATTAAGTAATAGATTGATTAGTTGAAAATTTAGTTTCGTTTTCTTCCCGGGTTCTGGAAACTGAAAGTACAAAATTGGAGTTTGAAATATCCATTTTTTAGTTTTCCCAACTCTGAGCCACTGAACAGCACAAAAAAGGGAAGAAGAATTACCAGTGAGCCAGAAGTAATAGAAAGCGTTTTCAAAAGAGAATTAGAGAGGGCAACCAATGCAGAATCGTCAAGGGAAGCCAATTGGGGGTCCGTTTTGTCATTTGCATCCTTTGAGAATCGGAGAATCCCCACACATAACTGCAAGGTCGTCGTCGTCGTGGAAGAATCATTATCTAAGAGCTTGCCTTCGTCTCCTCCACGGTCAGCTTCTTCTTCAGCTCGACAAGAGTTCAAGACGGAATTGATGACAAGTCTGGTGGAAGCGAGTACCAAAGGCTTCCTCCTCTCTACCATTTCGATAAAACCCTAGCTTCTGAAATTCATATGCACAACCACAAATGGGGTTGAAAGTCTCCCTATTCCAAGTGGAGAGGGAGCGCAGTGGATGATGATACTCAGAAATCAGAATAGCACACAGTTGGTCTCGGTTTGCTAACTCTGTTGACGCCATTATTAACCGTTTTAACGTAAGCAGTCTCTTTCTTCCTTTTTTTGGGGGCGGTTATGCTAATCAAAGATTTAGGCCCCAAGCCCAGCGGCCGCAAAAGCAGTTAGGGCTTTCTCTGGGCCTTAAAAAAATAGGAATTAGGGCTTCTTATGTGCTTCCTTTGGGTCTTTAAAAATAGGAATTAAGGCTTCTTATGGGTCTTAAAATGATGAGTTAGGGCTTTTCTGGGCCTTGTCGAGAGTAAAAAGAGAACAGAGAGACTGCTAAATAATTTTATTTTTCGAGAAAAAAAAGTAATTTTATTTTAGTTTGGCGTTGAAATTAGTTCAAACTTAATAAATCAAGTTCAAAAAGTAATTTTTATATTTTTCATATATATTGTTTCATAGTGTTGTAGCCTTGTAGTTATAGATATATTCGTTAAGTATGTATTAAGGAATTGAACCCGAAAGTTATCTATGAGCTTAGCCATAATTGATAGGTTTATACAGTAACTTTTGGAAGGAAAACTGTGGAGAGTGATCAGATAGATTGAAGAATTCGATTTGAAAGGTTGACAAGTTTGGTTAGGGTAATAAAATAAAATGAAGATAGAAAAACTGAACATAAATCAACTTTGCTTTAGCAAGGACTTCATTCCAAATAAAACAAGCGCACTAACAGCTTTCTCATATATTTTAGAGAATTTAAATGCCGATATAAGTGATACACATTTGTGAAGATCACTTCATGAAAATTTACAAATCAAGATGCTTACGTCCTCCTCAAAACTCAAAAGGTAGGGTTCATAGGTGTCTGGAAATATGAGAAATCCAATCTTCAGGACAAAATCCATTGCTTTCAAGAACACAAATTTAGGAAAAAACTATGATGATGCTCATTTCTCCAACTTAAGTGACCGTAGTAACTGTTCTATTGCGCCCACATGCTAAAAAACACAAGCAATCCTCATTAGTCTCTTTTATCCGGTAGCTTCAAATAAAGCAGTAAAAAGACCAACAAAACCTAAGTATCGAAAAGGTCAAAGGTGGTACAAGGATGAGTGTCAGTATATGTTCACTCCATAAAAAAACTTAGCACCAAAGTTCCTCTGTCAAACAGCTCTAGAGAGATAATGTCTGAGATTCTGAGACCTGTAGATCCATAACCTCTGATTGAGAATATTCCTTAACAAAGCCAAATTACAAGTGCTAATGGAATCACAAAGCAGTTCATCACATCCTATGATGGTGAATACATCTAAGATGACTTAATTTTTGCACTCTAAAAACACCTCAGGAACATTAGAAAAAAGCCTTCAGAAGCCCAGCGAATGAAAAGAATTCACAACAATTTCACCAAAGAACCAAGAGGGAAACAACTTAACACGCAGTCAATAAAGCTGAAAGAGAAAACTGATACATAGAAAACAGTTCAACAGACCCTAGTATTCCGATTGAAATAATGGTAAGGCAGGGTAGGGAATTGAATTTCTAATATTTTCAATTTCAAAATAGCATTAAGACAAGGGATCTAAATGCCAGTGGGCCATATATTCTCACATTACAAAACAACTTTCGAATCTTAATAACAGAATCTGATTCCTTGGATATGCAGCATATGCTATCGTTACATTCCCATTCTTACCATCTAAACAGGTTTCTTGTGAACAAAGCGCTAAACCAGATTGGGAGCTAAAAGTAACAATTCAAGACTCAACTCATTACAGAACTATAATTTCACTACTTGCTAACGCATTCAAAAAGTGGAGCAGAAATGACAGTAAAATGCCAGAGAATAGAAGGTTACTATGCATTAATCACTTCAAATTGTAACAGAAATAATGATATAAACAGTAGTTATCTCACCATATATGCAAAATCACATCAGGCTCTTAAAATCCAGCTTCTTCTGATACACACTCAACAACTGAGGCACTTCCTGCTCATACTTGGTTACGAACTTCTCCAAAAAACGATTCTCGTCAGGTAAGAGGACAGTAGTCAAGCTCAAAGTCCTTTTAATCAATCCCTTCCGCAATAAAACTTGAACAACTGAGCACCTTGGTTTGATTCTCTTCTCCAAGCTGAAAAATAAGACCACAGGGTATCTGACAATCATCCCTGAAGGCCAACCCATCTTGTTCACAAAGAAATCCATTGCCTTCATTATTTTATCCTCCGACAATATCATACAATGTGGATGCTTCGTAAATGCCAATAGAATGTCTTCCTCGGACCAACCCCACCTCTGATAAACCTCGTAACATCGGTTCCATATTGACTTGTTACCTTCCCCTGAGATAGCGTGAATCGCTAAAACGAATGTAGTCTTCTTTGGATTAAATCCCATTTCCTTAATCTCTTCGACAATCTTTATAAACTGTTCCTTCTTTTGCATCAACGCTTCCGGAAAATGAGTTAGCAACAACGCAATGCATGATTCTGGCGCACCCACTTCTCGCAGAACAGCAAGATTTGGTATGAGATTCTTAGAATGGTCTTCAAGAAAAATCCAAGACGTGCGCTTTAAGGCAGCAACAACCTTTTCATCTGAAAGCAACACACCTTTGAGAAAATTATAAGAAGGTACTATCTGTTTCTCCAAGCTTCTTGTCAAAAGAGTTGGGTCTGCAGTGAGGGTTCTAGCAAGGTCAGAATCGGAAACGCCAATAGACTGAAAAAATTGAAGTTTGGGTAAGAGGGTATCCTTTGGACTAGCTAACAGGAGTAGTGGGCGCTTCCTGACAACATTCGAAATCTGGGATTTTGAGAACCCATGATTTCTCAGCAGAGTTAGGACAGAATCAGGTCTTTCTGGTGAATGAAGCTGTACCTTTTGGGAAGTTAAAACTGCAGTTTCTGGAGCCAACCCACAAGAGTCTACGAGGTAAGAGACAGTGAAATTGGATTCATTTGCGGAGATTTTGAGGGTGATTGGTCTGTGAAGTGGTCGGTTCTGAAAATAAATAAAGAATTGTGCATTTGAATCTCCAATAAATTGTTTGGTAACATACGATTTTCTGGAGGGAAATAAACAAGAAGTAGCTCGATAACCCAACCTGAGACTCTGAGCTGCTTTCATCGCAGATGATTTTAGTGGATAAGAGTGATGGCAAAGCTTCCCAGTTCCTCGAAGGAGTTTTGGAGGGGGAGGGCTTTGGGCTTTCGGAAGTCGGAACCAACAACTTGAACTGATTAGGGTTCGGACATATCGACCCGAAAGGGCAATGGGCAAAACTTAGGTAAACTTTCTTAAGTGTAGGTAGTATTGTTCTTCTATTAGAATATTACATATGTATTAATTTTACAACTCAGCACTACTTTATCTTTCTCTTAATATTTCTCAAAATATCATATTCTTCACAACACCTAATTTCTCTCTCTTTCCTACCCACCACTGCGTCCCTAATGAATCACCTATAAATCATTAGGGACACAGTGATAGGTGAGAAAGAAAAATAAATTAGAGGTTGGGGTGAATGTGGTATTTTGAAAAATAGTAAGAGATATGAGGTGATACTAAGTTATAAAATTAATATATATGTAATATTCTAATAGGAGAACAGCACCTATGAAATTTTACCTAAGTTTTGTCATTTTCTTTTTTGGTGGGCACTACTTGCTCTCAAAGAGAGGGATAACGCTATCCTTTTCTCAATTAGATAGGTTTGGGTAAGATTTACTAAGTAATTTTTGTATTATTGTGAATATCTAAAAAAATTGAGTCATTTAGGGTGTGTTTGGATAGTGTATTTGTAGAGTGTATTTAAAATACTAATTTTAAATTATTTTATTTGTGTAATATTTTAAAGTATTTGTCAAATTTTAGTGTATTTTTAGAGTAACTTTTAAAATTTTAATACAATGTATTTCAAATTCATTTAAAATAGTGNCTACCCACCACTGCGTCCCTAATGAATCACCTATAAATCATTAGGGACGCAGTGATAGGTGAGAAAGAGAAATAAATTAGAGGTTGGGGTGAATGTGGTATTTTGAAAAATAGTAAGAGATATGAGGTGATACTAAGTTGTAAAATTAATATATATGTAATATTCTAATAGGAGAACAGCACCTATAAAATTTTACCTAAGTTTTGTCATTTTCTTTTTTGGTGGGCACTACTTGCTCTCAAAGAGAGGGATAACGCTATCCTTTTCTCAATTAGGTAGGTTTGGGTAGGATTTACTAAGTAATTTTTGTATTATTGTGAATATCTAAAAAAATTGAGTCATTTAGGGTGTGTTTGGATAGTATATTTGTAGAGTGTATTTAAAATACTAATTTTAAATTATTTTGTTTGTGTAATATTTTAAAGTATTTGTCAAATTTTAGTGTATTTTTAGAGTAACTTTTAAAATTTTAATACAATGTATTTCAAATTCATTTAAAATAGTGTGTATTTGAAATTCATTTTTTTCTCCCCGGATACCCCTCCCCCTCCCTGTAGCCTCCGTGGCTTCTTTCTCTCGGCACCGTGTGCCTGTGAGCAGCCATCAGCCAGCATCACTGCCAGCAACGCCGCCATCAATGCCACCACCCGTAGCACCACCTCTCACTTTCTGCTCTTCAAAACCTTCTACCGTCACCACAACAAGTATTGAAGGCCAGGTAGAGTTATTATGTATGAATTTTAGTTTCTATTTTGGGGTTTGATAGATTCACATCTCAATTCTTTTGGGTTTCTGAAATTTGGGTAGTTGTAGAGTTTGAAATGACAAAAGGTTTGACTTAGAACATTTCACCTTTGGTGTGTCGTAGCCACAAGGCATGCATATAATCCATTTCTAGAATTGGACCCAGTATTTTGAAGGTTTAATTAGCTCAGGAAAATGTGAGACAACAAATTTGTGTTCATGTTTTCTTTGGAAAACAAGAGCAGCAGCGTGTTGAACAAATCACAAAAAATAACTAAAAACCATTGTTTTCTATTTTGTTACATTTTAGTGCTGGGTAAGTAGAGTGTTGGCAAATGGAGCATTTGGCTTAGCCCCATATGATTACAAGCTATAAAAGTTGATTTGATTTTATCTGCCTATATATCATGCTTCACAGCCTGGTTGGTAAGCTCCCCTGAATATGTTGAAACTTGTAAGTAATCAAAGTGCAGGCTATATGGCCTATAAGAAACAAACAAACAGAGGATGAGCAAATTACATAGGCCAAGTCTTGTGTTTGTTTACTTGTTCCTTGTTCCATTGTTAATGTTATAGAGACAGCGAAGGAAAGGAACCTAAGGTGGGTAATGGTATTGGATATCAGGATATGGAGTGAGATTCTTAATTCTTTTCCATTTTGTTTAATGAACATACTCACATGCCTTTCCAATTATTACATTCCTGTTAAAGTGATCAAGTTCTCTGCTGAGTTGGTAGCACTTATCATTGGTTAGTTAAGAGAACTTAATGCATATGATATGGCAGATAGTTTCTGTTTAGTATGCCTTCACATCCCTTCATTTGGATGATGAGTATTCTGTATTATGTGGAGCTTGAAAAATACATTAACAAAATTTGATAGTTTGACATCTTGATGTTCCTTAGTTTGCTTTGTTTATAACTTGTCCAACACAAAGAAAAATATTTAGAGAGTAGGACAGCAGGTACATTGTATTGTATTTTGATTTGAGAAAAGAAAATAATTCAGTGTATTATGTGTTTAGGCTACATGTTGAATTTTTCATATTATTTATATTATCTTGTGATTCTTGCTCTTTTTATGCTCCTCTAAATGGTATGGAAATGCCTGATACTTTTTCTTGTCTGGATAAACTTCTGCTGCCTGATATTTTGAACTTTTGTCAATCTGCCTGAGATGGAAGATGATTCATTATTTTTGCAAGGAACTGAAGAGAGTGAGGTTTATTATTGATGAGGAGAAATATGTGTAGAAGTTTGATACCATTTCTTAAATTTACATGCTAGAGTAATAGAGGGGATTGTGCTTGAATTTGGAATATGGTTTTCATGGACAAGTGAATGGCGTGGTTCAGGTGTCATGAGCAATATGAATTATGTGCTACTGCCTGCTGTATTTAGACGGTCTATAATTTTAAAATTGGCTCTGTGCTAATGGGATGTGGTTCTGTATAAGTTGGAATCAGTGGTTTGCTTTGACATCTGGTCTGTCATACATGTATTACATTGATCCACATTTGCGAATGAAAATCTTTGGTTTGTTTTATTCGAAGTCTTGTCGTTCATATACATAAGTCTTGTTGTTGCCTAATGATCTGAATGTGTCAATTGACTATTGTTTTATTATAAACCATCCAATTGACTGATATGGTGTCAGAAAGATTCTCTTATGCTTGTCATTCTAAAAATATGACTCTATGTTGCTTGCCTTTCTTCTAGACTCTATTTATGCAGAACTTAGTAATACGTTAATTTTTGGAGCAGGTATTCACCATGTTACTCATCTCAAGCATCTCTGCAGCTTTGGCCATAGCTCAGGTGGGCAAGAAAGGAAATAACTATGCGGGTTGGCTACCAATATGCGGCCAAGTACCCAAATATTGTGATCAAGTGAGAGGAGATTTACAGCTGGGTTCATTGCAGTCATTATATATATTATTCTTCTTCTGCATTCCATTCATACAGTCCTAGGTCCTCTTCTCTTGAGAAAAACTCGAGCAGCTTTTCCAGGCTAGTGAGTGAGTTGGTTATAAAACTGGTGTAAGTTCACTTCCTTTTGGCTTTCATGGCGTCACCAGCTCTGAGGTTCTCCCCCTTAGCCCTGAGCAGCACATCAATCTTGACCTCACCTTTCGCTTGTGAAGGAGGAAGGTCTTTCCCCTTTGTTCAATTTTTTTTTATGTAAAACTGATAGGGTGACAGATTGAATCTCACCCTTAAATTTACTTCACAATGATAAGTGATTGGCTTTTTTGTGTTTTTGCATGTTATCCTATCTCACCCTTTTATTGATCACTTTTTTTCTCTCACTTTATTCATGTGTAATACTGTCATTGTTACAATGGAAAAGTACACGAGAGACAACAGAAAATGTCTGAGTATGTGGGGTTGTGAGGCACTATTCCCTCGCGTACTGTTAGTGCGGGCTAACAACCCCAATTAGAGACTAAGCACACTGATTTGAAATACTCTTTTTATAATAAATATATCCAAACAAGGTATTTTATAAATACATGTATTTAAAATGCTGCATTTTAATTACATGTATTTAAAATACACAAGAATTTGTCAAATACTCCATCCAAACACAACCTTAGTATATGTCAAAATATATAATTTCTTATAGAATGCAAGAATAACAAGATATAGAAAAACATGCTACTTAACAAGTTTACTTTTTGGCACTTTTTATTTATTTATATTATATAGTTATTATATTTTATAATAAACTATATGTTCTAGCACATAATGAGTGAATCAATTTTTTGAAATTTTTACAATGACACTAAAATTACACAATAAATCTCACTAGGTTCCACTCAAAACTCTACCTAAAAAATGTGAGGTAGTGCTAAGAGAGGATAACATAGTCCTCATTTTTTTTTTTTGGGCCTATGCTTTTCTTTTTGAAATATTATGTTCTATTATTTTTACCCAATGTTCTATTACTTGATATAACAACATCATAATTATTGATGTGAAAAATATATAATCTTTATCATTAAAAAATAAATAGTCAATATTAAATATTTTAACTTCAACATTAATTAATGCAGCCATACCAAAAAAGTATTATATACTTCCAGGATACGTGAAAAAGGTTTTTATTAAATATATAGAATATTATCATTGATAAATGATGCTGAAAAACTCGTTCATAATCTCATAAGTACACCTTCAGGCACACATAAAGCAACCCATCCTCCAACCATAGAAAATGAAACTCAAAATTAACAAGGAAATTAAGCCAGAGTTTATATATGTCCATGCAGCACATATAATAGTAGATATATATGCATTATAGATACTTTACATAGAAATAAAACATGCAACATGGAATAATACGCATTAATAGAGAAAGACTTGAAATGTTTCCTTGCCAATGTGAATCCTAGATCAAACTAGAAGAAGTCAACCACATATATAGTATCAAAATTAAAACAAAAAGTTGACGGAAACCTTGTCAGTATTAAGCCACTTCACATATTCAACCTGAATCAGGAAAAGATGTTATCCACTTAATTAATTCTCTGATATCCTTCTTCATTCATTCAGAAAGAGAGAGAGAGAGAGAGAGAGAGAGAGAGATAATTTCATTGTAACTTGGTAGAGTCAATTATGCTAAATTACAAAGTATTTTATAGAAATTGGGGATGAAAGGATGGATATCAGAGGTACTCAACAAACTAGAAAGCAAAGACAATAGTTAACAAGCAACAGAGAAGGCCTAAAAACTTGTAGAAAATGACCCACCTTCAAGGACAAGAAGTTATTGTCTGTCTCTTTAAGGTCAATGTTTATTGACTTGAAAAGTTTTTACCTTTAGCCACTGCATCACTAGGTTATGCACGTCAAAGCATACAAGCATAAAATAAATAAATAAATAAACATATATAAAACTGAAGAAGGATTGATGTGTGTGCAATATTTCTCCTTCTCCCAAACACAAAGCAAATAGAAACAGAAACTGACATTCTATGTTGCGGAAACATAACCCAAGCTGCAACTGTCACAACTTGTCCATTCCTTAAATTGAAGAGTCTTTCATTGGTTGGGGTTAGGGGGAGGAAGAAAACAAATAACTGAATAAAAGCTCAGGAAAATGAACCAGTACCAATTGGTTGAATTCACAAATGAATAGTCATGTTTAAAACATTTATACTGCAACTATTGTGGTAATAGCATTTAAAATAATCCATAATAAAGTTCTAGAGTGTAAACTTAAAGAATGAGGCAACATTAATCCACGATGCGGTTGCTATCTGTTTGAGTGTGATAATCCTATGCAAGCAGTGCAGATACTGTTGAATTGTTCCAGAATGCAAAGTATTCATCCACGCATCAGAATCCTCGATAACATCTTAATTCATGACTAGATTGTTGTTCCCTTGTATATCAGTATGCACTTGTTTATGTATCACTGTAAATGCCTCAGCATGATAAAGTGTCGGCAAATTGTTATTCCAGAATGCCACAAGCTCACCGTTGCCGATCACCAATTCTGGAAATTTACCACTAAACAGGTCCACCATTTCATAATTCTTATTCCTTTGACCGTGATCATGATCCTCTAATTTTGCTTGTTTATCTGTTACTCTTACTACTTCAGCATCAACATGAACATCAGCATCTTTCCATTCATTCCTCTCTGATTCTTCCTCGTAAAGCAACTTCGGGACTTGATTAATGTTGTCCACTTGAGTCTCATCATCAAGCAAGTACATGATTTGATTAAATATGTCCTCTTCATTCTCATTCCCATCACCAATCTGCACTACTTTCACTTGTTTCTGTGTTGCTGCATCAGCATCCTTCAGCTCCGATTTGCTTCTTTTTCGAGTTTCACCCATAAACGATTGCCTTCTCTGCCCTGCCGCTACACGCTCATTCTTTTTGATCTTGCAGACAACAAACTGATTGGGGTTTGGTATTTGTCGCAACAAAGATTCATCAAGAGAGTACTCGATCATGATCCAGCGACCATGATGTTGAGAGCCTCTCTTTTCAAAACGGTATCTTTTCTTGGAGCCAACAACACGTTTTTCTTTCTGGGTTACACTGAATACAGGTTTTGCGCTGTCTTCACCTGCCCATGTGCCCAAACCGACCCTGCGATCAATACGTGAGTGACTGCGGCCTTTCTTTTTGAGTCTAGTGAACAAGTAAAGCTCCTCGTCTCTGGAGAATGCCTTGCAGTTGGAGTCGTGAAACTCTTGCCATATCTCCCAAGGATTCTTGGTGCCGTACAAGTCACATTCTGGTATCACTATGCTATCATCTCCAGCAACCTTGTTCAACAGATAAAATTCAATGAGTTCTTCTTCCTTTGGCTGGAAACTAAACCCAACAGGACCACCCTCCCTACACCGTTTAAACTTAAACTCCATTGCTACCGGTACCACCATTTCCAGTGGATCATCCGCGGGTTGAGTCGAAACGAACCACGACATATTAAGCCGCACAGCTTCAAACTCTGCTGCTTCTCTCTCCGTCTCCCACTCTTTCTTGATTTGCTTCGCTTTCAGTCTTAACGGCGAGCGAGCATCATATATATATATATAATATAGTTTGTGGAATATTATTAGGAAACCTTTTTGCTTGCGGATTCAAGAATAGGAAACCATGCTTTGGGATTCTGTTTTTACTTCCGTATCAAGTTTTAAACAAATACAACTAAAATTAACATAAAGAAACTATAGTTTGCATCATGCAAAATTTTAATTTTTTTCCCCCTTTTATAACTGAATCCTTTTGTTTTTCCAAAAAAAAATAAAATTGTTTTGCTTTACTAGTAACTTTTCATAATTTTATTTATGCGGTTCTGTAACCGTTGTTCATCAATCTTTAAATCAAGTCTTAATTCCATATAAAAATAATTTGGTTAATTATGAGTCACTTTTTTGTTGTTGTTGTTATTTTATTTTATTTTAGTTTTGCTTTATTTTGTTATTTCCACTTACCAAAAACCTTTTACTTATTCTGTATATATTCACTTTTCACAGAGTAAGGTCTCAATTTTTATTTATAAAATTCATTTTTTGAATATACAGAAATTTTAATTTTTATAAAATTGAAATTATATTTTCTAATTTTTTATTTTCAATTAAATTCAATTTTCTGTCTATATCAGTAATATATTTCCAACTGCTTGTGAGTTAATAGGAGGTATATTTGCGAACAATGAATTAATATAACCTATGCAAAATGAAATTGTCAATCTTCAAGTCTTAAACCAATTTTTTGTTCACTCTTAGATAATTAGTCATCATATCTCATATTTCAGTCTGAATAAACAGTGGTTTTATTTGACCATTACTATTTTATTTCTTTTTGTGTAAGCACGCTGAATCGAACATTTGAAAACACACGGGCGAAGACGCAAACCTCAAAGGGGAAACAACAATTTCATTCAACTGTAAGTCTGTAACGCACAAACAATAACTTTATTCGACCATTACGTACAAATATACATATAGTGTAGTTTCCCCACCCTGGCCACATGCAACCAGAGACGAGCCCATCTTCCAGCGTGAGGACCAACGGCTTCTATAGTTGAAGAGGAGGTTTTTGGGAGAGGGTTTCGATGTCATCCACTCTTATTTCACACTAAGAAGTCAAAAGCAATAGCTTATGTAGATAAAGAGGAGAATTTTTGGGAGAGCAGAGCTTCAAGTGAAGCAGGATTAGTCACAGGCGGACTACAGGTGAAGTTTTGGCATACAAGAGTTACAGCCTTGCCGACTGCATGGTTATTTTTTGCCATGAGGGCAATGTTGCTGTTATTTGCTTCCCAAAATTCCATCTCTTCTTTGTTGTTGGGATCTATATGAATAACCTGCCATCAAATCACCACAAAAGTTACCAATGACAGCCAGAAAAAAAATATGGAGATATTAACTTTACAGAGAGCTATTATACTCACTGTTCTATTCGGATCATATAATGAGTGAGAAGCAGCAAGCATGGTTTCAAACTCCTTGGAAGTGCTTTCACCAATCACAACCACTTGCTTTCGGGAAGGCACACAAAACATGTCTGCAGCACAACACATCAAAGGTACTGCCATAGCCATATCTTTCAATCTAGTCTCAAAAACCGCCTGCATTACCATACAAAGGAAACCTTGGTCAATTTGCAACTGACCCTGTTGTCTAGTAACAGAGACCCCCACTAATAATTCCAGCCCTCCATATTCAACATAAAAAGAGAAGAAATGGATTTTTTTTTTTTTTTTTTTTTTTGGGGGGGGGGAAGGGGCGGGGGTGTGGAGTTTGACAGACCAGAAGATGTTCTGCATTTCGCCTATAGTACTCTGCCTTACTTCCAGCGACCATGGAAGCCAATCTTATAAGATTAATAGCAGAAACTGAATTTCCAGAGGGTTCTGCGCCATCATGGTCTTCCTTCAGACGGAGAAGAACTGAAGGATCTTCTCCTGGGGTATTATAATACCCTCCTCCCTCCTTATCAAGAAATAATGCATCCTGCAAAAAAAACCCATCTCATGAGTTATGCGTAATTCAAGGAATCCCACAAGGCAAACAATGAATTCCTTATCTAGTCCAGTCATTGATTTTTTACCTGGGTTTCCTGCAATTCAATTGCCCACACAAGCCAGTTAATCCCACCACCAAACTCAAACAGATCCAGCAATCCGGAAATTAGAAATGCATAATCATCCAAAAAACCAGGAGCTTTAGATGGACCATTTCTGAAACTACGCTGTAGTCTATGTGTCTCCACATCATAAAGTTGATTCCTAATGAAGTGTGCGGCTTTTTCTGCAACTCCCATGTATTCCTTTGGCTGGAATTTGTGCAATGAAAAACAGGAGAAAGTCAAATTCAATAATCAATGACTGCAAAGAAAAAGGTCAAGTGGGCTTCCTCCAAAATCCTGACCAATTGCATGCCTATGTGATGATAATTTACAGATAAGTTCCACTAGTAGAACCCACAATTAAAAGGAGAGTCTCTAGTTTCCCAACCTCTACAAGTGATTTGCATTGAGCAAGATCCAGCAATTAAGGATTTAAAAGTCATTCAGCTATAATTAAAACTCAGAAGCTCTCTAAGCACATTACTTATCTGAACAGGTAAACACTTACTTCAGTTCCAACAACAGGAAAGTTGAATTTGGTCCCTTCAGCTTCACTCTTGAGAATCTTAGAGGCTCTGGCAAAAGATGAGATTGCCAGTCCATTCCAAGATACGATAACCTAGCAAGTATATGATCTCTTGAGATTGTACATGACAACTTCAAGTTGAAGGCTAAACTAAAATAGGCGGTTCCCAAAATAAATCAATTAACTTGTTTAGGGGAAATACCTTATCATCCAAATGTGGCCTTGGCCGCCTTGATCTTACTCCAAACAGCTTACACCTACATTCTCCAAGAATTTCATAATATTTTTCAACTGACATGCCATTTTCCGATGCCAATTCTGAAGGATCCTTCCTCTCTATAATGACATTCTTTCCCTTGAACTCATTATGAGGATCACTCATTCTAGAAAGGTCACAGTTGCCTGAGTGCTTTATGTAATAGTGCTTTTCAAAAAGAGCTGCATGCTCACCAAGTACGTCTTCAACCTAAAAAGAAACAAACCAGGTTGAAAGCCCCCAAAAAATCAGAAAACCAACCACCAAGAGCCAGGCACATGGAAAAAAAATTTATAATCCATATTTATTATAACTCTAAAACATTGTCAAGACATAGCAGAAACAATTCTAAAACTACGAAAACAAGTGGATCAAAATCAAGACATGTTGTTTAGAATAAGAGAATTGATGCTAAACAGCATAAACCTATAGTTAATCAAATTTTTTATCTAGGGGTAATGTTATCCATGAAACTGTTGGATAAATTTAACTGGAATGTTTTATTGTAAAGTTAGATTAGGATATCAAGCTCAATAGATAGCAATTGAGAGTACATAAAAGAGGCCTAATTGTAACCAAATATATTTATGATCTAAAATCCCGCAAGAGACAAATGATGATAAAGGAAAGACATAATCCCCATTACAGAGATATTATAGTGCTACCAAAGAGGGATGATAGCTTAGAAGTTCCATTATATATTTAAGTATCCGTACAGTCTGAGGTACAGATAGGTGATGAATTAAAGAACACAAAAACATCTCTAGCCATGGATAGATGCATCAAAATTAATACTGGCAGATAGGACATTGAAGAAAAACCTCTTTGCTGGTCCATATGTAAAACGCCCCTTCCTTTTTTCTTGTAGATCCTTCAGTCTCTGCACTATCAGCATCCTCTGCTGAAAAAATTTCACCTTCTGGACCGATCATGTCTCTCCTTAAATAATCAAGGATATCCCGTGATATACATGAATAGAAGGTATCTTTTGTGAGGGTAAAAGCTTCTAAATAAACATTAGCCAGCTGCCCTTGATCATATAGCATCTTCTCAAAATGGGGAACTGCAAGCAATATTACAACTCTAGCTTAATCACCTTAACATTTCAGAACAGAGAACATCGCAAATAACAGAAGATCCCAATTAGGACAGCAAGTCAAAATTTGCAGATATCTGCAAATGCAAACTACATTGAGAACTACAGCAGATAGAAAGATCAGATACATCCTAGGCGTTGCTTTTGAACAGTCATGTTGTCCAGTATACACTTACCATGCCAGCACTCATCCACGCTATATCTGTGAAAACCACCTCCAATATGATCATGTATGCCCCCTCTTGCCATGCATTGCAAGCTAAAGAAAACCATTTTCCGACATTCATTAGCTCGACCCAATTTCCCAGCAGCCTCCAATTTTTTCGAGTGGTAAAGCATCAAGTTAATCTCAACTGGTCTGGGAAACTTTGGTGCAGATCCGAACCCACCAAACTTCGAATCATAGCTTCCAGAGAGCTACAAAGAAAATCATGGATAGGAAGATACTCTAAAGAGTAAGGATCCAATGAAAAGAACCTCCGAATAAATGCAAATAGAAGATATTTCTGACATTTAAAGAGAAAAATATTGCTTGAACTAGGTTCTTTGAATGAAAATCTTACAATATTTTCTCCTTATAAATAAGAAAACAATATCTATGTTATTCTCATAAATAGAAGAATAAGAATACAAAAGTCAACTCCTTTTTAACCCCCTCCCCCCCTTTTGTATGTGTCAGACAGGCTTCTAACATGATGCAATTGACAAAGTAGACAAAAAATGGATGCACAAATCCATACTTGATCTGAGCATAGACTTAATGCACTGTCTGAAACTCCATCAGGCAATTTAGCAGAATCTACATTAGCAGACAGTGCTTCAGAAAGCTGTTCAATTGCGAAGGCTCCACTCTTAACTAGCATATCCCTCTTATCATCCCAAGCCTCTTTCACCTTTCTGCAGAATACAGGAACAAATACCATGTAAATAAGAACATAAAGAGACAGAATGCGAATTTTCTAACGATAAACCTAGAAAGTTTCTCATTAAGAAAATTGAGACATGCCAACCACCATTGTAAGAGGGAGGTGAGTTGATGATTTAGTCTGCTATGTGCATTAATTCTCACCTAAGTATAGTCTTAAATCCAGGTCGCCCATACTTATCATCAGGAGGGAAGTAAGTTCCACCCATTAAAGGTTTCAAGTCGGGTGAAAGAAATACACTCAGCGGCCAACCTCCTCCACCATACAGAGCCTGCACATACGTCATGTATACCTGAAAAGATGGGGGAGGAAATATTTAAGTGGACCACGTTATCAATGGAACACCTTAAACTTTCTCTAAGCACCTCTGACCATTCGAAAGTAGCAATCAAACTAAACAGTCCGTTTAAAATAAATTGGGACTTCGGCATAAATCGGGGATGATTTACAATCACGTTTTGTTCCTCAATATAGAACAACTTTGGAGATAACAGTCTTGCAGGCTTAGGGCATGTTTGGTTTTGGAAGAAGCTACTAGATCTCCCACCCCAAAATCCAACAGCTGGAAGGAGAAGAAAAATGATAATCATATAAACAATTTACCTTATCTACATCTGGTCGCTCCTCTCTATCCACCTGTGGCATTGACATGTTAAAAAAAGCATCTCAAAAGTGGTCGAACTGAAGAGATTAGAAAACAATTGTTACAATTCAAAGCATCCCAGTAAACAAAAGCAATGGAATCAAATGCCATTTGAACTAACCTTAATGCTAACAAACCAATCGTTCAACAATTTGGCAACCCCCTCATCCTCAAAGGACTCGACCTCCATAACATGACACCTTATAGTAGTTCACGGTCACAATATATAAGTATATTTTAATTCCCTATAAAAATGTCCACAAAAGATCAAAATTTTACATAAACAGTTGGAGTTTGCATACCAGTGACAAGTGCTGTACCCAACTTCGAATGGAATCACGGTTAATACCAAAATGCCAACCAGCAGTTAATCCGAATGTTCAAAATATTAGGGAGGGAAACAGCTTAAAAAAAAAAATTAAAAGGTCAAGGAGAGAATTACTCGACAAGAAGATAGGTACATCTCTTCTCCGCGCTTCAGCGAAAGCTTCTTCGCCCCATGGATACCAATCAACCTTCAATTCAGTGTAAGAGGTGGTGTTATTATATCATATTTGTAAAAAACCAACGAAAAAAATAAACTCATTTGAATAACCGAGTCAACTATGTTTGATTGCAGAGAAAACACGAGAAATCACAGCACCAAGCCACTTTCACAGCCTTTACTCACCGGGTTATGAGCATGCTGAAGAAGATAGGGGCTATGCTCAGCTGCAAGTCGGTTGGTATAATTGTGAGAATGGGACTTCGAATGCGTGGGTCTTTCAGCCATTGCAAGAACCTTGAGAGCGTGAATGGGTCGAGGGATAGCCCAAAGAAGAGAGGGCAAGCGAGAAGAGGGATAGGAGTTTTTGCTGGGTGCAGATAGTTTGGCTTGATGAGAGAAACTGAAAACGCGACGAAACGAGCAAGAGTGTAGCAATCTCTGGAGCATAGAATTGTCGAGAAGCCAAGTAGAGGAAAGAGGAGAAGGTTTTATTAAGCAAGAGACAGGGGGCTTCAACTTGAACAAGGGAATTGCCATATGCGGGAACGGGAAGGGGGTGATCAGTCAAAGTTGCCATGTGGAGCTCTTAACTGCTCAACGGTTGGAATTGCTTCTTGCCGGACAGGTGGCCCGCACTCGTCCTCTTCTCGTAAACAAACAAAGTTTGGGCTTTCCTTTTCCCCAAAAAACACAAACTGGATAGTGTTTGGGCTTCGGGCACTCGGCTCTTCGTTGTTTTCCCTTTGCTAACTAGGGAAAGCAGCGTTGAAAAAAAATAAAATGAAAGAACTCGTTAAAAATAATAATTATGAGGGGATGACAGATTTGATTATTCATGCCATTATGTAATCTCAGATGGAGCCAAAAAGAAAAGAAAATATCTCGAAGAGCCCTGCAATTAGGATCATGTAGAGTAATGAGCAAAAAATACAGCAGTTAACTGCATCACTTTTTACATGATAAAAGAACAAATTTTTACAAATCGGGTATTGAAGGCAATACCGTAGGATCCAGCATCGTGTAATTAAAATGTTACATGAAACGTGCCTCGCATCTATACATTGACAATATTTTTTTCCATATGTTGAAAACTTGAGATGATTGAACAACACGTTCATTAGAACAATTTTGGCAAATCCTCCATTTGTGAGAAGAAATCCATAAAAAACTATCTAGTATTATCCCGTCCAAGAACTTGGATTTTCCAATCTCAATATGCAAAATATGCTGCATATCACCTAGCCGGAGCACCTATGGATTCGACAAGTTCTTCCAGGAGCTCCTTTTGCTCCATCGAAGCACAAGACTGCAAGAAAGAAGGAAGTCTCAAAGTGGTGCAAAATAATGTTCCAAAGCATTTTCAACAGTTCAAATTAATATTCACATTTCCAGACCTATATTGGAAACAATCAAACACCAGGAAACAGAGACACAAAGAATAAGTCCACGCCCAGAGAAGTATGCAAGACACTACCTGAACTGCATTTTCTATATCACCGTTAAGAAAAGAGGTGAGCTCAAAGTTCATCTTCAGCCGGTGATCAGTAACCCTGTTGTCCTAATTAGAAAATCAATGTGTCATAAACTGCCAGTAAACAACATAACAAAATGGAATTTGATACAACTATTTGAACTATTCTCCGTTAAAGCACTCTTGTGAAGTGAACAACCTAACTCAACCACTGAATCTGACAAACTTCATTAGATTACTACGATAATGAGAGATTTTAAAACAATTAGTTACACCATATACCAAGTCAGATTTCTCTTCCAATTTTTCTTTTTCTCTGAATAACATCAGCGTCTATCATCCTCCAGATTTATATAAGAAAAAAAAATTGGCCCCAAATTTAATTTTTCAGAAAGTCTCTTTTGGGTTTGGTTGTGGATAGGAAAGAGTTAACCACGTGAGAAAATATGGAGAGTGCAAAATTGAGTACCTTGTAATTATATGTCCGAATTTTTTCTGCACGAGCACCAGTACCAACCTGTAAATCGAGATAGTATGGCAAACAATTTAAATTCACTGCTATACTGCTACGAGCTCACTCAAATGGGAAGAATACCCAATAATCCATGACCGTATGTAAATCATGAAAAATAATGAAAAGCATATTAGTACTGAATGAGACCCTCATATCCAGAATAGTGAAATAATATGTCCCTCAATGAGTGCATATGTGTGTTGTGATAAAGAATCCACACATATGCCACTCTTAATCCAGAAAAATACCTGTGATTAAGAGTGACACATGCATGTTGTGATAGAGATGATAGAGAACCAGCATTAACAAGCAAAGGATCACTTCTGCTCCAGTAGGACCAAAATCTGACTAGTATTTCAAACACCCTCAAAAACAAAGAGCATACCTGCAATTTCCGTTGATTTCTTATGGACTCTTGCTGCTCCCTTACCTTAATCTCATATCTGTAAAAAGATCATGGATCATTTTGAAAGCAACATATTAATGCAAAAGATTAAAGAGAACACTCAGAAAAATTATGCAAGTGTGCTTATTGAATTTGGTCACTTTTGGCATCATGATCTAATATCCTTCAGTTCCTCATGTACAAATGAACTCAATGAATTTATTAGAATATTTATCGTGATAAGACACATTTCAAAAGCAGAGGAGGAAAAACTGACAACATTGTCAGAATAAACAGAACCCAATCATAAAATCAAAGTTCTGAGGTTGAAAAAAGAAAACTTGGGAAAGTTGACACTCACAGTTTTGCACGGAGTAACTGAAAAGCACGATTTTTGTTCTGGAGTTGAGTCCTTTCTTCAGTACAAAAGATGCGGATTCCAGTTGGTTTGTGGAAAAGATCAATAGCTGTTTCCACCTTGTTGACATTCTGCCCTGCAAGGTATCTTTGCATGAGAAATGATAGAGAAAATTGTATCTTGTTCCAGGGAATGCAAAATCTAATTACATGACTGAAATAGTTTCATCTTCATAAATCTATACCTCCAGCACCACCAGAACGTGCTGTTGTAAGTTCAACATCTTTTGGGTCGATTACCACTTCAACTTCATCAGCCTAGATCAGGATTTAGCATCAGTATGATGGATAGACCAATTAAAACGTTATATAAAATAAACAACAGAGGTGGATTTCTTATTCATCATATTTTGAAGAAATTAAAATAAAATGCTTAAAGAATATATCAGGCCCCAACATCCAGGAGCCCCAAGGTCATAAATTTATATAATTTAGAAAAAGATTAATTCAATATCAATCTCCAATGAAATCTACCATCAATCAGACTAGACTACAATAACTGAGACAACTCTAAGCCAGCCACTTTGATGATCTTGATAGATTTATATATGAAAGCAGCAACTTTTGGAATCAAATCAAAATAACTATTCTCCAACTGAAAGGACTTCAGACAATACTTAGATTTTGCATAGCCATGAATAATTTATTGCTCAAATATGTAGTCTACACTCTACCTCTGGCATGATGGCCACTGTTGCAGTAGAAGTATGTACACGACCCTGCGCTTCTGTTTGAGGAACACGTTGAACTCGATGGACACCAGACTCATATTTTAATTTGCTGTAGACCCGATTTCCCTTTACCTCCATCACATAAGTTTTGAATCCTCCTTTTTCTGCCTAAAAGATGGAAGAAAATTATGCAAATTACAACAGCAATTATATCCTACATTTCACAGTGTCTTAGCAAGAAATACCTCAGAGCTTGAGACAGGTGAGTACTTCCAAGAATTCAGCTCACTATACTTTTGATACATTCGGACCTTATTAAACATCAGAGCAGTATTAGAGTATGCTTAAAACAGAACTTTATGATAATGGTTCATTCGCTAGAAAATGCAATCTTTAGCCATCAAAGAAGCTAATATTGTATTAGACTCTGATGGAGGCATGCCATCTTTACAAACCATGGATTAGAAAGGACAAAAAAAACATGTACCTACAAGATCACCAGCCCATAGTCCAGCCTCATCCCCACCAGTACCTGCTCGTACTGCAAAAGTGAATGATAATAATCCTCAGAATTAGAGAACTTAAATGAAATATATACAAGAGAAAAATTCTATTAGCATGAAGCAAATCTAAGGATAATAAAATTTCTAATTTGTTAACGGAAAGAAAGAATAAGATAACTACAGGCAAGATAAAATATCTAAATTGTTAATGGAGTGCAACAATTAGATAAAGATAGGTAAGCTGCCAGCTGTATTCCAATTATTACAGAATTTAGTGTATAAACACCTCATATGGAGATAACAATAGAGCACTACTTTAAGCCTAGCTATCCACAAATTTTAAGATGCTGCTTATGTCACTCCCCATGTAAGGTCTAGATTAAATTAATGAACACCCACCCCTCCTATAGTTTCCCATAATTATAATGAAGAAAAATATATATTCCTAATTGTTAGAAAGATAGTTTTGTATTGTTCAACCATAAGTCTCATTCATGAAACATTTAACTAAGCTGCAAAGTCAAATCATTCACCTTGAATAATACAGGGTAGAGAAAGAGATGATTTACCTTCAAGCAATATATTTCTCGCATCAAGAGGATCACTGGGAAGCAGTAGGACCTATCATTGTGTAATACAATATAAACGAGTTTCTAAAACTTGAGGAAAATTCAAAAAGAAAAGAAGAAAAACTTATACAACAGCTAACTACAAAAGAGAAAAAATAATGATCAGGAAGATAACGGAGTATTCAATTCCTCTGCAATGTCTTGAAATTACAAAACTTGTTAAAAATCTACCAAGAGAACTCAGATCAAATTGAGAATCACTACCAAGTTGATTTAGTTACTATTATTGAGCTAAATAATATGAAAATTAAAGACAAACTTTCAAGTTTCAAGTGAAAATGGTATATAGCTTGGGATTTGAAACAATGAGAAAAAGAAGAATATGCAAGGCCATGAATTCTCAAAGCAGACTATATCCAATATGGAATTAAAAATTAAATGACAAGCAATAGCACAATATGACATACAACTGTAACCTGTGATACAGAGTAGAAGGCAAACCTTAAGCTTCTCCTCAAGCTCACCGAGTTGCCTGGACAAAGACTCAATTTCAGAAGCTATCATTTCTGCCATATCCTCATCATTGCCATTATCCTTTACTAATGCTGCCATGATGATTAAGAAGAGTTGGAGGAACAACAAATAAATCATCAAGCAACCCTTCAATTGTCTGAAAGTGCTGTAAAAAAGGACTAACAACTGAGAGCAAACCTTTGGTTTCTTCTAGCTGCTTCTCACAGTCCTTAAATCTCCTGAAAGTCGACACAACCTAATACATATAAAATGATGCAAACATGTGTCAATGAAAAGGTTCGTCTAGAGCTGGGCACGCTAAGGAGAAAATAAATTACGTTACCTCATCAAGATCGGCCATTGATTGTGCCAATTTTTGGTACTCACTGGGATTGGATACAACGTCAGGATCAGCAAGCTTGACCTGCAAATTTTTAAAATTACTAGTTGTTCACGTAACCAAACAGCTTCAAATACCACGACAAAGGCGTAGACAGATAGTACACGACATATCTATATTAGTAAACTAATTCACAAACAAACTCCTCCAGATATACTGAATAACAGGACTAGAGAACACTCCAGAATAATGTAGCCACTTTTAGCATGCAAAACGTAGAAGACAGAAAGAATACTTAAGATACACTAAGAAATGCTATGTAGATGGTTTAGCATACTAAGACAAACTAGCATTACAGCTAGGGTTCCCATTCAAAACTGTGAGCAATTAATAGAAGCATACAGATAATTCTTTCCATGTCTTCTCGGCGGATTCAAGCTTTGTTATCAAATAAGGTTCCTGCAATTCAGCACAAATAAACAATTCAATAATTAATTAAACTAAACCTCCTCCAAATTCAACCAATTAAGACTCTTATGCCAGAAAAGTTCAACATTTTTTTCTTTGGAAAAGGAAAACAAAAACAAAACCCCATTAAGAACGCACCGCCGCCATGCATACAATTCTTGGAGCTCTGAGTTTGGTTAGACGTGGAAGAGTAACGCATCTTTTTACCCATTGGTGAAGTGGACGGTGTCTTACGGGGATTAGGTCGCAACGGGTAGTACATATTCGAGCTGACAAGCTCGTCGTTAAGCTACTCATGCTCGTACCTTGGGTAGATGAAGGTTGAAGAAGAAGCGCGCCAAGAGACAAATGCTATCTGATAAAGAAACCCGTAAGTGAGGAGAGACAGAGACACACACACATAAAGGTGTTTGGATGAGATAGATCCTCTGTTTGGCGAAATTCGTAGCTAGATAGAGCTGGCTCCTGGTTTCTGCTTCACTGCTCTCACCGTGTGCTGAGAGGTTTCTATACAATCCGTTGTTTGGATACCGTAAAATTGACGCCGTCAATGTTTTAGCTTGAGAGTTACGCTGATAGGGTTGGGCCTTCTTTTATTTTTGGGTTGGGCTAACAAGGTTTACCGTGAGAGTGACGCATTATTGGGTTCGGCTTCTTTTTTGGGCTAAGAAGGTTTAGTGTAAAAATAAGCTGATTGGATTGGGCATAGATCTTAAGTTAGATAATCTTTTTTTTTTTTTTTCTTGCCTGTGTGAGTTAGGTGATCTAGTCAATTTTCCCAATTAATTCAGGACCAAATTTAATATTGTTCAAAATTTAATATGAATTAATTTCTTATTTGAAATTTGAATTAAAATTATACAAAAAATTTGAAAAAGATAGATAACTTCTATTAAACTATATCAAAACCTACCAAATATAAATAAGTTTCATAATTGATCACGGTGAATTGTTATATTGGGTTATAGGATAGATACTTTTTATTGTTTTTTTTTCTAAAAAAGAAAAAGAAAATGTGCTTATTAACGTTTTGTGTTAAAAAACTCTTGCAATAATTTTTTGTCCAGGTAAAAAGATAACACAAAGTAAAAAGTATAGGCCAACAGGATTTAATTTATCTAGTAAAAATTAAATTATTTCACTTATAAAGTTTAAGTTTGAATCTTACTCTGAGTACTTTTTTTTTGGTAGATATTTTATAAGTATTATTGTAAGCTCTCATTAAAATTTATGACATATTTTAAGTACTTTTCTCTCATCCTAAATTTTTATGTATATAGTATATATCATGTATTATATTTTTAAATTTTATCTCTACCTGATATGTTATCAACAACTGGGATAATATTTTCAAATGTTTAACTCTTGGTAAAAATATAAAGAGAAACCAAAAAGAAGGGGGTCAACGGATTAGAGAACTGAAGAAAGGGCAGGAAAACGTGCTTCATGGTAATAGTAGCATTGTTATGCAGATAACTAGTTGCAAAAAAAAGTTTGTTGTCTTTTGCTTTCAACTAGTTTCCTGGAAACAGTTACCCTGTTTTTCATGCGCCGGTGTTCCGCTAAATCTAAATCCCACACGCGAATGGACCCACGCCGCCTTTTGCGAAGTGTGTGTTTCATCTTCTTGTTGGCCTATTAAATGTGAGACAGACACTACTCCCTCTTTTGTTTTACACTTCCTAGTGCCATGTCTGTGTGTAATAAAGCTAGGTGTTTCTAACCGAAAAAAATAAATTTATGCGTTATTGTATCATCCAAAAAAAAAATGAAAATTGATATTTAAAATTGGGACATTATTCTTATGAAATATTCTGGACGAGTTGTGCAATATTGAAATTACTTATAAACCACTGAGCAAAAGAAAATTTACTTATAAACTAATGCTTAATGTATCACATGTTCAAATGTTAATTACTTACAAATTCTATTGACCCTATGATTAGAAAGCTCATTGTATTTTTATTTCTCTTGAATAAAATTAATAATGGGAGATTAGTTCATAAACCGTGACACCTAGTGATTTTATGAATTTTCATGCCATTTGATTGTTTATTTAAATTTATAACTGTTGCCCCAACCTAATTTTTGAGTTAAAGATATTTGTTATGAGTAAAATATTTTAACATTTCTAGTGACTTAACAAAGAGAAAGTGCTTATATACTAAAATTTAAAATAAAGTAAATCTATATAATTTTGTAAAACAATAAATGAAGTAAAAGTTCATGTAATTTCTTTAAAAAAATTATTGTCAGTAGTATTAATAAAGATTGAAGAATTACAGCACAACCCACTTTAATTTAAAGTAAGTCAAACATTAAATATTCCTAAAATATATATGGAAAGAGCCGCTGAAGTTGTGAAATGGTGGTACTCATTTCTACTTAGTTTCTAAAAATGACACTAAACAACTCCAAATTCCTTTTAGAACTTTCTCCCAAAAAAAAAAAGAAACAGCTCCAAGCCTACAACAATTTGAACAGACCAATCAAATGCCACCGACCGTAAATCGAAATGACAAATTTGTCCCTTTATATTACCTTTAGAACTGTAATATCAAAGCCTACTTTTGTCACATCCCCACACCCACCAACCAAATCACCCATTTCGCAGGGACGAGTGTCGGTTACCACTCCGTTTCCAAAACCTTTATTTAAACAAATTCCGCGGAAATTAACAATTTTCCAGGTGCGCTATTTGGCGGGTACCCAAACGAACAACTCCCCCGAAAGGAAAATGAAAAAAGAAAAAGGAAAAATCGAGCTGAAAAGCCCGAAACCAGACTGTACAGTCCTAGAGAGAGAGAGAGAAAGAGAGTGGAGAGAAGAGAGAGTGAGAGAGAGAGAGAGAAAGAAAGAAACAGCACAGACTCTGTTACAGTGAAACCCATCTCTATCTCTCGGATTATCGACGCAACCGAGCAAGGGAAACTAGCCCTCCGATCCTCGAGAACATTATATAGCACTGTAGATTTATTGTAGAAACGTTTCGGCCCATCACTTTAAAGTCTGTAACTTGTACAGAAACCTCAACCAAAAGAAACCCGTTTTCATGGAGTTGTACGGACGCAATCCGGCGAGGAATGGGTCGCAATCGGGTAATCAATCTGAATGGCGCCCAGCAAGTGGCGAGACTGGCCTTGAAGGTGTTCACTTTAACTCTCTCTTGTGTTCTCTATTTTGTATCAAAATTTACAGAATTTGCCATATGGTCCTGTTAGGGTTTCCCTAGTGTGGAAGTTAAGTTGGGGGTTTGCGATAATTTGTGTTTTAATTTTGGTATTCGTGTAGAATCGATGTGGCACTTGGGACTGAGTAGCAGCGAATCATACCCGGAGCGACCCGGTGTACCCAATTGTGTGTATTACATGCGAACTGGGTTTTGTGGATATGGTAGCAGGTGCCGTTACAATCATCCCCGTGATCGTGCTGCGGTAACCATTTGATCATTTTAAAATATTTGGATTAGGTTCGATGGAAGTATCTCCTTGATGTTGTATTATTTTTGGTTTTCTATGTTAGACTTGCATGTGGTTACATTTTTTGCTCACATCATTAAAATGTGCTAAGAGATATTATGTTCACTTGATGTAATTAAGGTTTTCTTTGAGATTTTGTTTTGATGAACTCCGTTGCTCTCTCGGTATATCTTTGTCTTAGCTACTTGGGTTTCTTGTTTGCTGAGAAATCTGGGGGAAAGGGAGCTGAATTTTGAAACTTGAATGGGTACAGAAGGAAAAGGGTTTAAAGAATGAAGATGACTGGTTTTTCTTCATGTCTTATTAAGTAAATATAAGAGAATCAAGTATATGAATATGAATTGCATCAAATGCTACTCAGGTTGCTGCAGCTGTAAGAGCTACAGGAGAGTACCCAGAACGGGTGGGGGAACCTCCATGTCAGGTATATATGTAGAATCCTGAAATTGTTTCTTACTTTTCCATTTTCTTTGTCCCGGCGTTTATTGGGTTCTTTGCATCTATTTTCGAAATTGTAGTCCTCCGGTTATACTAATTCTGGATTTATTTTTTTTCTTGATGAGCAGTATTATTTAAAAACTGGAACCTGTAAATTTGGTGCATCCTGTAAATTCCACCATCCCAAACATGGAGGTGGATCTTTAAGCCAAGCTCCACTAAATATTTATGGATACCCGTTACGGCCGGTTTGACTCTTCTTCTTCTTCTTCTTCTTCCTCTTCCTCTTCTTTTGTAATTGTCAGCAATTATGCAATGTTTAATGCCCTTGTTTCACCAGGGTGAGAAAGAATGCTCCTACTATTTGAAAACGGGGCAGTGCAAATTTGGTATAACTTGTAAATTCCATCATCCTCAACCTGCTGGCACCTCTGGGCCAGCATCTGCACCTCAATTTTATCAACAGGTGCAGTCTCCTACAGTTCCTCTGTCTGAACAGTATGGAGGAGCATCCTCCAGCTTGAGAGTGGCTAGGCCTCCAATATTGCCTGGTTCATATGTGCAAGGGACTTATGGTCCTGTACTTCTTTCCCCTGGGGTTGTTCCATTTCCAGGATGGAATCCTTACTCGGTGAGATTGAAATATCTGTGTTCTAAAATATGGAAAAAATAAATTTTTTTTTCTATGCTAAAATTAATGACTTTCTTTTGGTGTCATTAAATTAGTACAGGCACCTGTAAGCCCCGTTTTGTCTCCTGGTGCTCAACCTGCTGTCGGAGCTACTTCTCTCTATGGAGTGACCCAGCTGTCTTCAACAACATCAGCGTTTGCTAGACCATATACTCCTCTGCCTTCTTCGAGTGGCCCTTCTGGTAGTAGCCAAAAGGAACCAGTATTTCCTGAAAGACCTGGTGAACCTGAATGCCAATACTATCTGAGAACAGGGGATTGTAAATTTGGATTAGCTTGTCGGTATCATCATCCTCGGGACCAGGCCGTGACACGGCCACTTCTCAGCCCCATTGGTCTTCCTTTACGTCCGGTAAGTATGGTTACCCTCTTGATTTGATTTCTTGCCCAATTGACTATGTAATTCGTTGAGATTTAGTTAAACACTATGTTGTATGGAAGTTTATAGTTACGATTTTTTAAATTAGCTGTTCAGATCCAAGCTGCTTGTTTCTGGACAACCTGTAATGAAATCCCCAATCAGTAGCCATTAGATGCAATGTAATGTGCATTATGAGCTAGATTATGCAAATGATGCTACCCTTTTGTTGCAATTTCCATAGTTGTTGGGTGGATCATTTATCTACTTCAGTTTACTTTTTGTATTGGAATGTACTGAAGACTTGCAGCTATGTGTTATAAGACACACACATCTGATTAGTTATTGGCTCTGTCTATCTTGGATTGACTTATATGACATTGAACGTTGCCTCCACCATTATTTTGGTCCCACCGTTTTGGTTAGTCTTGTGCGTAACTGCATATCAGAAATGTTTGCAAATCAAGCTGTTTCATTTGAAGATGTTGCTTTAATTTATTTTCTTGGTCATGTTCGTTTTTTTATGTCACTGAATTTGCACATATATACATATATGTGTGATACATATACATATCCTGCTCAGGGCACACCACTAGTAGTTCCCACTTGTTTGGAAATTAATGTTAGTTAGTGGCACAACAATGCTTGCAAGTGCAGCACGGCAGTTAAGCTATAGGCTGACCCCAGTTGCACTAAGGTCAACGTGGACAGCAGCAGACCAGGAGTCAGAGATAATGGTCAACATTCATTTTGCATGAGTGCAAAGTTAATCCTAACATGAAGATTGCTTTATATTATTCTTCTAAACTTACAGTTGTGACATTATTGTGACTTAATGTGTATTTTTAAGTGTCCTAGATTTCAAAGGTGAATTTTTTTATAATAAGATTTACTCGTTCATTGCTGTTTTGTATGTGTTGTATGGGTGTTCAATTGTCTTAGATATGGAAACCCAATTATGTGTTAGTGTAGCGTAGCTGAAAAGAATGGATAACAATTTCCAGTTTCCAACACAGAGTGTCATTTTACATATTTCCTTTTTCTCAACTACACTGTTCTAGGCTTCTAGCTACTTTTTTTAATTTTTTGAGAGGATGCTGGGGTGGTAGGGTTCCAGGCAGTCAATGATCTACTTTTTTTCAGCTTTGTAGTTTGTGATAGTCTTACTTTCTTCAATATCGTTAAAATTTTATTTAAAGTGCATATTATATTTATGTTGTCTGGTCTGAGGGATATGATATGGAAGTATATCCTAGCTGGGGAGTATGGCAGAAAGGGTGTCGATTCATCATTTACATTATAGATTTTGGCTGTGTTCATTTCAGGTGATTCCTAATAAACCATCACAAAGGGAGGGAGAGAGGGAGTAAGAAGCAATGTCGAGCACATTATGAAGTTAGCGTATTAAAGGATGCTAATAATATGCTAATAATCTTCTGTCATAATTTCACAAGGATTGCATTAAAGGATGCTATAATGGGGATTGCATTTCCACAAGGAGTGCATTCCCCCTCTGCCATGGAGTGGCACTTGTATTTCCTATTGTTTTATGTCATTGAATCCCTTTCCTCAAAAGTCAAGACTCAGTTTAGTTATGACAATTGTCTTGGCTAAACTGTTGTTACCTATGCAAGTTTATGCCTAGTTGGCAGTCGGTCTTGTTAAAATTTTCTGTTTATGTGCATGTATATGGTAGTGTACTGGTGTTGCTCCAAATTTTCTTAACTCTTCCTTATTTTTGCATGCTATTATTCCTTCAATGAGGTTTGTGACAGTTTGCTGATTACTATTTGGTCTGGTGCTACTGTGTTCCTCTTTGAGAACAAGGTGCAGGAAAGAGCATAGTTCAAAGCGGCTCTATGTGTAAAAATGCGGTGTGAGAGATAAATCAATCCAAGCAGATATGATATTTTTGGTAGCGTGAAATTCCATCAGGATGATTATACAAAATGAAATTAATTTACTGCTTTAGCTAGTTACATATTTATGTGATGTTTTCTTATCTTGACTAACTTTTGTCTGCATGGTTTTTTACTTGTCTGATAACACTGTCGGTAATATAACAAGTACAGAAAATAATTTTTACTGATGTTATGATGCTGTGTTGCTGCATTACAATTAACCATTAAATGTGCTTTCTTTTGGAATTATTTTTTGATTAATTCATTTTCTAGAAAACAGGGAACACAACCATGTGCATTTTACTTGCAAAATGGGCATTGCAAGTTTGGGTCTACATGCAAATTTGATCATCCTTTGGGGTCGGTGAGATACAGTCCATCAGCATCTTCTCTCATTGATATGCCAGTGACTCCATACCCAGTTGGGTCCTTGCTATCTACCCTAGCTCCTTCAACTACCTCTTCGGAGCTTCGACCTGAACTAATTTCAGGTTCCAAAAAGGAATCCTTTACAACCAGATTGCCTTCCTCTGGAAACGGTTCCAGCAATTCTGTCAGTTTAATTTTTACACAGACTGGATCTGTCTCACTCACTGATGTGCAACTATCAAGTCAGAGTTCTGCCCCTTTAAGTAGTAGCAGAAGCACTAGATAAAGTGGTGAGATACGTTGATCAGGTTCCTATTGGATGCGATTTCACAAAGCCTCCATTGCTTTCTGTTCAAAGTTTCATTCTCGCTCGACAATTCTTCATCTCATCCTATTTAGCCTGCCCTAGGTACATCTCATCTGATTATACATTATCTGAAATAAGCTTTAATTAATGGAAAACTTCATATTGTCTTTCCTTCCTCTCTGCTACTAGTTTCTTCATGCTAGATACTTGTCTCATGTTTATTTAAATGTGCGTGTGTGTTTTTTGTGTGGGAGAGATAGCCCTGTTCCTACTCCATACTCAGATTGAGAGCGAACTAAGATATTAGTTTGCCTTAATTTCCTTTTATTGAAAAAAAAATAAAAAAAAATCAGAAATCGTATATAATCACTCATTTACTTGCATTCCTAGCAAAGACAAAATGTCAGTAGTCTTGGCTTACTTTTATTTTTCTTTAATTTCTTCATTCTTGTCCTATGTTGGTGTATAATCATAATAGAGTGCAAGTGTGATTCAATATTAGTAGTGACAAGTTGGAAAACAGGAAAGGTATAGCAATAGAATTAGAGTTATCTAAGTGGTAAAGGATTAACGACAGTGCTCGTGTGACTTTTTCCTCGCTACTTATGTGGCATCGGGCAAGGTGAAAGGGCAACGAGGGCGTCTTGTCATGTTTCGTAGAGTACAGGGTAAAGAATCGTAAATAACCGAACACTTTGGTTTCAGACAAAGAAACCTAGGTTTCTGACTCCTGAATCCTAAGTTAAATCAAACCAGATCTGATATTGGAGCAGTTGGACTTGGATAAGTCCCAATTTGTTGTTTCTTTTCTTTGTTTGTCGTACCCTTTTGACGCAATAAGATCAACCACGTAACGACGAAAGGACACTAACGTATGCACGTATGACTTAACACTAACAGTGACGTCAATACACACGCCTATGCACGTATGACTTAAGCTGTTGCGTTCAATTTATTTCTTTAAATTTTATTTAATGTGCAGTTTATTTTCAAAAGTTTTAGAAGGTGCAAATAACTATAAACAGTAAAAAATATGCAAAGAACTTTTATATCACAAATTGTTCACAATTGGACTGAAACAACAGCTGTGTGACATGTGAATTTATTTAATTCCTTTTTTATATTAATTTAACATGATTAGTGAATAATTAGAATAAAAAATACACGTAATAAGCACATGATTAGTATACTTTTACCTTATTTATCATGTATTTTTTACTATAATTAGAGTAAAAAAAAGATTAAATGAATTCACAGTGTCACAAAAGTGTAGTTTTCGTCTAATTTTGGACGACGGTTTGTGATATGGGGGGTTCTATGCATATTTTTCATAATTCATGAGGAGTTATTTGTACGTTTAGAAACTTTTAAGAGTAAAATGTACATCAAATAAAATTTAAAGAGATAAATTAGACTTTTTCCTTTCTTTTATGTCAAATTTTTGTAATTGTTGGACTGTTACCAAAGTTCCTAGATTTCTTAATAGTGAACACTTATGTTCCCAATATATGTATTTGGGTAAATACTCTTCTTATTCTTTTGGGCCAGTTTCCACCTCCTCCCTCCCCTTCTGCTCTGTTTCTGGAGGAGGAGTTTGGTGGTGCTTCTTTTTCTTAATATTTCCAGGAAAAAAAAAAAGCGTCAAATACAAGAGTCACCGAGCAATTGGAGCATCACTAGAAATAAATTTTTGTTTAGGTATTCATCAAGTTGGAAATTTTAGTGAATTGTAGAAATGTGGAGAAAATATCAAGCACTCTTTAAATTGAATAGCCACAAATTTTGAATAGAATAACCACTTAATTCCTTGCTTTCCAGTTATTCATTTAGCTAATCTACTTGGTAAACCTCCCATATAAATTTGACAATTAAGCCTAAAAAGTAGCTTACATAAATCATGTTTGGAAAAAGGCGAATATAAATGAAAAAGAAAAAAAGCAAGATACTCCACCTGAAAGATGATGAAGGTTGTTTCCCCTTGTAGGTTAAAACGAGCTGAAGCCCATACATAATAAACCACCAGTTTCTCTTATAAATGAAGTACTTGTGGGGTGAATTTAACAAGAGGTAGTTCAATTATTATGATGATATGATCTTATCCCATAACATAATCACTCTTTGTTCACATTGGTATACCACCAAATAAGGGGACTATGTAATAATTAATTCCACTGTGTAAAAAAGGTCAAAAATAGGTTTCCAGATCTAGCACAACTCTTGCTACATGCTTGTCTTGCTCTAACGGGGACAAACAAAATCAAAATGTCAGTAAAATCAACTCTTGCATATTTCAGCGTAGGAAATAGTGGTAAAAAAACAATGGCGGATTTTGTCACTATCCTGAAATAGCTTACACTTTTTTTTGGAGGGGGGGATTAAAAAATAAAATTATTTCACGTAAATTTTTCCTGTGACTAATAATGGAAATTTTAATCATGACCACAAACTTTGATTAGAGATTCTCTAATCAAAACTGTTTTAACTTTGAAAAAAAATTGACTAGATTCACCCATTTGGGTTACTTTGGCAGTAAGATCATTTCAGTCATCATTAGTAAACCTTAAAAATTTGGGTAAAACAATTTAACAACTGAGAATAGTGTACTAAAGAGCAACCTAAAGTGGCATCATTAGCATTTGGAGACATTGAATTAGAATATAAAGAGTTGATGCATTAGAATATTAGCCGAGTTGGTTGAATTTGAGTGGCAAGGCAGAAGGCACGCATGCTTATAATTTGATGGGACTGCACCGGCATCCCATGCTGTAAGAAACTAAGAACCCTGTACAGCCCATGGACTTTTTTACAGCTCGCCGACAATGGGCCCAGACACATCAGTTCAAGTATATGTTTTGCTGGAAATCGATAAAAGCCCAAATAACTGAACTAAATAGTAAATACAAGGTTAATTGCATTTGCATGGCCATCAATTCCTTCAAGTAGCATATGATATCATGCAGGTGATGCAGGCCTTAGCCTCTAAAAGGGTGGGGACACGTGTTCTCTTAACATCATAATTGTGGTCACTGTCTTTCCACACATGCATTAATCATATATATGGTCTCTTTCACTCACCCCAATGCGTGTGAAAAAGAGAAAAACCCTTTTGGCTATAGCTGTCCAATTTGTTCTCTTACAATTGTTATGGCAGCCATAGAGCAACCAAGTTTTTGGAGTTTCATGTTACCCAACAAAACAGGGGAAAAAAAATAAAATTTTAAAGGATTCAATGATACAAAAACTAAAGTTTGTAATATGACCCACTCATACTGTACATTTATGTATATGGTATTATTTTTTGGGCGAACCAATTATATTGTTTTTAACGAAGCAGGGCCCATAAATGATTCTTCACACATCCGTTTCATTATTGATACCTAGAAGGCTACAACTTTAATGCCTTTTTCCTTTTTGATAGAACTATTAGAGAATGTTTGGTACGGTGATTATATTGTTTCCTCTATTTTATAGGAATTATAATTTTTATGTTTGAAAGGTGAAATATAAAAATAAAGTTACTTTCCTGAAAAAGCACGTTTACTTAGACATTATACGTTGATACAAATAGGCCCAAGTGAAGATTCAATGCCTCTGTCTCCAGACTCCACACAAGAATCTGTATTTCTTGACTCTGCAATGAAAATATAAAGAAAAATATGATGCCGGAAAAACAAAGGGATACTTTGTTTTCTTTTATCTCATATTAGAAAACATAAAGTATGGGTTTCCCTTTGCATGAAAAGAAAACAGAAAATCACATTGATTGTACCATTTGACTCAAGGGTTGGCTGCAGCTTCACAGGAATAAATTGGAGAGAAACAAAGGACCACCTGTCAACTTTTTATCTCTCTTTGGAGGAAGGTGGTGTTGCCTGTAAAGCCTGTAATGTTGCTTCAGATAAATCGGTACTTTCTAGAAGCCAAGTTAATAAATTAAAGCAATATGATATCGCAACAGAAAGAAGGTATAAAGAAGGGAAACACTTTATCAAAACAGAAACTTATGTATTCAATTTTGCTGAATACTTACCAGAGTTTTATATAGTCTCTTAGCCATTGAGAAACAGGAATTGATGGCCTCATCATTACCACCAGATCGATGCAATCTATGACTATGATTAGTCCAACAGTTATCACATTGAGTAATTGTGATGACCACATTAGTGTCTGTTTCATGAGCAGATATTTTATTTAATACTATATCTCTATTGGGGGTGACACAAGTTGAAGCTTGACCCATCAAATTATTGTATCCATTACTCACAAATCACACCTTATTCTTGCACTTAAATGTCTTTACTATCACTTACCAGATGTCAGCCACGTATTGGCATTCCTTGCTTGCTGCTATATCCAGGCAACAAAGCAAAAACTAATCACCATCAAGTGCTTGATGTATTTTATTTTTTTTTTAAACATTAGATGCTTTTGCTTATCTAAGCCTGAAAAGGAATTACAAAAATTTCTTCTAGAAGTTCATTTTTTTTAAAATATATAATTGTGTACTAAACTTCTATTGCAAGTCTATTAAGCATTAAGAAGTAATGCTATTTACACAATTCATGCAATAATCAAACTCAGATGAAGTGACCCCTCACACGATTATATATTAATATTAGCTCTAAAGCATTTTATGGGTTCCATTTAGATGGGCTCCTTGCTTTTAAAGTTAGGTCATAAGATTCAGTTCAGGGTACAATTTCCTTTAATTTGGATATATACATCTTAGCTGACTTAATATACTATGGTTCTCATTATAACATGTAATCCAACTCATCCTTTTAATTGCCACTTTAACGAGCTTTACACATAATTTAGTGTTAATTTATGTAATCTTTATGTGGGTAACTTTCGCTAGCCATTATTACAACCCCTAAAGCACTGCAACACTCCAGGATTCTTGCAATTTCTTAAAGGTGAGGGTTAACCTACCACTCTCTTATGCTACTCCCTTATACTATACCCTTTCTCAATTAGGTGGGACTCAATAGGACTTACAATATGATTTTAGTGTCACTACAAAGATCTTAAAAAATTGAGTCACTATTAATATGCCAGAACATATAGTTCCTTATAAAATATAAGAGTGACATATAAGAAAACATGTCAAAAAGTAAACTTAAAAAAGTTATTTCTTAGCACGTTTTTTTATATCATGTCATTCTTACATTTTATGAAGAATTGTGTGTCTTAGCACATATTAAATAATTTAGTTTTTCAAGATATTCACAATGACACCAAAATTACACTGTAATTCTTATTGAATCCCATACGTGAATGAGAGATATAACATAAAAAAATAACATAAGAGGATGGTAGTATAGTGCTCACATTTCTTAAAACAAAAACTAAGTAAAAGAGAAAAGGCCACTCACTCACTAGTCACTACCTTTCACCGAAAAGTGCAAGCACACCTGCGTTTGCCTTGACTTTAGATTAAGTTTCATTATAAACATTCCATAAAGTATGTTTCAAAGTCATCACCATCCTTTAGGCCTGCATGGTTCATGTGACTTTCACTTCATTACAGCTTTCCACAGACAGAGAAGGAGAAGAGGGGTTGAAGCCTTGAAGGAGTAGTCCTNTTATAAAATATAAGAGTGACATATAAGAAAACATGTCAAAAAGTAAACTTAAAAAAGTTATTTCTTAGCACGTTTTTTTATATCGTGTCATTCTTACATTTTATGAAGAATTGTGTGTCTTAGCACATATTAAATAATTTATTTTTTCAAAATATTCACAATGACACCAAAATTACACTGTAACTCTTATTGAATCCCATACGTGAATGAGAGATATAACATAAAAAAATAACATAAGAGAATGGTAGTATAGTGCTCACATTTCTTAAAACAAAAACTAAGTAAAAGAGAAAAGACCACTCACTCACTAGTCACTACCTTTCACCGAAAAGTGCAAGCACACCTGCGTTTGCCTTGACTTTAGATTAAGTTTCATTATAAACATTCCATAAAGTATGTTTCAAAGTCATCACCATCCTTTAGGCCTGCATGGTTCATGTGACTTTCACTTCATTACAGCTTTCCACAGACAGAGAAGGAGAAGAGGGGTTGAAGCCTTGAAGGAGTAGTCCTCAAAGAATCTGTCAGAAAAAACGTTACACATAGCTTCCAATGGATTTAACTGAAATGGAATAGGTCCATTTACACAGTCACATCAGTGGCAGATTGACAATTCTTAGCGGGGTTCTTGGCTCAGAGACAGAGTTATCACAATTGCCAGGTCTCGTGGGGATGGGAGTTGTTACTGTTGGTGAATTAAAGCCCAGCATTTCAGGGAAGAGGTCCTTTCGTCCAAGTTCAAGTATAAGACATGCCACTGAATGGTAATTCTTCTGAATTCTGATTCTTGAGTAAAAGATGCTTTTTTTGTTTGTTTGTTTGTTTGTTTGTTTTGTTTCATTCAGTGCTGGTTAGAATCCTGCTTCTTTCTCTGCAATGTTAGACGCTTGACAATTTTCCCCAACGAGGGTGAATTTTTCCTTTTTATCTGGAAATAAAAGTTGTCGGTTTAAGAAATTGACCTAGTAGCCCTTAAATTCTTAAAAAAGCAGTTTTTTTTTTCTCCCTAGTAAAGTCATTTTCACAGACCCCCAAGCAAGGTTTGATCTAATTCCATTTAGTTACCCACATCTTGGAATCTAGTTCTCCTTGGTAAATTCTCAGTAGCTTCAATTTGTGGGTCTATTGTCCCATTCCTGCTGGATTCTCAAGGGTCAGCTTTTGCGGAGGAACACCAACTGGAAAGCTTTTATTTTTCTTGTCATTTTCCGAGTGTGTTTGTGTATTTAAAATGCATTACTTCCTTCAATCTTTCACAACCCCTTTTTGCTTGCCAAGAAAATTTCCACAATTTCCCATCTGAACAAGTCACAACCTCTCCAAATTAATGGTAGAAAGAAACATTACATGGTATTTAAGCGCGGAGATTGATAGATGAAAGCTGTATTTCACTTGGGACCTGAATAGCCATTTACCTCGCCGACAAAGGCTGCATGGTGAATGTCCATATATCATCTGTCAGCTACGTTAACACCAATAAATATTTGTCTGTCATTTATTCTCTTGGTTTTATTATCATTAGGCCCTGACAAGTATGGAGATGTTTTTGTAAGAGTTAACGCTTCACCCACTGATGTAAAATCTTCTGGGTTCAGATATAATGGAAAAGCCGTAAGCATTAACGTGACAAATGACAACACTAGAGTGGCTCTGTATTCCCTCTTATCTGTGGTGGTCAGTGGTTTCAGCTAGTTAATTACTGATTTGGATTCATCAGTGGTACAGCAATTTCGGTTTTAACTTATGTAACCATATTGTCTGTACTACAGCTTTTAGTAGTCCCACTCAGTCTGTAATTATTGAGTTGGGGGTCTTGTGGCCATTCTCACCAATTAAGTACTTGATCTCGCAAGATTACGCTGTCTATTAATTTGTGGTGTACAAAGAACGTAGATTGAACTTCATTTTGTATATTAGATTTCAACGTTTATATGTCACAAGTGGCTCTTGCAAGGTCTCTCATAATTTCTATTTTGTTGCCCATTAATATGTATGCCTGCAGTTATTGCTTTATATTGGTATTTCCATGTCTATCTCGCACAATATTTCAACCAGGTTTGTCTATTACAGGCCAATATCTGATGTCTCTAGCGATCTTACCATCGAAGTGGGAGCATCGAGCTTTGCACTTCACAAGGTAAATGAAACAAGCTTCCCTTCTCTTAGGTTACTGCATTCGAGTTTTACACTCAGTGTGTGTGTAAGTAATAGGCATTTTTTTGAGAGTAGACTATGATTGTTTTAAATTTACCTTGCTTTCAGATGTATATAAACAATCAGGTCTGTGGATATTGGATTATTTATGAATGGTTTACACCTTTGAATAGATTTTATGTTTATAGTTCATTACGTTAATCTGCCAGACACTATCGACATACTGATGAGATCTCAAGAACATAATGCTCCATGCTTTCGCATGGGATTTAATGAAATTGGAGACTTGCAGAAAAAATCAAATTCACTGTGAGATTTAGTCATATGGTTGTAACTTTCTTAAATTTTTTTGCAGTTTCCTCTAGTTTCTCGAAGTGGAAGAATTCGGAAACTACTGTTAGAAGCAAAAGATTCAAAAGTTTCACGCATAAGTCTCCCAAGTGTGCCGGGTGGAGCAGAGGCTTTTGAGCTAGCTGCCAAGTTCTGTTATGGAATTAACGTTGAGTTCACCCTCTCAAATGTTGCTATGCTACGTTGTGTAGCGCATTTTCTTGAAATGACAGAAGAATTTTCAGAGAAAAACTTGGAGACCCGAGCTGAAGCATATCTGAAAGAGACAGTTCTCCCAAATATATCAAGCTCAATATCTGTTCTTCATCGTTGTGATACCCTTCTGCCCGCAGCAGAAGAGATAAACCTTGTTGCTAGGCTAATCAATGCAATTGCAAATAATGCATGCAAGGAGCAGCTCACCTCTGGCTTGCTAAAACTGGACCATAATTTCCCTGCAAAAGCTATCTCAAACATGGAACCAGAAACACCCTCAGATTGGTGGGGAAAATCTCTTTCAGTTCTTAATCTTGACTTCTTCCAACGCGTTCTGTCTGCAGTGAAGTCAAAGGGGTTAAAACAGGACATGATCAGCAAGATTTTGATAAACTACGCTCATAATTCTCTTCAGGGAATTGTTGTTAAGGACGCCCAAGTGGTCAAAGGAAGTTTACTGGACTTAGAAATGCAGAAGAAGCAAAGGGTCATTGTTGAAGCCATAGCTGGCTTACTACCAACTCAATCAAGGAAAAGCCCAGTTCCAATGGCATTTCTATCAAGTTTGTTGAAAGCTGCTATAGCAGCATCGGCATCTACTTCTTGCAGATCTGATTTGGAGAGGCGGATTGGTCTGCAACTTGACCAGGCTATTCTTGAAGACGTCTTAATTCCAGCAAATTCACATCAAAATGGCCACAGCACAATGTATGATACAGATTCAGTCTTGAGGATCTTTTCCATTTTCCTAAACTTGGATGAGGATGATGACGAAGATAGTCACTTGAGAGATGAAAGTGAAATGGTGTATGACTTTGACAGCCCTGGATCTCCAAAACAAAGCTCAATTCTAAAGGTATCCAAGTTGTTGGACAATTATCTTGCTGAAATAGCACTAGACTCAAACTTGTTGCCATCAAAATTCATAGCACTTGCAGAATTACTCCCAGATCATGCACGCATTGTAAGTGATGGACTCTACAGAGCTGCTGACATCTTTCTTAAGGTGAGAAATCCTTACTCTCTTTCACTTACTCCATTGCAAGCTCTAACTACTTGTGTAGGATACTTTCAATGTTAATTTTACATACCAATTTGTTCATCTCCTCATAGGTTCATCCAAATATAAAGGACTCAGAGCGCTACCGCCTATGCAAAACCATTGACTGTCAGAAATTATCTCAAGAAGCCTGCAGCCATGCAGCACAGAATGAAAGGCTGCCAGTGCAGATGGCAGTCCAAGTTCTTTACTTTGAGCAAATCAGGCTGCGAAATGCTATGAATGGAGGACACAATCAGTTCTTCTTTGGTGCACTCAATGGCCAGTTCCCTCAACGTTCAGGCAGTGGTGCAGGAAGTGGAGCCATTTCTCCTAGAGATAATTATGCATCTGTAAGAAGAGAGAACCGAGAGTTGAAGCTAGAAGTTGCAAGAATGAGAATGAGGCTCACTGACTTGGAGAAAGATCATGTCTCTATGAAGCAGGAGCTAGTGAGGTCTCATCCTGCTAACAAGTTATTTAAATCATTTACCAAAAAATTAAGCAAGCTCAATTCTCTATTTCGGATCAACAGTATTAAGCCAATTGGTGGCAAAGCTAGTTCAGAAAGCCGGTTCCCTTTTCAAAAGCGAAGGCGTCACTCAGTTTCATGACTACATAAAATGTGTATTATATGCCACAATGTATAGTATGCTTAGTGTGATTGTGTTTATTCTGCAGTGGATAGTTTTTGAGTTTTGGTCCTGAGTTGCTGTGTAATTGAGGGTGGATGCTTGATCAAATTAGTATCCTCTGATTGAGAATTTTAACAACATCGATATAGAATTAAAACACCTTTCGAGAACAAACCAACAGTTTCTGAGGCATAAAAAATTATCAGCAACTGTTCTTTATCCTCACGTGTGCTGCTTTGAAATGAAGTTCTGCGACAGTTAAATTAGCTCACAAGCCCCTGTTTAATTCATGTCTTATACTGGCTTAATTGCTTTTATGTGACTGCGTGAGGGCCCTAAAAATGGGCAAAAAAGAGAAGGGGTGGGGGGTTACTACAAAAGTTGAAGCAACACAGAGAGAATGGAGTACTAATTTATTTAGTATAATGATCTAGCTCGCGACTAAGTTGTAGTAATCATTTATCTAAAGCCTTCCGTTTGAAGGATGGCTTGCTCTTTGTAGAGGGTGCCATTACAAGAAGTGTACAAGCTCCACCATCACACTTGCCACTTGCAATTGCAAGGAAACATATCCTATTCCTACTTAACTAACATTATTAGTCAATAACATTTATGCGCACTCAAGCTTCAAGTCACTATTAAGCACGTGCCATTTAACAATTCCGATAGAGTTATTTAATTCTTTCCTCTGCTGTGTTTTTTGATTTTTTTTTATCAAATGAACTGAAATGGCCTTAATGTTAAAAACAAAACATATATATAAATAAAATTAGTTGGTAACCCCTGCCAGCGATTGACTCCATGGCCCAATGGATAAGGCGCTGGTCTACGGAACCAGAGATTCTGGGTTCGAATCCCAGTGGAGTCGTGTCTTTTTTCTTATCCCGTTCAGGTGTTCACTTTCAGCGCGCTTCACTGGAGAACACGACGCCGTATTGACGAGAGGCTGAACCTGCTGCTGATTTGCTTGATGCTCTTTCCCTTTGCTTTGAGGAGCAGAAACAATTACTCGTTTTACACTGTTTCTGGAGACAAAACGGTGCGTTTTGCGGCAGTAGGAATCCACGCGATGTCCTTTGCAGGGTTTCGAAGTTCCTTGCCCTTTTCTGGGTTAATCAGGTACTGGGTTGCCCTTTTCTGGTCCCTTTCATTACATTGTTGGGGGTTCTGCTAATTACGATTATGGATTTCTCCTAGAACCTAGAAAATTTTCATGAACTCCCCAAAATGAAAAGAAAAAGAAAACGGATTTATCTATTTTGATTTTCTCGTTGGTCGGCGGCAGTGGCGGCATTTTGATCTTTCTGACTGCTGAAGCTGTTCCTTACAGTTAATTGGATTAATGTTAATTTTTTATTTATTTCATAAGCTAGAGTGTCGGGCAATTTTACAAGTCACCCCTACTTGTTTCCTTTGGTCGACTACTCATTCATAAACCCTACTCTACCTATTTTATTGCCTTCAGATTGTCCAAATAAAAGATCTTGTTTATGGACTAATAAAAGATCTTTCTGCTAATAAGTGGTTATTAACTGTAATCTCGAAGGAAATTTGTGCGTAAAAAGGATACAGCAGTTATGATCATGCGTTACAGTTGAGAATCCAAAGGGTAGTATTTAGTTGTTCTGTGGATTTGGATGCTTCCACGTTTATAAGCATTTCGAAATGCAGGTTAATCAATCATATGATACAGTCAATAAAGAAGTTAAAAGCTGTCACCTTTGTTCATGATATTTATTATTTTTGGGTTGAGAAGGTGCCCTGTTTCAGATCAAGGCTATCAATTTTGTTTTTGGGACTTTATTAGTATTTGATGGCTCTAGTAAATATTTAAAAGAAACTCGGGGATTTTTGTTAGAATGGGATGGTAGACGTGCATTTCATCTGCAACTTTTATTCATCTTATGAATTGTGATATTTTCAGTTTAAAACTGCTTACCCAAGACTACTACTATCTATCTCTTCCAGACAACTTGAACAAGAGATGGAAACTGTAATTAAGGTACTGCAACCTGGACCCCTGGGAATCATAGAGCATAAGTTTTCTGCTCAAGAGATTCGTGAGGCTTATTCTACAGTGCTAAGAGCAGTAGCAAATTGGCGAAGACATGCAATCCTAGAGGAGAGAAACCCTATTTTAAAAGACTATATTCGTAAGTGAAGGAATTCTGGTTGCAATCATGTCAACCATTATCAATGGTTAAGTCACATATTGCAATATCTTTTGACATACTTGTTTAAGTGAAGGTGCAAAAACTTTCTTGCTTTGGTGTTTGGAGTTAGCATATAAACAATTGCAAGTGAATCCATTTCAATTTTGCACATGACAGGAATAACTTATCTTGCTTTGGTGTACTTTTTCCTTGTTGGAAGTGAGATTCAGTATTGTTCCTCTGTTTATCTCTGCACTTTTCATCTTGTCTTCGTTCTAGTGTCTAAAACTTGTTTATTGTGTAACTGCTTAGTCATTGCCAATGGCTGCTATACTTGTCTGCAAGATGATGCGCTCTAGTGTCTCTCATTTTTCTGATTAGAATTGAAACGGTGAGTTTCAATTGTGAAACAGAGTTGTTGACGTGGCATGCTGGCCAATGAAGCTTTCAATGAAATGCATGGGTGAGAAATGAGAATGAGATAGGGTAAACATGATGAATAAAACGATGGAAGTAAAAATGGACGAAACCACAAATGGGATATCTAATATTTTCAAGAAGAATATAAGGCCCCATTTGATGGACTGAAAATAGATAGTTTTCTGAAAATTAATTTTCATTGCTCATATTTTCTATTATCATGTGTCGTCGCTAAATAAACTAAAGCGTGAAGCATAAGAATATCTCTTTGGAGTTGGATTATATATGCTTCCAAATAAAAATATATAAAAGGAGTTGCTCCCACAAAAGAAGAATGGCATACGCGTTTAAAGAAGTAGAGTAGAGAATAGTATAGAAAAGAGAAGGTTAGTGCGAGGTCAGTTTTTGGCATCACAGTGGGGACCGAGGATTCCTGGACAAGTGCTTGTGTTGTGATGTGTACATTGATGTTCCCCTTTTTATACTCTCTCTGAAGGATATCCCACTTATAAAGCCCAAAACTGTTGTCTGTAGGTGGAAGAAGGTGTTATAATATTGTAACAAAGCAAAGCAACGCAACCCGTCTCTAATTACAAGCATGAAGAATCTGAGGTTAGAGGAGGAGAATGAGGACATCTTTGTGTAACGTTTTCTAGTACTGTTGTAGTAGTAGCCCTTCTTGTTAAATTGTTTGGCTGGACCACGCGAGTCGCTATTCAATGCAGAATCGAATTTTTGCACCATTGCATGAGATAGAATCCCTTTTCAGTTTTGATTAGACCTATTAAGTTTGCTTGCCCTATTATTTATAGTTTCGCATCTCTTTAAGTGCACCAATTACAGCTCTAATTGACTCAAATTTAAATGGTTTTGGAATTAACTATAAATAACTCGTATATCTGTCTATATGCCTAGTTACGTATCTATGCATATATAGGAGGATTCTTAACTTTTTAATTTTAATATTACTCATTACTAGGTATCTACTTTTCTTCTTATAAATATTGATTGAAAACTTTTTTTGGTGGTGAATTAATATTGAAACTTTTGAACTATTTAAATGATTTACTCGGGATTTTTTTTTTTGGCTGACAGGATAAGGAACATTATAGTTTCTAGTATTGAGCGACGCGTAATCACGTGTTATTTTTGTTTATATGGACATTTTATTATTCATGCAATCATTGTTATTTATTCTGTTCTCTTTTAAATATATTTTGTAACAAAAGTTTGATTCGGTATGTTTAGGACAGCTTTACGTGTCTAACGTTATTTATTCAAGTCAGGAAATTTTTTAGTTTAACTTTCTTCTTTTTCATCATTTATGGTTTGTAAACAAAGCAAATACAACATTTGCTTTTCCGAAGAGTCATTGCATTTGATCATCCAAGCATAAGGCATGGTCGTGTATAGTTAAAAACGTTTACTTGCATTATACCGATTCATATTACAAGTTCCTCTTGAGCTATGTTAACAAGAAGAAGAAAAAAAGTATCCAAAGAAAGAGTGCAAGAAAAAGATAAACAAGAACAAGAGTATAGTGAGTTCTCATAGGGACTAAAATAATATTATAGCACTAGCTATAAGAAGTTTAGATCCTCTTATTTGAACCTGCGGCAAATTTGCAAGAGCAGTCACCGACTCCATATAAATATAGCTCTAGCCCTTAGAAGCAACTGCGCAAGCTTGTTTTGAATGTTGAGGCTTATGACTTCATCAGCACCACCTATAAATTGCTCTCCTATGAACACTGCAGGCACGCTTGGGCGGCAACCCAGCTGGACCAGTGCTCTCTCTATTTGCTGTCCATTTGGTATTTTGTCAACCTCAAGAACTGTAGGGTTGGCACCAAAGCTGCATATCAGAGCCTTCACTGAATGGCTCATGCAGCAACTGCTCTTGCTGAAGATCACCACTGGCTTATCAGCAGTCAACCTTGACACCATTTCCATTGCTACTTAATTAGAAAGAGTTTGGGTGAATAATAGTAATAATGAGTATGATATTGATATTGATATGAGTGAAGTGAATTGAATTGAAGGCTTTGCTCTGTGGAACTTTAGCTTCTCAAGAGGTCTATTTATAGTAGCTGGTTTATTCTGGTAGACGAGATAGGATAGTTTCCCATATAGAATAACATCTGATAAAAGAATAACCGTTCAAAAAGTTATGTCATCACTGTGGATTCCCAAATTACCCTTTCTGATTGTTTGATGATAACCCATATGCTTTTTCTAGAGTGAATGATATTCATGAGTAGCTGAAGAGTACATCAATGTATTCAACCCAAGATATTGGCCACATTAACGTTAGCTCTCTCATTTGCATTTTTTCCTTGTTTCAAATTTAGTACATTATTGGCAATGTCCATTACAAGACATATCAAACTTAGTTCTTCCAACTTTGTTTTTACACATCATACAACTCCCTCTTGTGTGTTTGGGAGCATCTGATCTCAGTTGGAGACAGAACTTGGGTTTATCCAATGGGAAGCAAGTAGCTACTTTTCATCTCTTAACAAGATTCGGCATCAAGTTCAAATCCAAAAATACCGAAAGCGAGTTGAAAGATGAGAAAAGGAGATAATTGGAGAAGAAAAGATGCTGATTTAAAGGTAATATGTGCCTAATTGCATTTTCCCTTTTTGGTTTCTCTGGCCCTTGATAGCATGAAAATCTACATAATCGCCGTATAGTAATGGGAAACAGGAAAAGAAACTTCGAGTAGCCACCGAATTTTCTATTTCCAATCATTGTACTATATAAGGGAAGATGTTCTCTGCTTTGTTTTGTGCATATGATTTGTATTAAACTAAAAAACAACTGAAACTTTCGCATGAGCGTATGATGTATTTTTGGATTTGAACTTGATGCTGCATAATCCAATAGTCAAAAGTATTTCATGGATGTGTATTGTGTAGGCTATATTATTTACTTTTTAGACTAATTGTGAAAAATCATCTTAGATAATTGTGAGATAAGAATCCTTAACCCTTTATAGTGCATCTTTTTTTGACCATTAGCATAAAAAACTAATCTGGTATTTTCTATCATCTACAAAAGTCTTACAGAGTAAGCTGAACAAAATCTATTTTACAGGTCACTCTTTTCTGAGAAATGGAAATAAAAAAACAAGCAAAATTTGACCAACAATGTTAGAAGTGCTACTGGATAACATCAAGTTAATTGATGCTTCATTTAGTATACTGCAGGAGGTCACCTACACGTTGTCAGCAACTGTCATAATCTCAGAATAATGTTGATGAAATGTAGAGAACAAAGGGAGATTCTTTGTTTTTTTTTTTTTTTTTTTNTTTTTTTTTTTTTTTTTTAGTTACAGGAAAAAATCTCAGTTGAATATCATCTCTATAGAGCTCTGCATCAATCAGATCTTACTTTTTATTTCTAAGGCATTTCATTGCCTGATAGGTGATAACATTAAAATTACATGTCATATGTAGACATTAAGTGTAATCTTCTAGTGACAGAATTTTCCACGTGCCAGCAACTTGGAAAAGCACCCCATTTGGCCCCTCATACCAAAAACTATTACATAAACGGCTCAACAATAAAGCAAAGGGTCACTTGAGTATCTTCACTTAATCCTAATAACTTTTTCATTTGAACTATCCAAGCACTTATCTGCAGACTGAAGTGAATAAGCATCAAATCATGACATATATCTTTTCTTCTCTCTTGAATAACAATTTAGATTATGTTTGGCAGTAAGAACAGAATATTCATTAAATGAAAGTAAAAGGAAATGGCTTTGGTTTCAATCAGTTAGTGTCGGATAGGAAAACCAAAACGATGTTTCACTCCAATTCTTCTCCTGCCAAACAAGCATAGATCAATTGTGATTCTTCAGTTTCATCCACCATACCAAGTATACCCTTGAACTTATTCATAGTACAAAGGGCATTGCTGTCATAATGAAAACTTCCCTTATCAGAAACAATCACTTGTTGAGTTATAACACTGCTGAGATGAAGTTTGAGACAAGTTATTGTGGACCTCACTAATTTTTTATAGAAAAAATGGGAGTCTATTAGATTATTTGCAGCATGCCAGATAGGCTAGCCTGGACTACTCAATTGCGTGAACTATGGTTTCTGATAATAAAAGTGTAACCAGAATACTCAATTACACAAGATGATAATTTGAAATAACAAAAGAGGAAAACAAGAACAAGAAAAAATGAATCAGAGATAAAGCACTAAATAAGCTCTCATTGTACTTGCTTAAATAATACAGTCATTATTGGTGGCATGCATCCACTAGAAGAAGAAAAACATGGGAACAAGTAGTAGTTTAGGCTCTATAAGATATACGCCTGCACCGTGATTTTCTCTTGTAGTGAAATATATATATATCTATGCCTATAGTCATGTTTAATAAAAGACAGAAAATCCTCTTATTCAACTCCGGAATCTGAAACTGAAAGCCGATTGGGATAGAAATAGAAGCAGCAGGAGTAGTAGATGTGATGTTGATAGTAGAATTACTTTTTGTTCCAAATCCAGATGGCTCTGGCATTCATGAGCAGTGGTACTAACTCATTCCGTACATGCAGGCTCATGATACTGTTAGCACCGCCAATGAATTGTTGCCCTATAAACACAGCTGGTACACTTGGTTGGCACCCCATTTCAAGCAATGCTCTTTCAATTTGCCGTCCATTTGCCATTTCATCGAGCTCGTACACAGTGGGGTTTGCCCCAAACCCACATATCAATGACTTGATGGAGTGGCTCAAGCAACAGCTGTTCTTGCTGAATATCACCACTGGCTTTTCAGCTACCATGCTTGTGATCATGTCCATAATTAGCCAGAGCAATTTTATATTAGAGTTGTAATAAATTGTAACGCAATGTAATGGAGCTTGTGAAGAGTTGTGAGCTTGGTTATGTGGAAGCTGAGCTTCATTAAAAGCCTATTTATAAGCTGGTTCAATGTGGCGGTCATTGCATTGTCGCCTCACATGTCATAACTTGAAGAGAATAAGATCTTATGAGGAAATTTCAGAGGATTCCCAAAAATTGGCCTTTTGGATAACAAGTTGCCTAGCTGTTAAGGTCAATATAATGAGTCCAAAACTTTCCTAAGGAATAAGATTCATGATCGTGCATGAGGCATATTTTTTAGCACATGTGAAACTTACTTAGCAGTTAGCACCATGATATCAAGAACACAACTGAACCTCTAAACAATTAATGTCAATTTGTGTCTGGGTTTTCTCTGTTCCTTGTATTCTGTCTACATTGGAGCATCTGCTAAGATTGGGAAATTAAGATGTGGGCCTATAAAATTAAGCAACTCTTTATTCAATATTAGATTCGCTGTAAAGGAAACTGAATGTTAAAAGTAAAAGATGCTTAGCTCCTAATCCCATCAACCAGAAAAGTCACCTCTCGTGTAATGGCCGTGCAGTCCGTGCAGGAACATGTCCTTAGTGTCGACAATACAACATAGTATACGCATTGACCAATACTCTACAACTTGAACGTTAGAAACTACACATTCTTGGAGATCATATGATTGAAAATAATACAGAAGTAACAGAACAATTTAACCAACCTATATGTTTACAACTATGTACTAATACTATTTCTATCATGTATCTTATTAATACATACAATGAGATGACTTGATCACTAAAGAACAAGGATCTGCTCTTCTGCAGAATGGGTAACTGAGTTTTGCTTAAAAGAAGAGAAGGAGAACAGTGGAACTTGAAAAAAGACGAAATACTGTCAACTTTCACTTAACCTTTTTCATTCTTGTTAGAGGAAACTGGGACAGCAAAATGTATGTTGCATACATCATTATGTAGTATGTTGCTCCATTTAATTTCTAAACCGTATAGCCTTACATCAATGCATGATTTTCTGTGTATCACCATAAGTATTTTTCTTATAAACATGTTGATCACAATTTTTTTTTTTTTTAAAGTCATGAAAGAGCGTAAGACGCTGAAAAGGAAAAAAGAGTACATGGTGGATATCAATCACGATTTTGATAAGACGAATATAGAATAAAAGTTGTAGAAAAGAAGAACAGAAAAAGATGGAATGAGGATGGATAAGAGGAATATATGGTGAAAGTAGTGGATGAGCTTGTCTCAGACTACAATAGAAGAAAGAAAACGAGAACGGTTCTTGGCATACAGGTAAGATTTAAGTATCCGAACTTTATCCCTTACATGCTTGTCCTGACTATGATTTGTATGCTTCAACTTTAACGCCTTTTTAGATGCAAAGCAGAGCTTATATTCCCCTGATTGTTTATTGTAAGAGACAATTCATATGCTTAAAACTCATGATAAATGTAGCTGTTGTGTGCTGCTCGAAATCTATAGATATGCTCAGTGTTCTTATTAGGATTGATCACAAATCCAAAACGATAGACATTCATATCAATATCACTGGATTCTTTAACTCGAATTTAGGTACAATCTGTTTTGTTTTCTTTCAATTTGATCACCAAGTTCCACGTGACATACTTTAGGTTAGTATGTTAATGGTGAATCTGCATATGTTATCAATGAATGACTGTGACCTTATTTGTTTAATACTGTCAAACAGAAACAGTGCGTTGTGATGTGAAACACAATGCTTGGCCTTGGACTACTCGGCCATGTTAGATTGAGTATGATCATCGCTGATAAACAGAGTGTTGAAAGAATATACAAATAAACGCAAAGCTTACTCAAACTTGACAAGAAACTTCATTCAGCCCTATGAAGGCTGTACGCCTGTATCCACCCAAGTTCACCAGGTTACTTAAACCTCATCTCAGTTTATATAAGGATTAACATAAACCATTCAAAATCAAGTAAATGTCAAATGAATATTAAAACATGATTTATCTGTAAAATTGTCCTGAAAATACCAGTAACAGTAGAGAATTATTTACAAATATAGCCATTTCTGAATCACAACTTCAGTTTCAAGAGTAAAATTGGACCTTCAGCTAAATGCTTGGCTGTAAAGAAACACAATATGAAGCTACATGATAAGCATCATAAAATTATACCTATTTGATCAAGTTAGGGACCACAGAATTATAATGCTCACCTAGTCCAAACGCGTGCCTATGGTATGAAAGCATAACACTCGAATTGGACGTATCAGTACCATTGTTAGATTTGTACTCTTTCCCCATCTCAACATCGGGGAATGACCCTGAAAATATCATAATATGCTTTTTCAGGCAGTGAGTCAAGGCACCAAGCTCCAGTTGTCCTCCCCATATTGCTGTTGACTCCACTTCTTTACAGTAATTTTCAAACTTCTGAGCAAGTGATTCATCAGAATTACCTTCTACCAAATTCTCTGATAGGAAAAATGGAAGGAAATCAGATGTATGCTTTCTCATATAAGCAGCTGTCATTTCCCGAAGTTCCTGGTATGTGTAAGGAGATGTACCCCCCGAAAGGAGGGCGAGCTGATCCTCAACAGCTCTATACAGGCAGTGCCCATCTGGCTTTATTTCGTTAACAGTCAGACCAAGAGGCTTCAGCTTCCTTTCCAATTTCTCATTTTCAATCATACGATCACTTACAATGTCACTCTGCTCTTCTTGGATTCTCTGCTCCCTTTCTGCTTCCTGTTGAGCTCTTCTGTTTCGCTTCTGTTTGCCCTTGCTGACCTTTGTCTGGTCAGGTTGACCGGTAACAGATACTCCAGCTATGGCCTTCACCAAACTGTCTAAATTGCTCTTTTCATTTCCATTACTACTGCTATAGCCTAATGAAGCCAGCTCTTTGGCATGTTTCTCTTTAATCTTAGCAGAAAGTTGAGAAATCTCTTCCTCCACTTGCTTCTTCTTAGCTTTCTGGTCAGCCTTGCTACCTCTTGCTGCTGCCTTTTTCAGTTCAATTTCCTTCTTTTGCAGCTCTGATATCTCTTTCCTGCACACACATAAAATCATTTCATTGCAGAATAATATAAATAAACCAAAAGAAATACTTATCTTCTTAGCCAAGGTAGAATCTTCAAACATGAACCAGTAAATGATAGGGAATTAAACAAAATGAACCAAGTATTTGGAAATACAGAGGATACTCAAGCATGACATAATCAGGTAGGTTGTCTAACATGCAGCCAAAAAGAAAAAAAAAGAAGAAGAAGAAGAAGCTTGTACAGAATCAAACAATCAATTGAAATTGAATGTGGCTGTGGCTGTGCAGGCTATATGGTTATATCTACTGCACTGGCACATTAAGTATATGCTCAACTAGATAGCCCGAAGTATGCCAGAAGGTGAGAACTGAAAAGCAGCTTAAGGTGTCAAGATCCCCAAATGCCAAAGGCACTGCCGCAGGCAGGTAGGTGCTCCACTTTCCTCTCAAAAAGAAAATTTACATGCGTAGAAGAACAAAAAACTATCATAGGAATAATATTATAATCACATATTAATTTAATATGATCCCGATTGCATTTGGTATAGTTTGAAAAACTAAAGGAAAAAAGTTGACTATAACCCTTTAATAAGTCATATATTCATGATAAGAAAGCAAAACCTTAGTTTAAAAAATAAGAAGTAATTTATTTAATAACTTAATTATCTATGAACTTTATTTTGCTTATATTTTCAAAAAAAAGAAAGGTTACATGAACAAAAGTTTCAGCAATTTATGAGTGATTCTTGTAGATATTGCATTTCTACAAACTAAATACACAAATAAGGCATATTTCAAACTATTTCCACGACTACGGTAGTTTTTTTTTTTACTTTTTCTCTTCAGTGTCGCATTTTGAACCCAATGGAGAGTCGCATTTTGATTTCAAGCTCCTTTAAGGAGTCGAATTTTGCCAAAATTCGACTCCCTTCTTTTANCCTTCTTCAAAAATTAAAAAAAATAAAATAAATAAAATAAAAAATTATCCATGCCAAAATTCGGCTCCCTTCTATACAATAATTCGACTCCTTACTTGCAAAAAAAAAATAAAATTTCCATGCCAAAATTCGGCTCTTTAAAGGAGCCTGGAACCAAAATGCGGCTCTCCATTGGGTTCAAAATGCGACACTGAAGAGAAAAAATAAAAAAATAAAAAACTACCGTACGTGGAAATAGTTTGAAATATACCTTATTTGTGTATTTAGTTTGTAGAAATACAATATCTACAAGAATCACTTGCAATTTATGTGTGAGTTTATTTTCCATTGATTTTATGGAGAGAGTATCACCTGTGCCGTGAGAGCACTTCATCACCAGTTTCCTGCTTATGTTGAGATGCTTTGTCTGTGATCACTTCTTCAGATGTGTTACTGTTATCTCCCATTTCTTGGGTGGCTTCCATAGGAACAACCCCAAAATCAAGTAAGAATACACAGACCTTCGAATGATAAGAAATCATAACCAAATCAAGCCTTAATGTTAGCAAGAAAATGATGATGACGAGGTCCTGAAAATACTATTGCATCATTACAGTCTAGTTACCAAGACTGCTAACTAAAGCAAACCAACTCAGACAGAAGATGAAAGTAAGTTATGCAGACATATTAGAAGAAATTCCTAAAAAAGATAGTTAACTATTATTTAACAAATATTATATACTATTTATTAGAATTCCACAGTATTGTTTTAGGTAGGCCTACCTGATGTACAGTCCAATTTATAACTCGTTTGTCCATTAAAATAATAATACAATCCTGACCATCATAAGTATCATAATTTCTTAAATATGTTTCTTGACTCTCGCAGTTCCTGGGATCTCAATTATGTGAAATGGGAAAGCAAATCCATCTCCTTGTTAAATTTGAAACTTAAATGTAATATGCCAATTAAACCTCATTTGGCACTTTGGAAAAATATGTATCTAGGGAAAGAAGATTAAACACATCTAAGTGATAAATGATAATTGAACAACAAGAAAATCTGAGTTTCCAGCTATAAAATGTTTGGCCACATCTAGAGAAATTTTATTATATACACATTTTGGGTATCATTTCGAAGAGTAAATAGCAGTTAAGAGGGATCTTGAAAACCTGAATTTCCAACTACTAGAAGGAGCCAGCACAATGACGATCTGAAGTAAGAGCTTCCTTAAATCAGAAGTAATATTAAGATTAACAATTGATGAAAGCCACATCCCAGATCAAACAACAACTTAGAATCAACTTCAAAGACAGCGTTAAATGAAAATTAAAAAGGTAGAGAAAACAATTTGTAAAAGAAGAAAATTGCAGTTTCATACTCAAAGGTAATGAAAATGAAAAACTACAATAAAAAGCATAAAACGAGGATCTCTTAACTCGAAACCCATGTCCGCCAGAATCAACTTTAGAAATTAGAATGAAAAAGTGCTTACAGCGGAAAAGTGAAAACTAAATACCCAGAATCAATATCCTAAAACTCCCAAGCTCAATAGTCAGATAATCAACCTACTCTATGCATCAATTTCTTAAATGGGTAGTTCACTCCTCCATTTGCACACAAACAAACATTAGGGTAGCGTTATCAGTTTGCATACTAACACGAGAAACAAAGCGAATGGGAATTATGTGAACTAGAATGCCTTTTGATTTGAAGCTTCCCGTTCAATGAACCAACTCCAAACACAGCCCATTTTCTTTATTGGGTAATAGATAAACTAGTTACTCAACCTGAAAGAAAAATCAGTATCGGAACTAGAGCATATTAAGGGAATCAAATTCTACTCGGAGCAACCCCCATACCAAGGGGCGGTGAGAGAATTCTGAAAAATCAGAGAGGGGAACAAAATAGAAGAATAAGAATAATAACATGCGATCGGGTAAGCCATTGTTTATGCGCCGCTAGAGCAGGAGCGACAAGATTCAGAGAATTGAAAGAGAACGAAGAAGAGGCGGAGAAGAGTGCTTAGTGCTTACCCAGGTAGGAGACAACGACGATATTTTAGCGTAGTGTAGTATAGTGGCTGATTATGCTGAAGAAACGAAAATAAAGGGTAGGACTTGGACTAGCCTAGCCGACTAAGACTTTGGACTAGGACTAGGACTAGGTGGTGGCTCTTTCGCCTATGCTAGGGTCGCCTAGGCCCGGCCCTTTCCAAACCTGAGCCCAAGGTTAAAGCCCAACCCTCCCTTTATTTGAAATTGGATGGTCAAATAAGAAAAAGAGGACAACATCAACATGTATTTTTAATAAGATTAAAATATGTNATGTTGAAGAAACGAAAATAAAGGGTAGGACTTGGACTAGCCTAGCCGACTAAGACTTTGGACTAGGACTAGGACTAGGACTAGGTGGTGGCTCTTTCGCCTATGCTAGGGTCGCCTAGGCCCGGCCCTTTCCAAACCTGAGCCCAAGGTTAAAGCCCAACCCTCCCTTTATTTGAAATTGGATGGTCAAATAAGAAAAAGAGGACAACATCAACATGTATTTTTAATAAGATTAAAATATGTTGCAACTCCTGACCCAACGTGGTTCTTATAGTTTTTTTTTGGGTTAATTTTTTAAAATAATACAAAAATAATAAATAAGTATAGAAAAGGATTATTGTTGAAATAATTTATCAAAATATATCACTTTTAAATATTTTATTTAGTGTAACTAGATAAAGGAGAAAATATTATTTTGCATTACAACGTTTTACTTAAAAAAATATTACAACAAAATAGAGTTTTACCAATCAAAAAACTGCTCGGAACCTTAAAGAATGCTGAATTATTTTAGCATTTCTATATATAAAACGCTGAAATGATTCAGCATTTTATATATAGAAACGCTGAATCATTTAAGCGTTTTATATATAGAAATGCTGAAATGATTTTTTGAAAACGTAACATTTCAAAGCTTCAAAAATAGAAAAGACGTCATAATTTCATTTCAACATTTTTCTAATTAAAACGTTGAATTGTTTTAGCGTTTCTTTACATAAAATGTTGAATCATTTTAGCGTTTTTTATCAAAAAAACATTATTATGACAAAATAGCATTTTTAAGCATGACAGATGAGAGAGGTGTGCTGCAGCGTTTTCAACGTGATAATTTAGCATTTTTTTATGAAAAATATATTTTTTTTCTATTGGAACACACTACTTTTCTACTGGAACACGCTTGAACAAGTTTGATTGTCCTATAAATACCATTTCCTCAAACTGGTTTTTCATATTTGCTTAATGGTGAGTTATGAGATTGATAGAGAAATATTGTAAAATTGTTTTGAAGTACTGAAAGAGTGTGAGTTTGTGATAGTTGAGAGTAAAAATTGAAACGCTTAAAAGTTATTAGGGTATATGTAAATTATCATTTTACTATAAAATTATAGATAATAATATTTAAAAAGTGTTAAATATGTGTAGATGTATATAATTTTTACTGTTATTGAACTTATGTTTGATGTTGGATTATGTTGATTTAGTGAAACGAAATAACTTGGTAAACTAGTTATTGAAATTAAGCTTTGTGAAATCTAGATTGATATGTGTTATTGATTATTTAAGAAGAATATGCTTCTATTGGTTTAATATAATCAGATATACAATGGACCTTAATGTGTCATGTATGATGGTGCAATGCCCGTTAGTTTGAACCTGAATAACATATATGAATTACAATATCTCCAACTTATTGTTTATTGTAAATTGGGTCGTTCAACAAATAAAGTTAGTGACAAGATTATTTATAGATTTTCGATATCTATAAATCTATTATTTTATAAAGTTATTGAATTAGTTTGTGATGATGATGTTTGAAAGTCATGGTCAACATTAATCTCTTGGTGCAATTAAAATATTTGTGGAGACTGTAGTTATGGATGGTGGAGATGCTGGAAATAGTGGCCAATCGGAAGCTGTTGATGCGAGTGACCATTATTCATTCTCGAATTCATATCATTTATATAGTCAAACAATGATAAAAACATAACATTGTAATCAACCGAAACTTGGTTTATATGAATTTTAGTATGATTTGGCTAATTATAGTCAAACTCGTATCTCTGAAGAAGGCTGTGTATATGAATGTAATGATGTTTGGCTCGGTTCGGATGCTTAGCCAAGGACAATTGAAAAATATGAAGCTGGAGGTAGTAAACGTGTGTGTCTCAGGGCCTCACCACTCTACTAATGCATATATATACTCTCTATCTATTTGCATTGGCTTAACAAATGAAATTGTGTCAAATCCAACCCTTTTTCATATACCGCATAAATCTCTCATTAGGCAACGGGATCCTGTGAGTGCGAAGGCGCACCTGTATCGATGTCTAGCATGAACCAAAGTAATAATTATTACCACAAATTGAAACAATAAATCAACCACACCAATTTAACATTATTAACAATAAATTTAAATTATCATATTAACTATACCAATATTATAATTACTAACTTAAAATTCAAACTCTAGTAATTTAAACAAACAAATGTACTATATCAATTTAACAATAATAAACAACAATTTTAATTACTAAATCTAATATATTAATTTAACAATTATAAAACAAACATTTAAACTAACAAATCTATTATATCAATTTAATAATAATTAACAATAATGTATAATAAAAAATCACCTCGACTATTTTTACAAATACTAACAAAAATTACAACTTATTTAACATTTACTACCTAAAAATCAATTTCATAGTTATTAAGCGAAAAAGTAAACTAACAAATCTACTATATAAATTTAATAATTATTAAGCACAAAAATAAACTAACTCATCTATACTAAAAATTTAACTTTTTCAATTTATATTACTTAATGAAAAAATGTACTAATCTCGTGGTTTTATGTCTCAGTAGAAATATGGTATGGTTGTAATGTTAACACTTAATTGTCCTCAGGTCTAAGCAAAATAACTTCACATTGTATGATCTTCAAGTTAAAGTAAGACACAAAACATATCTTCAAAAAGCTAAAATAAAAGTGAAGATAATAGCAAATGTAAGATAAAAAATGCTTAAATGGAAGTGAAAGAGGCTAAGAAAAGAGGAAGAAGGAAGAAGATGAGTTGAAAACGCTAAAAAGAAATGCAAAGGAAATGCTAAAATGTAATGAAAGGGAAGCAAATGGAATTTAAAAAGGAAGCACCAGATGGGAGGTGGGTGAGGGGCTGTTGAGAAATTGAATAGCCAATAATGGCTTGCGCCTTCTTGAGGTAAAACGCTATAATGCGTTTCAGCGTTTATTAAGTAAAACGCTGAAATATTTTAGCGTTTTATGTAAAGAAATGCTGAAACACTATTATAGCATTTTCCTAATTTTTGAGGTGTTTAACCTCCTCTGAAGCGTTTTAGTGTTTTTCAACTAAAACACTTTAATCATTTCAGCGTTTCTCTATGTAAAATGCTGAAATGATTAAGCATTTTTTGATATAAAACACTGAAATCATTTTAGCATTTGTCTTGGGAATGCTCTGTTTTGAAAATAGCATTTTCGTCATTTTAGCATTTGTCTTGGGAATGCTCTGTTTTGAAAATAGCATTTTCGGGTTTCGAGGCAATATTCTGATGTTTAATACATTATTTTATTGTAGCGTTTGTTTAAGTAAAATATTGTAATACAAAGTAGCGTTTTATTTTTTTGTCCGATAACTATGAATAAAATAATCAAAAGTAACCCATTTTGATAAATTGTTTTAACAGTAACCATTTTCTATATTTATTTATTACTTTTGTATTATTTTAGTAAATTTGCCATTTTTTTCGTAGATTTGGAGCTTTTAATTTTTTTTTTTAATTGAGTCCAACAATTTATGTTATAATTCGTTAATTTGGTAATAATGTGGCAATAATTAATTTGACATGACAACCACGTGGCATCATATGGGCTTTTCCATTCATCACTAGTCGTACCCAAAATCTCATCCTCGTTTTTCTCAAGGACAAAACTTAGGTAAAGTTTCATAGGTGCTGGTGGTGCTGTTCTCCTATTAGAACATTACATGTGTATTAATTTTACAACTCAACACCACGTCATCTCTCTCTTAATATTTTTTAAAATAACACATTGACCCCAACATCTAATTTCTTTTTCTTTCTCACCTAGCACTGCTTCCTTTCTTCCTTCTGCAACAATGACTGCCAATTTATATCCTCCTCTGCTCAAAAGGGAATTTAAATCATCGTGTTACAATCATTAACAAGATAATCAGAATTCCAAAAGAAAAGGAAAAAAACCCGCGTTTGCCCACTAGTAGGAAACAAAAATTGTATAACGCAAGAGAGTTCCGAAACTTAAGCTTCCAACCTAACTAAGAATGGTGTACTGTTGCATTTATTCTATCAGAAGGTTTCTACAAGTGCATGATACCGCCTATTTTCAATTTTATTTATGTTTCCGCAATTTCGCAGCAACCAAACAGAAAATAGCAAGTTGAATTCAGATTCTGTGTAGTACCGATTCCCAAATAATTACCGCGCCCCAACGACGTCGCAACAAATGTCATCCGCTCGTGTATGCTGCTTCTCAATGTGAAGCGCCTCTAGGTTTCAAAAAGAAAGTTTCTCTCTTTCTCTATGCATGTGCCCTGTCTCTATTTTGTGTCTTTGAGATCTAACTCCAACGCAAACGTATTTTTCTCTGCTGGTAAAATGTCAAATCAAGTACATTTAACACGAGAATATTTTGCCATTCTCAGCAGTTCTTATCCAAAGTAGAATTGCTTTAATAAAATAGTCTATAAATTGGCAGCCATTGTTGCAGAAGAAATGATGGATGGAGTAGTGGGTGAGAAAGAAAAAGAAATTAGGTGTTGGGGTCTATGTGATATTTTGAGAAATATTAAGAGAGAGATGAGGTGATGCTGAGTTATAAAATTAATACATATGTAATGTTCTAATAGGAGAACAATACTATCAACACCTATGAAACTTTACCTAAGTTTTGTCCTTTTCTCAATTCGGTATTTCTTGTGGCCTTTTCCATTCTTGCTCATTAATGATAGCCTTTGAATTTGGGGCAAAGGTAGAGTTGAGAAAATAAGCTATGCCCGATGGGGTAGCCCATAAAATAGAAGATTGGGCCAAATAAATGCTAGTTTGAATATAATTAGGCTAACCTAACCCAACCCAAATTAGCATGCCGCACATTCAAGATTTGGGTCAGGACAGGTTGACCTTTTTTTTTTTAGAATATTGTAGTAAGTGTTATTTGGAAATTAGAAGTATACACTATTACAAATTGTTTAAATATTTATATATCTTTATTTTAAATGTACACTTATATACACTTTTTTATATATCTTTGATTTTTTATTTTAATTTTATTTATTACTTTATGCATATATTTTTTTTTTGTTCAATTAGATTCATTAACAAGTTAGCTTACAATAGCTAAAATAACTAAAGAAAAAAGCTTGAACATTTATTAGTTTTTAGCTTATTTATAAATAAAAATAATTCAAAAAAAAAAGAAGAGCTGGCCATTTTAACCCGTAGCTCATAAAGAGCCAAACTGAATTAACAATATGCTAGCCCAAATAAAAATTAGCCAGACCCAAATTAGCCACAGCCCGACCAAACTAGGCCAAAACAGGCTGGGCTCGTTTCCCAGCTCGCAAAGGGGACTGCTGAGAGAAGCTTGAAAAAACACAGTTCAAGAAAAAGAAAGTGAAAGGGAGAAAACAAAAATAAATAAATGGGTAGGTTGAATATCCAAATGGGTGCAGTCCTGTTCTCAATAGCAGACGCTGTTGCAAAGATCAAAACAGAGGCTCAACGATGAGACACAAAGTCACCTTGAATCGGTAATTAAAAGGAAGCAATTATTTAACGAAGTTCCTTTGCCATAGAAAGCCTGGTGAAGATGCAAGGAAGAGATCTGAAAAAGCAAAGAAGAAGAAGAAGGGGGAACAACACACAACAACTTTCTCTCTATTTTGGGGTGGATGCAGAGCGAACCGCATTAAGAAGCCAAAACAGGAAACAGAGCCAAGAGAGTGAGGTCTGACTGTGAGAGGTGGAAGACCAATGAGTTGCCATGATGGTCAGCCACGTCAACACGTTGCAGGTCACGCGGGCACCACGTCAAACTAATTATTGCCACATAAATCACGTCATCACACGAAGTTATAACAAATAATTGATAGAATAAACCTAATTCTAAATTTTTAATATTTAAAAGATCCACATAAAAATACTATAAGACCCCATTAAAAATGAAGTCAAATTATAAAAAAATTATAATATATTTTAACCTTTTAATAAATTTTTAATTAAAAATAAAGTCTCTAATTCTACTTAGTGCTTACGAAGCTAAGGGTTAATTTATTAAAATAATAAAAAAATACATAAATAAGTTATTGTTAAAACTATTTAAGAAAATAAATTATTTTAAATACATTGAAATGATTATAAAATACGCTAAAATTATTTTAACGTGTTCTTATGAGACACGTTGAAATTATTTTAGCATGTCTAAAATAACATATTTTCATAAATAATTTTAACAATAACCTTTATATATATATATAGAGTCATTCTTTTGAATAATGTAGATTTGCAAAATATTTATACAACTACCGCACATTTGAAACAATTTCCTTAACTACGGCAGTTTTTTTTTTTTTGTCCTGTTGAGTGTCGCATTTTTGACAAATAGTAGAGTGTCAAATTTTTGCTGAAGCTCATGTGGAGTGCCGCACTTTGGGAATTTTTTTTTTTTCTTTTTACTTTTCATGAAGAGTGTCACATTTTAACCAAGTGAGAGTCGAATTTTGGGGTAGAGAACATTTGGAGTGCTGCAGTATGGTAGTGCGGCACTCCACATGTTCTCCACCCCAAAGTTCGACTCCCCATGTGCTATCCGTGAACTCAAAATTCGACTCCAAGTGCTACGGTCCCAGCAGAAGAAGAAAAAAGAAGAATGCCAATTGAGATTTGGGTTTTCTCTGGTAGTTCCTCTTACTTTTCAGGAAAATGTACTGTTATGAAGTATGAACAGTTTCTTTGAGAACCTACTCTTTCCTATTCATGCACATCAGAACTATATCCTTTGCCAGCAATTCAAAGCTAGTTTCCACCTCATCTTGGTAAATATAAAGGCCAAGTTCATAAAAATGGTTGATAACAATTTGTTTATGACCAAATTGAAAATGACACAGCTGAACTTTGGAGTTTATAATTTGCACCCAAATTCCCTTCATTTTAATTGTTGTGTTTTTTGTTACTGAAATTGAAACATTGACCACCAAACAGAGAAACTAAGATAGTAAAGTTTTCCCCTTTGTTCTTAGATAGCACCTGAAATCATGAACCACAAGCCGCAAAGCTGTTGAATGAGTGACCCAAAACTCATTTATGATTTATCCTCACCAAAGCAGCAAAGCCGCATATCAGCACTTGGAGTCGAATTTTGAGTTCACGGATAGCACATGGGGAGTCGAACTTTGGGGTGGAGAACATGTGGAGTGCTGCACTACCATAGTGCGGCACTTCACATGTTTTCCACCCCAAAATTCGACTCTCACTTGGTTAAAATGCGACACTCTTTATGAAAAGTAAAAAAAAAAAATTCTCAAAGTGCGGCACTCCGCATGAGTTTCAACATAAATTCGACACTCTACTATTTGTCAAAAATGCGACACTCAACAGGAAAAAAAAAAAAAAAACTGCCGTAGTTAAGGAAATTGTTTCAAATGTGCAGTAGCTGTGTAAATATTTTGCAAATCTGTATTATTTAAAAGAATGACTCATATATATATATATATATTTTTTTTTTTTGCATTATTTCTGTCATTTAACCGAAGCTAATGGACAGAGGCTGTACTCTTTTGTAGAGAAAACAAAAGGACTGAGTAACACTAACACAGAAGCAGAGAGCTCCTCCTCAAAGAGCATTGTTGTCTGTATTCTAATTCCAGAATCAATAATCCATATACTTTCTAGTTCTTTGCTACGGAGTAGGGAGTACGGACGCATGTTGCTTTTATAGGTGTAAGATGTAGAGGCCCAATTGCTACCACATAGACGTTCCCATGAGTCTGACCCAAATTCAGATGGGCCTAGTTCAGTTCAATCTATAGGGCCGAAGTCAAATGAGGAGTTGACCAAGAAAAGTCAAATCTTGATTATGATAAAAGTGGACTAGTGTCGAAGAAGAAGAACCAACTCGAGTTAACTTCACTGTTAAAGCATGGTTTAAGCAGATAGGTTTGAAACTTTGAAGTAAGAATAAACAGTATCGTCTGAGTCGTCTCAGACTATACTTTTTCCTTCTAGCAAATTCTGACTTTCAAGTTGACATTCCCTTCCCCTTAATTTGATACTAAATAAATGATGTCAATGAATCCCATGTGTCATGGATATGCTTACTCGGATATATACAAGAAGAATTCTTGATCATGCTGATGATGCTGAGCCAAGGAATTTATACCCAAGGAAGTTGGAATCATAATTGGGAAAAGATCAAATTCTAATGGCAACTATAAGATTTTCATAACATCCTCACCAATTTTGAAGACAAGTTAAGAATCCCTTCAATATCCAAAGGGCCAATACTCATAGGTTTGCATTGCAGGACCTTACAACTGTTATCGTATTCCATGAATCTGATGCGGGGACCAAAGTCAGAAAAGTGAAATGAATTGGATAAACTCTATCTTCCTCCACATCAGCCACGCAACCCAGAACCTTACAGAACAGAACCGTATGCAACATGTTACAGAAACAAGAGGGTGGTGAGAGATCAGATAACAAGAACATACCACATCATTCATTACACAGAGCAATTGGTTCTAAACTACATTACTGTAAACATAATCATTTCCTTTCTTTCTTTCTTTCTTTCTTTATTATTTCCCTTTATTTGTTCTAACTTTTTCTTTGAAAGAAAAATGGATGGGTAGGCTTTTCTTGAACTAGTACTGCAATGACTGGCTTACATAGCATGCAAATGACACTTGGACTCATTTTCCTCTTATGGGTCTCTGACTTTATATAATTATTATTCTAATAATTTGATATTTGATTCCATTCTTCTGGCAAATTTTGTCGACAACGCAACATGGGTATTGTCAATTGTGCCACCTGCCTCAAAGAAGTTTGTATATAATTAAATATTAGAATAATGTTCTTGATGCTGCGAACCATGGCCGAAAGAGTTTTCGGTTAATTTTTTACACAATATTGTTCTTATTCCAGCACTGATTGCTCGTACGGACCCTTGAAGAGATTTGAATTATCAATTACAGTGTGATGCTAAAGCCTAAATGCAACTTGTTCATGGGCAGGGTCACCATCGCCAAATGATCAGGGAGCATTTTCCCTTATCCAAACAAATATCTCAAAGGAACTTTCTCTTTCTCTTTCCTATCCATTTAACTATAATTGAATTACTTTTTTCATTTTTCTGGATTATATAATTTAATCCACTAACCTTACCATCCACTATAAATAGGAGGTGATGAAATCTCAAAGTCCATCACAGCAAAGCCTTAGCGAACAATTACACAAGCTTCCTACACTCATCTTGCTCAATCTCCCAGCTTTCTGGGAAATGTTTTGAATACATTTCAGCTTCATAGAGTGTCCAGCTCTTATATTCATTACCTTGTAGAGTTAGCTAAGAGAGCTTACAGAAATGGATAGAGTAAAGGATTTGGCATCAAAGAAAGCTGCTGTTATATTTACCAAGAGCTCATGTTGCATGTGCCACAGCATCAAGCAACTGTTCTATGAGCTAGGAGCAAGCCCTGCGGAGCATGAGCTTGACAAAGATCTCTATGGAAGGGAAATGGAGTGGGCTTTACGAAGTATGGGCTGTAACCCTTCAGTCCCAGCAGTGTTCATAGGTGGAAAATTTGTAGGCTCAGCAAAAGATATCATATCTCTCCATGTTGATGGGTCTTTGAAGCAAATGCTCATGGATGCAAAGGCTATCTGGTTTTAGTTATACTCCCAGAAGCTCCATGTGATATATCCTATGGAAGGAGCTCTGATACAATATGTAGACAATGTTGTACAAGGGACACCCCTGGTTTTTCTCGAGTGTCCTCTTTAAAATGTATGAAAACAAGACTATACAATACTCTCTCTCTCTCTCTCTCTCTCTCTCTCTCTCTCTGGGTATTTACTGAAAGGCTGATGACTAAAGCTACTGTCTACCAGTTACATTAAACTTGATCATACGGGAGAAGAGAGCTACACTATTGTCTGAGCTGAGATGAAGAGCTATACTTAAAAAAACAAATGCAACTTTAAACTTTCTGAGATTCATCTTTAATCTCTGAAAACCTAGGAGAAACATGCTTCAGTTACACACTTTATCTAATTGCACCATTTTACATTGTTCCTTGCACTTTTCAAATGATAATAGTCATTAAATCACTAGATTGCTAGTGAAACTGATATAGAATAAAGTCTCTCAAAGAGTATCACTTTTCATGAATAACAGAAGTTCTTCCCATCAACTCATCCACTTACTAAAAGGAATCCCCCAATGTATTACTTTAAGTATTAAGAGATAACTAGGTGTTTGATTCTTCACCACTTAATTTGGGTACCTGGTGCAAGGGATAAACCATAATATAGCACCACTAAATTTAGGGTTTTGTAGCTATGATTTAAATTTTGTTGTGAGCTAGGAACGTGCATGGCTCCTTGTTAAGCTTGAGACAGAAAGGTGATGCTAAAAATCTTTATGTCACCCTGGTTATTCCTCCATATCCATAAAGCAGGGCACTTTTCCTATTTGACTTCTATACGTGTAGACTATTCATAGACATCATTTTCTATAATGACTATCCGCGTGTAGTCAAGCCTACACTATGATGAAGTATCCAATTTGTCTACAAACTTTGTATACTGTTACATGCATGGTATATAACTATAAGCTAATAAGCTAAAATATTCATCAAATAAAACTAAAGTGTGTCTATGTATGTGTGCAGGTACATACCCCCATGGGTGACAATGGGTACTGCGCAGTCACAGTGGCGATGAAACATGAAATTCTCTTGTTGGCATCTCAACGGGAAAAACTTTTTCACTCTAGTCGTACACGTGTATCCTGACCTACACATGTGAGAGCATGCACCATGGTGTGCTGCATCAATCTCTATATATGAATCCCATAAGCTGCTTGTGTGAGAGATGGAATCTTACAAGTTGGGTGGGCGCAACACAACGAATCGCAGACACCGAAAGCCATCTCAGTCTCAATCTTTCTGCATAAGGATTCAAAGCAGTTGATTGTGAGAATCTGGTATAACTTGACTAGCCTCCCAGTATTTCCCCTTTTGTTACCTTTTGACAGAGAGCATTCTTTATTTTAATAAAATCTGCACAAGTTTATTAACAAATGGTCAATAGGCAGTACACGTCTGACAAAAACGAGTAGCAGTAACAAATGGTCATAGGAAGATATTGCATTCATATGTTTGTGTAGAAGAAAGTATTCATATCATATGGTTATAGTCTCACAGCCTGTCTACTAATTGAGGCATATGCGTGAAGCAATACTTCTTCCAACTTGTTCAGCCTAAGTGATACAAAATAGTCTTTATACAAAAGGTTGCTTTATAGTTGAGCATCTAAAAAGCACAACCTCTTTTGAATGTGCTTTGTTCAAAGAAAGCAGCCCCTAAGTTGTCCCTATAAATAGTCTAGTATACAAACTCATTTCTAATAACTTCAAGCTTCCTATAATTTTCTATTTCCCAATTCTCCTCCTTAGACAACCAACCCAATACAACCATTGGATCGAATTCAGTACTTTGGATTCGGTCTGATGGTTTTGGAGTTCTAATAAGTCTAAGGTAATTTACAGACATTTCCTTTTCTTGTTTTACTTTTTGTCTCTGGAACAGAACTTTGTACATATTTAGAAGAAGTACTTGATCAGTATCATCAAGATGGAAAAGGTGACGAGGTTGGCCAATGAAAAGGGTGTTGTTATTTTCAGCAAGAGCTCTTGTTGCCTCTGCTATGCAGTCCACATTCTATTTCAAGAACTCGGGGTGAACCCTTCGGTTCATGAAATTGACCATGACCCTGAAGGCAGGGAAATGGAGAAAGCTCTGATGAGAATGGGTTGTACTGCACCTGTCCCAGCTGTATTCATCGGAGGGAAGATGGTGGGATCCACCAATGAAGTCATGTCCCTCCACCTAGGTGGTCAACTGACTACACTACTGAAACCTTATGTGTCATCTTAAAAAGGAACAGAAAGCAAGTTCCTCCTGCTACCTTGTTGAAAGAATAAACTGGCTTGAATCAGTAGAGTAGTGAACTTAGTATTGAATAGTCTATGTAGTGTTTTATGTGTGAAGTGCCTTATAGCATTGGATTAGCTACAGCATGTAATCTGCTTAATATTCTTAATGAAGTTTAATTTATATACTTGTATGTTATTGATATTCTACTGTCATACGCTGAATTCGATTGCCGCTACTAGGCAATTTTCAGTTATCTAGGACTAATAATCATAAAAGAAAAAAAACAAATAATAATAATAAAGGGTGCAAGTAAAGAGCAGATTCTGAAAGTTGCAACAGCTCCCTCCCTTCATCCACCCTCCTCCTATCTCTCTTTGTTACTCTTTCTCCTCTCTGTTTGCAACCAGTTATCAGTATTCAATAACCTTCAAATCATTCTCATAACATGAGAATATCTGCTTGCACTTACTCTTAACATGTGTGTCCATCCTTCCTTCTACATCTTCCGAAGAAGATAATTCCAAAAGATTTGGGTAAGCTGTACCAGAAATTCATAATCAACAAAATATTAGCAACATGAAAACCAGTTATAACTTTGCCTTTCTGGGTCCCACCGATAGGCATTACATGGGTTAATTAACGGCAAACAAAATTTCCTGATTTTGATATATTTAGGCTATCTACAGAATAATGTTACATAGAATAAGAAAAACAATATGCAGTCTTTAACTTTCCAATCTTTTTGCGTTGTCCATATGTTTAAAAAGTTAACAAGCATCTTTTTTGATATAGTGCTGTGGATTCTTCAACTTTATCCCAGATAAAGAAAGGTATTACATTCCTTACCCCTTTTTTTTATCTTGCATTTACTTTTATTCTCTTCTTTTTCCCCACTAATAGCAGTCACTATCAAATACTGGAGAAGGCATACTCTAGACCTAGCAAACTCGAACCAAGGTCATCCATAGATAATCCCACACACCATAGTGCTGTGAAACTAGTCCAGCATTTGCACAATATTCTTTCCTTGATGCTAACTTTTTGTATAACTAAATTGGCAAGGAAACAAAGGCTTAATATGAGTAAATGATACATGAACTGCTACATAAGTGTCTGCTATACAAGGCGGACATCTTCAATATGTTTCACAGTTGAAATAACATGCAAAATAAAATCAAAAGTAAGATACAGTTTTAGAAGTTGTCTTCTTTTAAGCTTTTTCTTGCAAGTGAATCAAATGCTTGAAGAAAATGAATCAAATTAATATTCTTGCCGGTATCTTCTATATGCATAATTTCCAAACTATTTGGGAGATGAAGTGGCCTAAAATATTCTCAAGAATTTAACACGAAGTTTGTCAGACAACCAAATGGGTCGATTACTGTCATCACTGATGCCAAAATATGAATTATGTAGCAGTTAGAGACAAATGAAAAGTTATAACAAATGGAATCATGGATGCACTACCTTTGGTCCCCTCCCCAAATTTTATTTGATCCCTATATGATATTTAGTATCTTTCAGGTTGAACTGATTTCAGTGGCCTTAGAACAACTCAGATACTTTTCTCTATTAGCAGCTGAGATATTTCCTCACGTTACTGATATATCAATTCAATGGACATGAAAGAAATTTATTCACAAGGTCACAATCAGAATCTCCAATTTTATCATGGAGACAACATTAGGATTGTTGTTTGACGACAGAGGAAAGCAAATCAACTTAGTGAATTACTAACTCAAGTAGTTGAAGAACACCCTGATGTATATGCATTTCTGTTCAATCAATGTCAATCTTGATCAAAGTTGAGAACTAATAATAGATACCTCCTCCTTAATTGAACTTCTGAGAGAGACATGGGTACTAATGGAGTAAACTATACCACTTTGCAAACGTGTCCAATCAACGAGATTGTGGTGCTGCGAATGTTGTCTGAGCATATTTGTCTTTGTTCTGTACAGAAAGCTGTTTGTAAGAAAAATCCACACAATGCTTAAACAATCACATTAGAAATAAAATTTTAGGCCCATTGTTCCTTTTGACATTTCATCATACAATTGGTAAACAAGTATTCCATTTTATGCGTGAAGCTTCTGTATGTATGTATGCCAAACCAAGTCAAGGGAGCCAGGATCCAGAAAACAAAGCCACAGCCCACAGAAGGAATAAGAGGGTGCCTGCCCTAATTTTAGTTAATTTTGTACTTGTACCACCGTCAAATTAATCAACCACATTAGCCCGATATCCTTTTGCTTTCTGGTGAGCGGAGAAATGACCATATTATGCTAATCATCAATTTCTCACTTGAATTTTACCTTTGCTTCAAGCGAATGGCAAGTCTGATAAAAAGTAAAACTTACGATTCATTTCTTTTTTTCCTTTTCTTGGGAAGGGATAAACCTGATCATGATTATATGAGTAACAAGTAAATAAGATTATAGTGTTTGTATGTTTATTAAAAAACATAGCTTAAATTTGACTACTTTTTTTGACTATTTATTATTTTGAAGTGAAAATTCTATTATTTATTAATTGATCCAAACATGATGTTATTTTTTAGCATCCAACATTTTTGTTTTCTTTATGAACATGGATCATTAAAAGTTTAACTCAAGCAATAAAAGGAAAGGGTTAGTTCTTTTCTAGTTGTTTGATTTTATTTTGATGAGCTATGCTATTTTTAAGACAATATTTTCAGAAAACTGCTTCATGAATTATATTCAGTAGTCAATTAGGCTAACATACTCATTACAAAATCAGAAAGTATCTTCTTCGGTTTTTTTTTTTATTTTTTATTTTTTATATAAATACAAGAGATAAAGATATTTCATTACATAAGAATGAAAGGACAAGAAATTAACCTACAATACAACTCAAATTCGGTTAACCAAAGAAAGACACACACACACACAAGGAAAGAAGGACAAACTCCCCAAAGAATACTACTAAGTAGTAAGTACCAAAGAAAACAACTAGTAGGCAAACAAAACAACCACAGGAGAAACACAAGAACATTCTTAGTTTCTCATGATTTCATAAGCTCTTTTTTTTTTTTTTTTTTTTGTATAATGACAATTTAAAAATACAAACTTTTGACATCTTATAAATTATCTAAATCTTTCATCATTAAATTATATCTAATGACTTGCTTATAAGCTTGCAATGCTCAAGCAGTCCACCTCAAGCTGAAAATAAATTTTTTTAATTCCTATAAAAATATTTTGTAAGCAAAAAAAAATATTTTCCCAAATAAAATCCAAACAGGCCTACAAGCACCTAATGGCCCTCTCGTTACATGGTCCGACAACTAAACAGCAATGCTCTCTCTCTCATTTTTGAGAAAAAGAAAAAAAAAAACTCACCCTCATCAAGGGATTCAAAACAAATGACAGAAAAAGAAAATGCTTGTAAATTTATACAGTTGGTTCAACTTCCACAACCGTCAATCACTCAATTAAAGCCTCTTCTATTTTTGTTATCTATTTTATTTTTAATTTTACCAGCATATACTTTTCTTGATTTTCCGCAGACAAGACGGTGGAAGATGAGCTCCTAAGCAACCAAATCCTGCCACATGATGTCATGTAAGGGTATAGTAGTCACTTCATACCCTTATATGTTGGCACGTTGCATCCGTGGCGACTTGTGAATAATTTCTAAGTATCGGGTCTATAGATCCGCCCGTAGTGGACAAAAACAGAATTGCACTCTGCCACCGACTGCGAGTAACCACTCCGTTAGATTCCTCCGAGTCCAAAGAGACGACGCAGATATTTTACCGATCGAAGAAGCAAAAAGACTCAAAAGAGTGAAACAAAGAAAAGGATCGCCAAGAAACGAACCAGCAGAGAAGCAAGGAGCAGATCTCTACCTCTACGCTACAACATTAGCCTAATCACTAGCTCTCACTGGTCCTCCATTAATGGCTTCTTGAGCAGGTATTATTATTACTGTTAATTGTTATCATCATCTCTCTCGTTAGTTGTGAATTCCTAAGCCCTGGCACTGCACTTTGGTTGATCTTAGTTTTCTTCGATTCTTAATCGCTATGAATTTCAAGCTTTTGTTTGAAAGAAATCCAAGACATCACATCGCTTGTGTAATGTGTGATGGTAAATCGACGGTGATTGGAGTCCGTTTCTTTATTTTGTTATCGCCTTGTTCATTTCCTTGCAATTCTAGGTTTAATTTGTTGCAAGTACCGAGAATCGCATTCCGTTGGTTATAATTGTTGGCAATCGGAACAATTACGAACTAATCGATTGATTGTGATTTTATTTCAACGGTCTTGCTTAGTTCGTATAGAATAAATTCTGATGTAAATTCAATGTGATCTCTGGGAATCCAATCTTTTCTTTCTTTTTTTGGTATTGAAATTCCCTATGTGGACGCAGAGACTTCTCTCATAAAGATTGTTTGGAGAAGCAATTGGATCATATGAGGTGTTCACTTGGTTCTATTGGTTCTCCAGCTGTCAAGTCAGATGTGCAATTTTTGCAAGTTTACTATAATAAGGAAATTTTCGGCAGATTCACAGAGGTTCGTTTATTGATTTTCTTTTGATAAAATATATATTACATTCTTCATATTTATGTTTCAGTATTTTGATTTTTGGTTACTAAAAATATGCATTTAACAAGAGTTTGAAAGAATCAACTCTACCGTCTATTTTTTCTGCATAGCTGTTGATTTTAGCTTTCTTTTATTCTTTTTGAAGAGCTGAAGTGATTAATAGACTTGGGTCAATTTTCTCTGGTGTGTTTCTAAGAGGCCAGACAGAAATGAGCATAGATGGATTGACAATGGAAGTTATGCGAATTCATTTGCAGGTGAGTAAGGCGAGACAGAATCCTTTTATTGGAGGAAGTACTGTTTTGGAGTTACATAAGCTTCACAAAGGTGGACGCAGGCTATAATGGCCGAAGGAGAGGAGCGTATTGAGCTTAAATTCCGCATATATGATGGAACGGATATAGCTCACAGTACTTATTCTTCATCAACTACAGTTGGTTTCCTTAAGCAAAAGCTAGTTTCTGAGTGGCCTCAAGGTTTGTCATCTTGTGGTGTGTCTTTATAATGTTGATAATTCATGTGTTTTAATTTGAGTTATTGCTGTTTGATTGTCTATTCACCCTTTCTGGTCTATAAAGATAAAGAAGTAACTTATAATGGTCATTACATTTGCCCTTTGGTGATTGAATGTAACAAGTATTGAACTCTGTTGCCCTGCATGGATGACCAGCGTCAATAGTCCAGGCAAGAGTGCTACCTGCATCAAAATGACAAATTATGATTAAAATGTAGCGAAGAGACATTACTAAATAGTATACTTGGTCAATGGAGAATTGGAACATCTAACACTACGGTACATATGTACTCTTGAAATCCACTAGAGTCCCTTGAGACTTAGTTGTCATGTGTGTTATGATAAAATTCTTGTCTTACATTTACATAGGCCTGTTGCTGGAACAATTATTTATTGAGAATAATTATTGGCGCCCGTATAGAGCTAAAGAGAGAATAGTCATCTACTGAATGAAGAAAATAGAAGTACTAATTAAGTGTTGACATTTAATATCAAGCCAACTTTTTCTTGGACGCGATTCCATTCTGGTCATCTATAAGCAATAAATCTAGATTTCATGAAGCTTAAATGATTTGAGTTAAAAGCTGGTGCTTCTTACTGTATTAACACTTCTGCTAGACCAAAGTACATTATTTGAAGATATTCATGAGATGATGTTATGCCAGCTAATTCCTGAAATAATTCATCATTTGATACATTGAGCTTTGTGTTAGTAAATTAAATGGCCCGAACCATTAGAACTTTCATGCAGGATGAACCTACTGCGTAGTATTCTCTGTCTGCACTTGTCTGACAGTTTTAATTGTAAGTTCAATCTCACATGACACGTGCTCAATATTGCAGATAAAGGAATCACTTTTCTTTACCTATGAATACTTTTCCATATAAACGTAAATAATTTGATTTCATTTTTTATTTGTTCTCGGCTGTATGTTTGCCACACCTTTTAATTGAGTCTTTCCATTTACAGGCAAAACAGTTATGCCAAAGGCGATAAGTGATGTAAAACTTATACATGCCGGTAAAGTTTTGGACAACAATAAAACCCTAGCCGATTCCAGAATAACCTTTGGCGATGTTCCTGGGGGAGTTATTACCATGCATGTTGTAGTACAGCCTCCTGTAGCTAAAAAGAAGCCAGGTATGTTCAATGTTTTCATATGTGCTTTTAATGAATTACACTTAATTTTTTAAATTCAATATTTCATTGAGTTGATAAGTTTACCCAATGCTATGTATAGTTAATCCACTGTCCCCTTATCAAAATTCCTTCAAACTGCGTCTGTTACCCTACCTCACCCTCTGTCCTACTTCCTTAACAGGACACAGAAGTAAAAGATATGTCAGAAGAGAACTGTTTATATATTTCCATCCTATAGGTATCACCTAGCATGTCTTTGTGAGCGTAGTCAGAGAATCTTTCTTCTTCTTCTTCCCCTTCTCTTCTCTCTCTCTCTCTCTCTCTCACACACACACACACACACACAATCAACTATGCAGTTCTAGGGCCATGTGAATCATTCTTCCATTGTTGCATCGTCCTTTGTATGCAATAAAATTTGTTCCTTCTCTCCTATTTATTTGTAACTGTATCCTATATTATCATTTATATTTTTGGAACCTTACTCCATTGGGTAATGCTAGTTGAACATCTCTTAAGTGCATAAACCTTTTACAGAGTAACTTTTGTAAAACATGTTAGTAACATTTTTAAGAAGTTACGACCATGTTTTAAAAGTTACTTATGTTTTGTAAATGATTTCAACTCCTAAGAGTTGTGCAACTAATATTACTTTCTCGATTTAGTGACTATATACATTATTTTCAGAGATATACTGGATGTTTGATAAAACTGGTGGGGTCATCAAATGTTTTAAGGCATATGGCCAATAAAGTTCCTCCAAGTGCAATTCGTCAACCATGTTAATGGAACTAATGACACGGTAGACAAAGTGCACACATGGCAACCATGTATCAAATGATGTGGTATGATCAAAGTGGTGGGGTTCACTACTTTTAGAGAATGTTTAATTGACAATGGAGTCCACCATGCCACTTCACTTGACACATGTCCATTACATGGCTAACATGTGGCTGCTATGTGTGCATTTTGTGGGCCATGTCATAAGCTCTGTAAACTTAGTTGACAGACTGTCACAAATTGGACTTAATTGTTGAAATTTGGAAGTGGGGGACCAGATTGTAACTTTTAGCAAATTAGGGGACCAAAAATGTATTTAAACCTAACATATATTTATGAAAATAATGTGTTATGGTTACTTAATTTGACCAGGCTTATAAGTGTTGATGATTTCTTCTACATGAACCAACTGGCATGAACGGGATTTTTTTGTTGTACAATGCAGAGTGAACAAGACCATCATGACTCATGAGTGTTGTTAACTATTCAAAGAATACAAATTGGAAAACTTTTAACTATTCAAATGAAGTTTAGAAAACTTGTTATTTCAGTTGTTTTTCTTTGTAAGCTTGTTTGCAACTGAAGAGTTCGTCTGTTTGGTTGGGCTTGGGAGAAGTGGTTCTGAGTTACGGTTCTTCAGTAGGTGTTATCATGATGTAAACATTTTAGTTCGCAAGTTTGTTTACAATACCTTCTGCACCTTAGCTCCTAATCATGTATGCTTTTTCTTGGTTACCTTGCAGATCCAGAGGACAAACCAACGATAAATTCGTGCGGATGTACAATCCTTTAGAGTAGGAAGCATACTTTGTTGGCTACACTTGAAGAAAACGTGCAATTTTCATACTTTTACTCTCGGGATATTCGGAATGCACTAATGCAGTTTCGCTTTCAAATGGCGTTGTGATACGCATGTTTAATCTTACCAAGTTGTTCCTTGCATCTATCCTTGTTCAATTTTAGTCATTGTCTTTCGAGTGAAATTAGGTATTAGCGTTGTAATTTGTAAAATGAAGAGTGGTGCGAGACACAAGACCAACGTGTCGTATCTCTTAAAACAGATCTATATATCTGTAGGCTTATATAGAAGCGAACACAAAAATCAAAAAAGAAATGTAAAAAGATAAATATCAATGTAATTTGATATGTTGTTAATTTTGGTTTTATCCTGTATAGTTGTATGTACAGAAATATTTTTAGTTATTGTAATCTCTAATGAGCTAAAAAAGAATCAATAACAAGAATGTAAGTTATTGATGTAGTTTTCTGAGGGTGAATTGACTATTCTTATTGAAATTTTGAGGGAAAAAAAATTCCTTGGACTGCCACAACAAGTATATTTTATTCCACTTATTTAATTAACATAACTTTTTGAATGCATGAAGTGCCTTTTAACACAAAAAAAAAAGAGCACAAAGAATGGAAATGAACTAACTGGCATGAACGGGATTTTTTGGTTGTACAATGCAGAGTGAACAAGACCATCATGAGTGTTGTTAACTATTCAAAGAATACAAATTGGAAAACTTTTAACTATTCAAATGAAGTATAGAAAACTTTTAACAAGACCATCATGAGTGTTGTTTTATTTGTAAGCTTGTTTGCAATTGAAGAGTTCGTCTGGCTTCAAAATAAGGTCTACCTTTTTGTATTTTCATTAGAAATGTAAAAATCCATTTTTGGCCATAAAAAAAAAACCGCTTGTCCCGACTATCGTGACAGAACGACAACTATGAACTGTCGTTTTGAAAATTGATACACAGTCCTCAGAAGACACAAATCACGAAACAGTCGCGGGCGGTGTGCAACAAAGAAGTTAGAACCAAAGGGAGCGAAGGTGTAACAGTAAGCTTGGTGGTCGCGATAGCATCTGAATTTGTTTGTCTTTGGCCCTTCAAATTTCCCCCCTTTCTGAATTAGCCACTCGTTTTTCGTTCATCAACTTGGATACTGATTCAGGTGTGTGTTTCTCCCTCGCCCTAACCTCAACCCCAACCAATGGAAGACTCTGCAACTCAAGGAAGAGACCAGATCGGAAAGTTGCAGTATGGGTAATCTTTCTGCAACATGATATTACGCTTTCTCTTTCTATTTCATTTCTATTTTTATTGTTTATATTTTGCTTTTGTTTTCTTCTCCATGTTTAGATGCGAGCACTATAAGAGACGATGCAAAATTCGAGCTCCGTGTTGCGATCAGATCTTCCCATGTCGCCACTGCCACAATGAGGCCATGGTCTCTTTCTCTCCCTATCTTACCTTCATTCCAATATTTATTTATGCACCATATGGTTTTTAACTTGTTCATTCGTATCTCAGATACTGTGTATGCACTTTTAGGATTACAAGCGTATTCGTTCTTTTAATTTGTATAATTTATTCTTCTGCATTCAGGTATCGGAAATTTCCAACCTCAGTTTTACTTTTTCTGTCCTTTTTTCAATTATTTTTGTTGTGTTTGTGATTTAGAGCTCACTTAGCAATCCCAAAGATCGTCACGAACTTGTCAGACGCGATGTTAAGCAAGTAAGAATTGTGTGTGTGTGTTTTTAATTTCTATTCCCCTCCATTCAGTCACACTCGTTTTAATATGTTCTCTCTATTTTTTTTTTTTTTCGTTCTTATAATTGATTTTGATGAAAACACGGTTATGAATTTGATTATGTCAGGTTGTATGTTCAATCTGTGACACTGAGCAGGAGGTGACTTGCTTTCCTTTATCCCCTTTCTTTGATATCATTATTAGGATAAACTTCTATTTTTTAAAATTGAATTAGTTGATATTTCAGGTTGCCAAGATGTGTTCTAATTGTGGTGTCAACATGGGAGAATATTATTGTGAGATTTGCAAATTCTATGATGATAATGTAAGATGTTTAATTCAAATGAACTATTTAAAAAATGGAGGTCTTATTACTATAATTATTTTTCAGCATTTGATTTTTGATGCCACATATTGTTTCTATTGATGCAGACAGATAAAGAGCAATTCCATTGTGATGACTGTGGGATTTGCAGGTTAGTGATCATATATTCACGCAATTCAAGCACAAACTCAGTTTAAGTTCACTATAATTTGGGTTAAACTATTTGAATCATTGTCTTCTGAAGAATTGAATTGCCTGTCTTGTCAAAATTTTCTTATTTTCAGGGTTGGTGGACGTGATAACTTCTTTCACTGTCAGACATGTGGTATGCTATCTTGATAACTTTGGCATTGCCATTTGTTTGATCCATTTGTTGTTTAGTCATGTTTGTTTTTTAAGCATATGTAGCATATATAACAAAGCACATTATTATGTACACTTCCTGGTATCTAAGAGCATATTTGTTAATCTTGTTTCCTTTCTTTTTGACATTTGTATGGCACTTGTGTGTTCTTTCCTCGTTAAGAATGTCCTCCCATTCTTTAATATTTTTGTATGCAGGATCTTGCTATGCAGTGAGCTTGCAAAACAATCACTTATGTGTAGAGAACTCAATGAAGAGTTACTGCCCTGTCTGCTATGAGGTTTGTGCTTTGACCATTTTAATTACTGATTTTTCTCAAGACTGTTCTAATTAAAATTTTCTAACAGTGTTGTTATATGCTGATAGTATCTGTTTGATTCAATTAAAGGCACCACAATTATGAGGTGTGGTCACACAATGCATATGGAATGCTTTCAAGAAATGGCAACTCAAAATCAGTTAACTTACTTCCCTATAATTCCTGTTCTTCACTCAGATTTTTTTTTTGAGTTGAACAATTGTGCGCAATTGATAAAATGGAGTTTGATTTATCAATCAGGTATCGTTGCCCTATCTGCTCAAAGACAATATTTGATATGGCTGAAGACTGGAGACATTTAGATCGAGAGGTATATGAAATTTTTATTAGCCCTTTCTAATATCTAACCTTTGTTTTTGGTCTGTACATTTGGCTGTGTTTTCATACATGTCTTTCAAGTAATATTCTACATGACTTTCCTGAAGACAAGGAAACTCCATGGGGTGAAGACATGTAGGACATGGGAGACTTTGTTTTATTTAGTTGTTGAGATGTTGAGTTTCCTGCGGTTGTTTAACTGTTGTGGAAACTCAACTAAATACTTAAAGAGATTATAATAATAAGAATAAGAATAAGAAAAAAGCGCAAGGATGAAGAAATGTATATTCGCTTGAGAGAAAATTCAAAATTTCTCTTCAGGTCAGAGGAACAAGTTGAAGTAACTATCTGTTGTAAGGGATGCTTTGGCAATGTAGCTTGTGAAGGGTTCACTATTCATTGTGGAGGCTTTGGGAAAAACCTTCACTGTCAGCCCTTTGTTTTATTTATGAACCATTTTCTCAGTATTTGGTTACTCATTTATCAAGTAAATAAGAGAAAAAAAATTTATATGACTATAATGCCTCTCTGAAGGTTCCACAATGATCACTGCTGTTACTTAAGCAATATAATGAATTGAGTGGCACCTTTGTGCAAGGATCTTGTCACATTCTTCCTTGATCCTTCCCAATTCCAAATGGTTGTCATAAGAAGTGCCTTTCTGTGTTTGGACTTGGGACCTTCCTTTTTTCTCTTTTGTAATTTTCATAACTAAAACTTTGCATGTTGCTAAACATCAAGTAGTTGTGATTGACTTTGATATTTGCTTTACATGAATGTACTTTCTCTTACTATGAAGTTGGGATTCTGTTTTGACATGGTTATTTTTATCCTTGATAGATTGAAGCCGTTCCCATGCCTGAGGAGTATAATTTTGAGGTAGTTACTTCATTTATGTTGTTCTTTATTGCTGGTCTACTAATAGCATAACTTGATAAGTTATTTTATTTCTACCTATTGAGTTCCATATTCATCTTTGATCTGGTTACCATATGACTCCGGGGATAATGTTTTTAATGCATCTTATTTTATGGATTTGGGACAGTCCCTAAGAATATAGAAGAAGAACATGTGAGTGAAAAAGGAGGAGAAATAAAGAGAGAGAGAGAGAGAGAGAGAGAGAGGGGGGGGGGGGGGGNGGGGGGGGGGGCAGAAATGATTTATGTGATTGTCGTGGAGGCATCCCGTGGTTCATCGTTGTTTGTTCTGATGCTTGAAGTATAATATTAGTCCTGGTGAATCAATGTAACTACTGAGTTGCTTGATATCATGTTACATAAACAGTGTAACTACTGAATTGCTTGATATCTTACAGGTCTCAATTCTGTGCAATGATTGTAACACTACAAGCGCAGTTTCCTTTCACATTTTAGGTCACAAGTGCAGACACTGCGGTTCCTATAACACCCGTAGGATTTCAACACCAGAGCATCGATGAAGGTTTGTGGGTTATTAACACCCAATTATAAATTCATCTTAAATTTCCAATTTGTCTTATCCTTTTTCCTAAGAAATATTCCAATTTTACCTTTTACTCCTGCTATCTTCAAAGGAAATCAGAAATTATCTTGATTCTGCGACTAGCTTTTGGATTGAATTTACGAATGATATATAGTGGATGCCTGGATGGCCTGCAGGGTGTATATGCAGTTTTTTTTTTTCCTTCCCCCCCCCCCCAAAAAAAAAAAAACCGTATTCTCTCTCCTGTGCATTGTCTAATCCACCAAGAGGAAAAGAGAGAGAGAGAGTTATTCTGTAAATATGAAATCAAATCGCTGATGTTACCGAATCAATATTAGCAATTGTGCTATTGTAATATCCTGAAATTAAGATAGGACACCCAAATCTGAATCCGTCTTACTCTAAACACTACCAAATGAATAAATAAAGGAACTCTTCAACACATCGTTACGTATTCAAGCGTGATGACAAATAAGTCAACAATGAACAATTTCCCATAAAGTGCTTATTGCCATTTCATTTGGATTTCGCATACATCCGCAGTAGTAGTTCCATTGAAATTCTGTGATTTGCTGTTTCCAAAGTATAACAAGTGATATCATCTTTGAATTTGTAGGCCTTTTAAAAGGCTTCACATGTATGGTCTTTATTTTGACCTTGAATGACCATGCTAGCTGACTCATAAACCTGCAGTATTTGTGTGAAGTAGGAAGCGAAAAAAGGAGAACTTCGTCTCTTTCAATCTCCAATCGGTTTACGTCATATTGTTTAAATGAAAGCAGGATAAGGAAATTAATAACGAAATGAAGAATTAAAAGCTATCTCGTCTCACAACTCTCGTATGAAACTTGGGAGTGTACTTTCTGGTCCCCTTTGATATATTGGTAAAAAGAGTCAGTATCATCATCAAAGATTGGTTTGTCTTTAATGAAATTTGTCAATTGTCACGTTACCTACAAAAGTAGAGCATTCAATTTCACTATATTAATGAGCAGGGATAGATATTGCCATGAATGGTCAAATTTTAGATATTGCCATCGCAGATTGAACATATTTCGTGAGGTGCTTACTGTAAACACCCGAGGGTCACAAAATCTTTTTGATGATTCACTTCCATGTTATTGCTTTCTCAATTCTTATGCAGATTGCAGAGTCTTGAGAGTTGTGAACTAATTTTGCTTCCAGCAAGTCCGGCACAAAAGGCTATTTGCTCCCACAGGTGGAAATATCGTCAAAGCGGCGTCGGTACTGAAAGCGAAATGCTCGTGGGCTCTCCTTTTCCCGTGTTATCCTTAAGCACTTTTGGTGGTTGGCTACTTGCAATTGTATTAAGCTACCAAATCCAATCAAATCCATCTTATTTGGCGTCTTTATTTTTTGTCTACAATATCTTATAGAGGAAAGAGGATAATCTCTTGTTCTTCAAAATTCCATGGACTTTGATATAATATAAAAAGCTGGTGATATAATATAAAATTAGTTAAGTTAGCCACGTGTTAGATGACTTTAATATTACTTTATACAAGGAGTCTGTCTTTCATCTATAGACTTTCCTAAGAAATATTAATTTAGATAAAAACTTAATTCTTTTTTAATGCTTTATGAGTTAGGAAAAGAGTAAGTTTTGACTAACAGGAGAATAAAGGCAAATTTACAGTAATAATACTGTTTAATAAAATAATTATGAATATAGGATAGTTTTGAAACATTTTACCGAAATTGGTTAATTTTTCTTACAAAAAACGCTGAAGCATTTTTCTCATAAAACACTAAAGGAAACCGCGTTTTTAACAGAAAATGCAAAAATAGAACTGCGTTTTACTATAGAAAACGCGGTTTGATATTGATTAAACGCTGAATGGGTTTGAAAAAGCGGACCGAAGATGTGAGTAGGAAACGCAGTTTCAAAGAGAGTTTCTTGACTAAAACTCTGTTTCAAACCGAGTTTTATTCAAGAAACTCTCTTTCAAACCGCGTTTTAGTCCTTAGACGCGGTTTTACACCTGCTAGCCGCTCTTCCCCCTCTGTAAAACGTTGATGTACTTCTGTAAAACGCTAACACTGTAGGACTGCTCCAAACAACGTTTTCTTCACCGAATCTCTTCTATAAATAGGCATTCAGATTCATTTTCATTTGTTGAAAGCAGAAGGAAGTTATTTTAAAATTGAGAGAGAAATGCTACAAAATTATTCTGAAGAAAGCTATGTTGAAGTATAGAAAGAGTACGAGGTTGTGATAGCTGATTGTGAAAATTAAAGTTTTAGTCGTCATTTAGGTACGTTTAAATTTCTGTTTTGATTTAATATATTTAGATGTATATAATTGTTAGTAATATTTAGCTTATATGTTTTACATTAAATTTTATGTAAAAGTAGGTTGATATTGTGTAAATGTTAATGATATATATTATTGGTCATTTAGGAGGAAGATGCTTCTATTAGTTTATTGCAATGGTCAGATATATGAAGGTTCTCAAGGTGTTATGTATAATGGTCCTAGACCCATTGGTTTAAATATGAAGAACAGATGTGGAATAGAACGTTTACAATTTTTTATTCATCGAAAGTTGGGTCTTTTAGAAAATACAGTTGTTGACAAGATTATTTATAGAGTTCCAATATCTATTAATCCATTATTTTATAATGCTCTTGAGCTGAGTTGTGATGAGGATGTTGAGGCAATGTTTGACCAGCATAATCAACTTAAATCTCTTGGTGCAATTGAGATATATGTTGAGGTGAATATTATAGAAGATGAAGCTGGTGGAGATGAAGATGTTGGAGAAGATGATG